>CANJKZ010000096.1:1607500-1935000 GCA_947471745.1 Closterium sp. Naga37s-1 | reverse complement strand
GGTGGGGTAGGGTGGGGCAGGGTGGGGCAGATGAGATTGTCACAATCACCCAATTCACCTTAGCGACAGCTGCTCGACTCCGTACAGCACCGGCACCCGCAGCCGCGTGTTGAGCGCCTTTTCCCGTCCCGTGCCCTTCACCCCAACTCACCTGGCTTAGGGCCCTCGCCTTGACTTGCACTCTCACCTTTGCCACCGCTGCAGCAATCTCCTCAACAAGTGTTGCGTTCCCAGCACCGCCCAGCCCCACGTGGTGCGGGAAAATAGTGGCCCCCTGCGCGTTGTTGTGCCCATGCACTGCGTCTACCCCGTACAGCACTCGCAGGCGCAGCTGCATGCTGAGTGGTATGGCCTGGGGATTGGCCCTTCGACGTTGTTGTGCCCATGCACCGCGTCTACTCCGTACAGCACCGGCACCCGCAACCAGCCCCATGCTGAGCGCCTTCTCGTGGCCTGAACTGAACCTTCACCCCAACGAGGTGACTTTTGAGTCGACTCAAAAGTAACCTTCACCCCAACGAGGTGACTTTTGAGTCGACTCAAAAGTAACCTTTTGACTCAAAAGTCAAAAGTCATCTCGTTTTGAGTCGACTCAAAAGTCAAAAGTCATCTCGTTTTGAGTCGACTCAAAAGTCAAAAGTCATCTCGTTTTGAGTCGACTCAAAAGTAACCTTCACCCCAACTCACCTTGATTGGAGCTTTCACTTCTGAGAATTCTCAAAAAACGCAACCAGGCGCGTGTTGAGCGCCTTCTCGTGGCCTGAACCTTCACCCCAACTCACCTTGATTGGAGCTTTCACTTCTGAGAATTCTCAAAAAACGCAACCAGGCGCGTGTTGAGCGCCTTCTCGTGGCCTGAACCTTCACCCCAACTCACCTGGCTTTGAGCCCTCGCCTTGACCTGCACTCTCACCTTGTTTGAGAATTCTCAAAACTAATCCCTCGCCTTGACCTGCACTCTCACCTTGTTTGAGAATTCTCAAAACTAATCCCTCGCCTTCACCTGCACTCTCACCTTGTTTGAGAATTCTCAAAACTAATCCCTCGCCTTGACCTGCACTCTCACCTTGTTTGAGAATTCTCAAAACTAATCCCTCGCCTTCACCTGCACTCTCACCTTGTTTGAGAATTCTCAAAACTAATCCCTCGCCTTCACCTGCACTCTCACCTTGTTTGAGAATTCTCAAAACTAATCCCTCGCCTTCACCTGCACTCTCACCTTGTTTGAGAATTCTCAAAACTAATCCCTCGCCTTGACCTGCACTCTCACCTTGTTTGAGAATTCTCAAAACTAATCCCTCGCCTTCACCTGCACTCTCACCTTGTTTGAGAATTCTCAAAACTAATCCCTCGCCTTCACCTGCACTCTCACCTTGTTTGAGAATTCTCAAAACTAATCCCTCGCCTTCACCTGCACTCTCACCTTGTTTGAGAATTCTCAAAACTAATCCCTCGCCTTCACCTGCACTCTCACCTTGTTTGAGAATTCTCAAAACTAATCCCTCGCCTTCACCTGCACTCTCACCTTGTTTGAGAATTCTCAAAACTAATCCCTCGCCTTCACCTGCACTCTCACCTTGTTTGAGAATTCTCAAAACTAATCCCTCGCCTTCACCTGCACTCTCACCTTGTTTGAGAATTCTCAAAACTAATCCCTCGCCTTCACCTGCACTCTCACCTTGTTTGAGAATTCTCAAAACTAATCCCTCGCCTTCACCTGCACTCTCACCTTGTTTGAGAATTCTCAAAACTAATCCCTCGCCTTCACCTGCACTCTCACCTTGTTTGAGAATTCTCAAAACTAATCCCTCGCCTTCACCTGCACTCTCACCTTGTTTGAGAATTCTCAAAACTAATCCCTCGCCTTCACCTGCACTCTCACCTTGTTTGAGAATTCTCAAAACTAATCCCTCGCCTTCACCTGCACTCTCACCTTGTTTGAGAATTCTCAAAACTAATCCCTCGCCTTCACCTGCACTCTCACCTTGTTTGAGAATTCTCAAAACTAATCCCTCGCCTTCACCTGCACTCTCACCTTGTTTGAGAATTCTCAAAACTAATCCCTCGCCTTCACCTGCACTCTCACCTTGTTTGAGAATTCTCAAAACTAATCCCTCGCCTTGACCTGCACTCTCACCTTGTTTGAGAATTCTCAAAACTAATCCCTCGCCTTCACCTGCACTCTCACCTTGTTTGAGAATTCTCAAAACTAATCCCTCGCCTTCACCTGCACTCTCACCTTGTTTGAGAATTCTCAAAACTAATCCCTCGCCTTCACCTGCACTCTCACCTTGTTTGAGAATTCTCAAAACTAATCCCTCGCCTTCACCTGCACTCTCACCTTGTTTGAGAATTCTCAAAACTAATCCCTCGCCTTCACCTGCACTCTCACCTTGTTTGAGAATTCTCAAAACTAATCCCTCGCCTTCACCTGCACTCTCACCTTGTTTGAGAATTCTCAAAACTAATCCCTCGCCTTCACCTGCACTCTCACCTTGTTTGAGAATTCTCAAAACTAATCCCTCGCCTTCACCTGCACTCTCACCTTGTTTGAGAATTCTCAAAACTAATCCCTCGCCTTCACCTGCACTCTCACCTTGTTTGAGAATTCTCAAAACTAATCCCTCGCCTTCACCTGCACTCTCACCTTGTTTGAGAATTCTCAAAACTAATCCCTCGCCTTCACCTGCACTCTCACCTTGTTTGAGAATTCTCAAAACTAATCCCTCGCCTTCACCTGCACTCTCACCTTGTTTGAGAATTCTCAAAACTAATCCCTCGCCTTCACCTGCACTCTCACCTTGTTTGAGAATTCTCAAAACTAATCCCTCGCCTTCACCTGCACTCTCACCTTGTTTGAGAATTCTCAAAACTAATCCCTCGCCTTCACCTGCACTCTCACCTTGTTTGAGAATTCTCAAAACTAATCCCTCGCCTTCACCTGCACTCTCACCTTGTTTGAGAATTCTCAAAACTAATCCCTCGCCTTCACCTGCACTCTCACCTTGTTTGAGAATTCTCAAAACTAATCCCTCGCCTTCACCTGCACTCTCACCTTGTTTGAGAATTCTCAAAACTAATCCCTCGCCTTCACCTGCACTCTCACCTTGTTTGAGAATTCTCAAAACTAATCCCTCGCCTTCACCTGCACTCTCACCTTGGCCACAGCAGCAGCAATGGCCTCTACAAGCGTGGCATCCCCAGCCGCCCCCAGCCCCACGTGGTGGGGGAAAATAGCCGCCCCCAACACGTTGTTGTGCCCATGCACTGCATCTACTCCGTACAGCAGTGGCACTCGCAGCCGCGTGTTGAGAGCTTTCGCTTGAAAATTATCGACCATGTCCGCCCATGCTGTGGGGGTGTTGGGGGCGTACTGCGGCCATGCACCTCCCCCACTGTACAGCAAAATGAGGGGGTTGGGGCGTGGTCCGGGAGGGAAAAACAACAACGGGAGGAGAGGCGGGACAGCACACACGGGGAGGAGGAGGGGAGCAGGTGTGTGAGTTTTGAACGCTTTCACTGTGGGGGTGTTGGGTGCGTACTGCAGCCATGCACCTCCCCCACTGGTGTGGTGTGTAAAACAACAAAAGGAGGGAGGAACAGCACACAAGGGGGAAGAGGGCAGCACGCGCGTGGTGAGGGCTTTCGCCTGGAAGTTGTCGACCATGTCTGCCCATGCTGTTGGGGTGTTGGGGGCGTACTGCGGCCATGCCCCTCCCCCACTGCATAGGGGGATGCGTATAGGGGGGAAGAAAACAACACGGGGGAAGGGACGCAGGCACGTGTTGAGCGCCTTGGCCGGGAAGTTATCGACCATGTCCGCCCATGCCGTGGGGGTGTTGGGGGCGTACTGCGGCCATGCCCCTCCCCCACTGCATAGGGGGATGCGTATAGGGGGGAAGAAAACAACACGGGGGAAGGGACGCAGGCACGTGTTGAGCGCCTTGGCCTGGAAGTTATCGACCATGTCTGCCCATGCCGTGGGGGTGTTGGGGGCGTATTGGGGCCATGCCCCTCCCCCACTGAGACGGGGGTAGGGGGGAAGACAACAGCACAAGGACGAGGGACGGGAGGAGCATGAAAGGGCAGGCACGTGTTGAGTGCCTTGGCCGGGAAGTTATCGACCATGTCCGCCCATGCCGTGGGGGTGTTGGGGGCGTATTGGGGCCATGCCCCTCCCCCACTGAGACGGGGGTAGGGGGGAAGACAACAGCACAAGGACGAGGGACGGGAGGAGCATGAAAGGGCAGGCACGTGTTGAGTGCCTTGGCCGGGAAGTTATCGACCATGTCCGCCCATGCCGTGGGGGTGTTGGGGGCGTATTGGGGCCATGCCCCTCCCCCACTGAGACGGGGGTAGGGGGGAAGACAACAGCACAAGGACGAGGGACGGGAGGAGCATGAAAGGGCAGGCACGTGTTGAGTGCCTTGGCCGGTAAGTTATCGACCATGTCCGCCCATGCCGTGGGGGTGTTGGGGGCGTATTGGGGCCATGCCCCTCCCCCACTGAGACGGGGGTAGGGGGGAAGACAACAGCACAAGGACGAGGGACGGGAGGAGCATGAAAGGGCAGGCACGTGTTGAGTGCCTTGGCCGGTAAGTTATCGACCATGTCCGCCCATGCCGTGGGGGTGTTGGGGGCGTATTGGGGCCATGCCCCTCCCCCACTGAGACGGGGGTAGGGGGGAAGACAACAGCACAAGGACGAGGGACGGGAGGAGCATGAAAGGGCAGGCACGTGTTGAGTGCCTTGGCCGGTAAGTTATCGACCATGTCCGCCCATGCCGTGGGGGTGTTGGGGGCGTATTGGGGCCATGCCCCTCCCCCACTGAGACGGGGGTAGGGGGGAAGACAACAGCACAAGGACGAGGGACGGGAGGAGCATGAAAGGGCAGGCACGTGTTGAGTGCCTTGGCCGGTAAGTTATCGACCATGTCCGCCCATGCCGTGGGGGTGTTGGGGGCGTATTGGGGCCATGCCCCTCCCCCACTGAGACGGGGGTAGGGGGGAAGACAACAGCACAAGGACGAGGGACGGGAGGAGCATGAAAGGGCAGGCACGTGTTGAGTGCCTTGGCCGGTAAGTTATCGACCATGTCCGCCCATGCCGTGGGGGTGTTGGGGGCGTATTGGGGCCATGCCCCTCCCCCACTGAGACGGGGGTAGGGGGGAAGACAACAGCACAAGGACGAGGGACGGGAGGAGCATGAAAGGGCAGGCACGTGTTGAGTGCCTTGGCCGGTAAGTTATCGACCATGTCCGCCCATGCCGTGGGGGTGTTGGGGGCGTATTGGGGCCATGCCCCTCCCCCACTGAGACGGGGGTAGGGGGGAAGACAACAGCACAAGGACGAGGGACGGGAGGAGCATGAAAGGGCAGGCACGTGTTGAGTGCCTTGGCCGGTAAGTTATCGACCATGTCCGCCCATGCCGTGGGGGTGTTGGGGGCGTATTGGGGCCATGCCCCTCCCCCACTGAGACGGGGGTAGGGGGGAAGACAACAGCACAAGGACGAGGGACGGGAGGAGCATGAAAGGGCAGGCACGTGTTGAGTGCCTTGGCCGGTAAGTTATCGACCATGTCCGCCCATGCCGTGGGGGTGTTGGGGGCGTATTGGGGCCATGCTCCTCCCCCACTGACAGAAGAAATAACACACGGAGGGGTGTACGGGCGGGACAGCACAGGGAAGGAAGCAGGGGCACTGAGCGCCTTGGCCTGGAAGTTGTCGGCCATGTCCGCCCATGCTGTGAGGTGTTGGGGGCGTACTGTGGCCATGCCATGCCCCTCCCCCATTGGCGTATGGAAAAACACAGGGAGGGGAGGAGGGGAGGGACAGCACACAGGGAGGAGGGAAGGGACAGCACACAGGGAGGAGAGGAGGAATGACGAAGGGAACAGGCGCGTGTTGAGAACCTTTTCTTGACCTGGCAGTTATCGGCCATGTCCGTCCGCCCGTGAGCGCGTTTTCTTGACCACCAGTGATGCTGCTCCTGAAAAGGTCTCACCTGAGCACAGACCTGAGACGGACTAATCTGATTTGACATGGTACGTTGCGATGCTGGCTCCTACCCGCTTCGAGAGAAAAAAAAACCTGAGATTGATCTGATGAAATGAAACACACCTGAGACGGACCTGATACGGACCTGAGATGGACTAATCTGACTAAGGACTCACCTAAGGACTGATCCGATATGGTACACTGTAATGTTGTCTCCGTATCCCAGCGCCCGCTCGTCTATCTGCATCATCTGCCCCACCTTCTCCTCCACTGTCATCTCGGAGAGTGATGGCACTGCGGTGTTGTTGGGGGGATGGTGACGGGGAAGGGGGAAGGGGGAAGGGGGAAGGGGGGGAAGGGGGGAGGGGGGGAAGGGGGGAGGGGGGAGGGGAGAGAGAGGGACGCAAGAATTATCACACAGCAGCAGCCCCACCTTCTCCACCCTCCACTGTCATATCCGAGAGTGAAGGCACTGGACTAGACGGGAGGGGAAGTTGGGAAGTCGCCTGTCTGCACCATCTTCCCCACCGCTCCCCACCATTCCCCACCGCTCCCCGCCATTCCCCTTGCACCTACCTGGGATGTTCTGCAAGACGCATCGCTCCAGTCCCACCGCCCGTCGCACGTTCCCTACTATTCTCCAACCCTCCCCACCGTTCCTCACCCTTCCCCACCGTTCCTTGCCATTCCCCTTGAATCTACCTGGGATGTCCTGTGGCACGCATCGCTCCAATCCAGCCGCCCGTCGCGTCCCTCCGAGTCCCAGCCACGCGTCCGCCACATCGACCACCGCGCACGCCGCCAGCACCAGCGCCGCCACGACCAGCGCCGCGCACGCCGCCAGAGTCCTTAGTCTCCGTTTCCCATTCCTAAACCCGCCCCCGCTCCCGCCGCCGTAAGACCCGCCGAAGATGCCCCCAGCAGCACCGACGGACGAAGGAAACGGTCTCGCGTCCGAGCGAAGCAGCGATGAAGCTTCGTCGTGGACAAAGTCGCCTTCGTCGATGTCGCTGCCACCGTCCTTTCCGCCGCGCGGCTCGGGCCGGACTTGAGATAAGTACCTGCTTCCCGATACGGGACTAGAACGAAACATGCTTAAGCGGGAAAAAATGCTTCCTGCTGCGGGGATGAGGGCTGTGACCGTGGCCGCGGCACCGGTGGCTGCGGCGGTGGCGGCGGAGGAAGCGGGATTGGAGAATGCAGGTGGTGGTGATGATGGTGCTGGTTTGAGGTCTGCTTCGCTTAACGAGAAGTCTTGTAGCGAGTTTCGGCTTCCTCTGACTTCTAGCGAAGATCGACTGCGATTCCGAACCGGAGAGGGGAAGGCATTCGCGTACATGAAATCAATCTTGATTTTATTCCTTGAAAATGTATACTTCTGACTTCCGACAGGACAAATCCAAAGAAACCAGGCGAGAGGAGAGGAACTCGAGATGTTTCAAAGCACTTCACCTCGTATCCTCAGCTATTCATATGAGCTTAGCTTCTCCTGCTCGACAAGTCGCGATGGAATCCAAACGCCTCTGGGAGTGTGATCTGGAGGGACCGAGTGGGCCAACCTAGTTTGAAACTGCCGTTTTTCGCGGGGGAGAACTGGTAGACTCGTAGAATAGCTGGCGGGAAACACCGAGCTACCTCGGTTGTGTCGTTCTCGATGTTCTGCATGGGACAGGAAACAGCTGGGGTAAACGCATGTAATCAGACACGAGGAATTCTTTGGGCTTCCATGAGAAATGGACAACACCAACAATCCTAGAACACTTTCACAATACAGAATAAAAATCTATATGAAGAATTATATACCAGGCTCGCACTCAGATTTTATTCACCTCCAGGTATATTATGTAGATTTTTGATGTAATCTGTGCACAAATCTCCTATATTTGTGTGAGACCACTCTTGGTAGATATTTGTAATTATTTTATTGTGCCGTTTATGGTCCATTAAATCTATCATCTTCGTGAAACAATTTGCCAAGCTAGCAAACATATACAATCACACATGTGATTTCTTAGTAGCTTGGAAGCTCGCTATGACGAGTATTGTAATCACCATGTATTTCGTCATAATCTGAGGCACTCAATGGAGCGCACATTACCTTGTCAGCGTCTGTGAAGTTCCACGTACACCCCAGCTCTGCTTCCGTCTGCTGAATCGGCAGTACAGCTGTCTCACATATACGCCTGAAGGCAAGCTGCCAAGAAATCTCCAGCATTCTATATGATCTTCCAAACAGGTTGAATTTCCGAATCGCATGATACCCACGCGTCGGCCACATTGCGGCAACTCACTGCCCAGCAATCAGGGCGCTGGTGTTGTGGGGGATTAGTGGCGAAAACGCAGCCAGCCACCAAGCCCACACTCCAGCGAAGTGAGGCGAGTCGCCCGCGGTCCGGAAAAACCTTTCGACATTGGAAATCTGGAATCTGCCGCTGATCCCTCCCTCCCACCAACCCCACTCTTCCACCCCCACATTGACCCAGCTCACCCTTCCCTCGCCCCATCCTTCCTGCCGAACATGCCTCTGCTCTGCTTGGCTTCGTCGATATTGACATCTGTCTAGTCGGCGCGGTGCTTCCAAAACGCAAAATAGGGCCCACCAGGTCTCGACTCACGAATAGGTTCTAGTGCTCCCACCCGGCCGCCACACACCATAACCCTCGAGTTCTTCACGATGTTTGATTTCGATGCTTTTTACCAACAGACCACTCTTGCGACCTGAGGCGCTCTCTCTTCTTAGATTCGCAACTCTCCATAGATATCGTTTTCTTTCAGTGTTTCTAGTTTAACTTCGTAAGAC
Organism: Closterium sp. Naga37s-1; assembly: GCA_947471745.1. Taxonomy (NCBI): domain Eukaryota; kingdom Viridiplantae; phylum Streptophyta; class Zygnematophyceae; order Desmidiales; family Closteriaceae; genus Closterium; species Closterium sp. Naga37s-1. The sequence continues at coordinate 1,926,205 of CANJKZ010000096.1, read as the reverse complement.
ATCGTCAGCGCGCTCCCCCTTTCACGTATCAACGTCAGTAGATTGGCATATCTGCTCGCGAGCCGCACGAGGGTGTTAAAAAAACTCGACTTCCTGGGATTCTTGAATGTTCCTTTCCATCCCTGCCTTTGCATAGACGAACCTCCTTCTCAACGGTGATTTAGACGACCAAACAACCTTCGGCACGAATACTTGCCGTAAAAAATAATAGCCTTCTCGCGCCAGTAGTTCCTCCCATTGAAAGTCCTCCATCAGCGAGTTAGTGAGACTCAGAAAATTCCCCGTCACGCAGCTCGTAACCGGCGACGCTGCTCGTAACCGACGACGGCGCAGCGCGTCATCAACTCGATGACAGCCTCAGCCATGGCGTCAACGCGATCGCGGCGCATGTCACGGCATTCATCCCACGCTCTTCACTCCGCCGTAGCCCCACTCGGCCTAACCCTGTTGAACCCGTCAGCCCTGCTCCCGCTCCTCCTGCTGGTCGCCCTCGTCATATCGCCGTGGCTTACCGCCACTGCGGCGGGTCAATCCCTCGATATGAGCACATCGTTCGGCGTGAGCACCGACCTCGGTGTAGCAACGGACATCGGCAGTGGTGGCTCCCCGCTATCCGTAAAAACGGCGTCTGCCACCGACGGCTCTGATCGCACGGTAAATCTCATGGCGATGACGGCAGCGGCCGGCACGGGGAAAAAGTCTGGAACCGGAAAATCAGCCGGCTCCGGGACGGGTGTCGGCGCGGGCAAGGGTGCGGGGACGGGTGCGGGGACCGGCGGGAGTACAGGAACGGCAACTGGAGAGCGGAAGGTACCGGAAATTGGGACCGGCGCGGGGAAGGGTACGGGGACAGGCGCAGGGAAAGGTACGGGGACAGGTGCGGGGAAGGGTACGGGAACGGGTGCGGGGAAGGGTACGGGAACGGGTGCGGGGAAGGGTACGGGAACGGGTGCGGGGAAGGGTACGGGAACGGGTGCGGGGAAGGGTACGGGAACGGGTGCGGGGAAGGGTACGGGAACGGGTGCGGGGAAGGGTACGGGAACGGGTGCGGGGAAGGGTACGGGAACGGGTGCGGGGAAGGGTACGGGAACGGGTGCGGGGAAGGGTACGGGTACAGGCGCCGGGAAAGGTACGGGGACAGGAGGGGGAACAGGTACCGGGACCGGCGCGGGGAAAGGAACCGGGACGGGGGCGGGAAAAGGAACGGGTACGGGTGCGGGGAAGGGTACGGGAACGGGCACTGGGAAAGGTACGGGGACAGGCGCGGGAACAGGTACGGGGACTGGCACGGGATCAGGTACGGGGACTGGCACGGGATCAGGTACGGGGACAGGCGCGGGGAAAGGTACAGTGACAGGCGCGGGCGGGGGTACGGGGGCAGGCGCGGGGGTGGGTACGGGGACAGGTGCGGGGGGGAATACCGGAACGGGAAAGGGAAGCAGTGGAGGCAAGGGGAAGGGGAAGGGGGGGGGGAACTCAAGGGGCTCCGGATCTGGCTCGGGGAAAGGAACTGGTACGGGTGGAGGCTCGGGAACTGGTTCGGGAACGGACGCTGGATCTAAATCCGGGAGGTCGTCGGGGGATAGCGGAGATGTGATTCGCGGAGGGGGTAGCGGAGCCGGGAGTGGGATGGGGAGCGGAGGGGGAAGCGGAGCGGGGAGTGGTACGGGGAGCGGAGGGGACACTGGTGGACATACGGGAAGCGGGGGGACGGGGAGCGGGGGGTCAGGAAGCGGGGCGGGAAGTCAGACAGGCGGCGGAGGGCAAGCGAGCGGTGGAGGCGGAAGTCAGAATGGCGGGGGGGCGGGATCCGGAGGCGGAGGGTCAGGCGGAGGGTCAGGGGGAGGTTCGGGCGGAGGTTCAGGCGGAGGTTCAGGCGGAACGCCGGGTCCTATCCTGACAGCGGAGCAGGAGGCAACGCTAGCGAAAGTGAACGAGGTTCTGACGTTTCTGTACGAGAAGAAATTCACTGGAGTTGCAACGGGCATCAGAATGAGCGGTGAGTCATATTTGCAAAATAGCATTTGGTACGATACTTTTCATTCTCGTTTTGTTTGTGTAACTGGTTTTATCCTTTATAAACATCCATGCTCTGTTCCTTTTTTACAGGTATGAATGAGACGCTGATGAATACGCTCCTCACAAACAACATTACGATCTTTGCGCCAACCAATGGGGCCTATTTCCGCATGCCCAAGAATACGCGCTTTGGAGGGCTGCAAAGGAAGAAAAGTATTCTCTGGCAAGTGATGGCCTATCACGTGCTGCCACGTCGGCTGGAACTTAACGACATCAAGGCCCTTGGGAATGGATTCCTGGTAAGTTTGTGAAGTCACGTCACATCCTTTCTAGTATAATATATTTATACATCATTTCCTACCTACACCTCTCACCTCACACCCTCAATACACTCATCTCCGCTTTCATCCCTCTCCCCTACACCTCTCACCTAAACTATGATTGCAGATGGAAACCCTTGACAAACTACCATTGAAGAAGAATCAAACAGACTACTGGCTGAAGTTGTACCGAACAGAGGACACGGAGGGCGCACGCGTTCTGATCGGCAACATGTTTTCGAGCCCATCGATTGTCGTCCACGCAGTCGATACCGTGCTGCTCCCATCCAGGGTCAGGAACAACGGCACGTGGACCCCGGTGTAGAGTCATGAACACGCCATCACTGGTCGTAGCATCATCAGCAATTTGTCGTGGAGTCTGCTTTTTGTCACCCATGCCATGGGTACAGCGCTGCTTGTCGCAAGGTGCAGGAATAACGGCATGACGTCCCCGGTGTAGTGAATTGAACATGCCGTCGTTGGCATAGCTCTCTCTCATCAACAATATGTAGTCTGAGTCTGCTTTTTGTCACCCATGCCATGGGTACAGCGCTGATTCTTGCAAGGGTCAGGAATAACGGCTTGTGGACCCCCGCGTAGTGTATTGAACACGCCGTCATTGGCATCGCTCTCATTTGCAATGTACGTAGTGGAGTCTTTTATTGTCACCCATGCTACTATGCTTATACGGTAGCTCTGCTTCTGGCAAGGGTCAGGAATAACTGCACGTGGACCCCGGTGTAGTGTATTGTACACTCAGTCATTGGAATTGCTCGCATTTGCAATATGCTGTCGAGCCTGTAGATTGTGGTCCATGCCGTGGATACTGCTCCGCTTCCGGCAAGTGTAGGAATAACGGCATGTATACTCCCCAATGCATATGCTATTGTGGTGCAAGTTCTATAAGACAGGGGTGGGGAAAAGGGAGGTTCGCACTTTCCCCACTCTTCCCCACCCTTCCCGCCCTTCCCCACTATGCAGCCCCATTCCACCTTGCCCTAGAGGGCAGCAGCGCGCTGCTGCTGCTGCTGCTGCTGCTGCTCGCGCGAATGAGGCAGCGGAGCGCGCTGGGCGACGGGGCAGGAGGGCGTGCTGGGCGGCGGGGCAGCAGGGCGCGCTGGGCAACGGGGCAGCGGGGTGCGCTAGAAATCGAGGCCGCTAGGGAACTAGGCAGCGGGGGGCGATAGGAAACGAGGCAGCGGCGCGCGCTAGGGAACGAGGCTACAGAGCGATTTCGACCTAGCTAGGGTTGGCTAGGAAACAACTTACCGTAGGAGATTGAGAGAGGAGTGGAAGCGACCTACCTAACCCTGTCGAGATACCAAGTCGAGAGAAAAGTTGCAGTAGAGAGTTGGGTACAAGAGTGTGACATAGAAACTAACACATAAAATATAGTGTGACAAGGGAATGGAGGAAAGGGGAAGCAGGGGAACGTGAGGATGTAGAATGTATGGAAGTTCTAGGGGGTCAAAATACAACGTCTGGAATTTTTGACCCCCGGAATTTTTTCATAATTATTCGTCTATTATCAACACTTACAAAGCAAAAATTAGTATGTCAAACGGAACTAAGAGAGCCTATGCACTAGTGAACTTGGTCACGGCTTTTGTTCCCTCGGAAACAGCGTGCTTCGCAAGCTCTCCAGGCAGAGTCAGCCGAACAGCCGTCTGGATCTCGCGAGACGTAATCGTCGGCTTCTTGTTGTACCGCGCGAGCTTCGACGCCTCCGTCGCGAGCTTCTCAAAAATATCATTTATAAAAGAATTCATGATCGACATGGCCTTGGACGAGATCCCCGTGTCTGGATGCACCTGCTTCAGCACCTTGTAGATGTAGATCTTATACGTTTCGGTTACGGCTTTGCGAGCCTTTTTCTTCTCTTTCTTGTCGCCGATGGGCCTTTTCCCCGCGGGAATGGCTTTCTTAGCGGCGGGCTCCTTCTTGGGTCCCTTCTTCGCCGCCTTCTGCTCTCCTTCTACCTTCGGCGCCATCGTAACACAGCGTTTCTCGAAAGACAAGTAGCTTACAGGGAAAGAGGGTCTTGGAAAGTGACAGTACGAGGAAGCACTGAAAAGTGTTGTTGTCAAGGGCGTCGGATAAGGAAGCTAACGAAGTTACGCAATGCGAGAACGGATGTGTGTGGTTTCTCGGGATTTGTTGCAATACTACTTTCAAACATTAGCCAATAAAACGTTGAGCCTCAGATCGAGGCCTTCAATATGAACCGTCGATGTGAGAACGTGTAGACCGCTTAACTGTCGATAACACATCGACCTAGGTTCTGCTTACCTCAATTTCCGATCGTCCGATCTAATTCAACGGCGTAGTGCTCGCGGTCGTGCAAGGTGTGGTAACTTTGCGAACATTGATTCGTCGTGTGAAAGTCACTGCAGTCTACCCTGGCTGTAAGCCAATCACAGATCGCATTTGTATTCATTTCGGGATCGTCGCAGATCAGGACGATAAAGAAACGCCAACACCACCGAACACCAACCCATCTCCAACATCAGCAAACATGAGATGAGAAACCACCGCGCAGGACTAGGCGAACCCACCACCACACCATACCAAAACACATTAGAACGCACCACATCCACCTGTGCCCCAACCATTGCTTCTCTCCGTTGTTCTGACTACAGCTAGTCCAGGCAGGATGCTCTGAATAAAGGGGCGCTGAATCGATCCACATTTCCATAGTTCCAGTCCCTCTCCGAAAAAGAATTCTCGCATCGCATCCAAACAGCGAGGGGGTATAGAGGGAATAGGGGGGTTACAGTCCGGTGAAGTGTTGAATTGAACCACCAAAACGAGTGGTAGGTAAACATTTGACACCAACCTCAATAGCGACCTAAAACACCTACAGCCTCGCAAAACGTGCTCGATGACGGAATCAACGCATAGCACGACTACCAACCTTGCTTGATAGTAGGCAGGTCACAGCACGAAATATTGTCGCGACGCGCTGGCACTAGGACGCCGCGTCGCAGGAGATGTCAACAGCTAAACGCGACGTTCAGGGCCTGAATGTAAGGAGCACGATTTGCCGAGAAGAGTAGTTGCGTTCCACAAAGTACGAGCATTATAGGGGTATTCTAGAGAGGAAAAGTTCATTTCGGGTGGGTCCTAACCATACGTAGACAATAGGAAAGGTCGGTAGAACCTTTACTACCTGCGGGTGTAACATCTACGGCCTGACTTGCAACAGTAATCTTCGACAGGGCGACCACGGGAATGCGCGAGGGAAAGGCCTAAACCGTTGCCGGTAGGGAGAAAGACGATAGGTGAACGGGATTCAAGGCCAACGTCCTGCACTACATTTTGTACATCGGCACCCAACTGTAAGAGACGATAAACGCAATCTTGAGCACCGGTTGTAGTGTTGTCTCACTCAAGCTGTAGTTTCAGTGGCTGTCGGCGGCATACACAGCTGTCGACGGACTGCTGAAGTCGAGCGTGTTGTCACCCTCTGTCGTAGCCACTGTCAGAGCCACGGTTCCAACCTGAGGTTCGTCCCGCATAACGCATGCGCGCCATCGCCCTGGTGCCTCAGCATGCGGCGTCACTGCTGTCCAAGTCACAGCATGCGGCGTCACTGCTGCCCAAGTCACAGCATGCGGCGTCACTGCTGTCCAAGTCACAGAATGCGGCGTCACTGCTGTCCAAGTCACAGCATGCGGCGTCACTGCTGTCCAAGTCACAGCATGCGGCGTCACTGCTGTCCAAATCACAGCATGCGGCGTCACTGCTGTCCCAGTCACAGCATGCGGCGTCACATATGCTTGTGTCACAGCATAAGGTCACTGCGAGGCACGTCATAGCGAGCGGTGTCACTGCTGCTTATGAGAGACCTCACTGCTGCTCACGTCATAGCGTGCGGTGTCACCGCTGCTTAGGTCCCATCATATGGTTACTATTGCTCACGTCATACCGTGCGGTGTCACTGCTGCTTATGCCACATCATATAAGTACTGCTGCACACGTCATAGCGTGCGGTGTCACTGCAGCTTATGTCACATCATATGGTCACTGCTCCTCACGTAATAACGTGCGGTGTCACTGCTGCATGTGCTCACATCACATGGTCACTGCTGCCCACGTCATAGCGTGCGGTGTCACCGCTGCATGTGCTCACATCGTATGGTCACTGCTGCCCACGTCATAAGGTGCGGTGTCACTGCTGCTCATGGCACATCATATGGTTACTGCCGCCCACATCATAGAGTGCGGTGTCACTGCTGATAATGTCACGGCAACTGCACACTGCGGCTCGTGTCAAAGCATGTAGCCTCTGCTGCTGGCATCCCAACATGAGCTGACACTGCTGCCGAGTCACAGCATTATGTTAATTTGACGTTTTATGTCACATCCTCTGGTCACTGATTCTTATGACAGCGGGGGTGCTCACTCCTCCTCATGTCACAGCATCCTATCCCTGCTGCTCATGTCAAAGCATGTGGTGTCTACTGTTGGCGTCACAACATGATGCACTACTGCTGCCAAGTCACAGCATAAGGTCTATTTCCTGTTTATGTCACAGCATCTCATCAATGCTTTTTATGCCTGTCCATGTGCTCACTCCTGCTAATGTCACAGCATCATATCACTCCTGCTAATGTCACAGCATCATATCACTCCTGCTAATGTCACAGCATCATATCACTCCTGCTAATGTCACAGCATCATATCACTCCTGCTAATGTCACAGCATCATATCACTCCTGCTAATGTCACAGCATCATATCACTCCTGCTAATGTCACAGCATCATATCACTCCTGCTAATGTCACAGCATCATATCACTCCTGCTAATGTCACAGCATCATATCACTCCTGCTAATGTCACAGCATCATATCACTCCTGCTAATGTCACAGCATCATATCACTCCTGCTAATGTCACAGCATCATATCACTCCTGCTAATGTCACAGCATCATATCACTCCTGCTAATGTCACAGCATCATATCACTCCTGCTAATGTCACAGCATCATATCACTCCTGCTAATGTCACAGCATCATATCACTCCTGCTAATGTCACAGCATCATATCACTCCTGCTAATGTCACAGCATCATATCACTCCTGCTAATGTCACAGCATCATATCACTCCTGCTAATGTCACAGCATCATATCACTCCTGCTAATGTCACAGCATCATATCACTCCTGCTAATGTCACAGCATCATATCACTCCTGCTAATGTCACAGCATCATATCACTCCTGCTAATGTCACAGCATCATATCACTCCTGCTAATGTCACAGCATCATATCACTCCTGCTAATGTCACAGCATCATATCACTCCTGCTAATGTCACAGCATCATATCACTCCTGCTAATGTCACAGCATCATATCACTCCTGCTAATGTCACAGCATCATATCACTCCTGCTAATGTCACAGCATCATATCACTCCTGCTAATGTCACAGCATCATATCACTCCTGCTAATGTCACAGCATCATATCACTCCTGCTAATGTCACAGCATCATATCACTCCTGCTAATGTCACAGCATCATATCACTCCTGCTAATGTCACAGCATCATATCACTCCTGCTAATGTCACAGCATCATATCACTCCTGCTAATGTCACAGCATCATATCACTCCTGCTAATGTCACAGCATCATATCACTCCTGCTAATGTCACAGCATCATATCACTCCTGCTAATGTCACAGCATCATATCACTCCTGCTAATGTCACAGCATCATATCACTCCTGCTAATGTCACAGCATCATATCACTCCTGCTAATGTCACAGCATCATATCACTCCTGCTAATGTCACAGCATCATATCACTCCTGCTAATGTCACAGCATCATATCACTCCTGCTAATGTCACAGCATCATATCACTCCTGCTAATGTCACAGCATCATATCACTCCTGCTAATGTCACAGCATCATATCACTCCTGCTAATGTCACAGCATCATATCACTCCTGCTAATGTCACAGCATCATATCACTCCTGCTAATGTCACAGCATCATATCACTCCTGCTAATGTCACAGCATCATATCACTCCTGCTAATGTCACAGCATCATATCACTCCTGCTAATGTCACAGCATCATATCACTCCTGCTAATGTCACAGCATCATATCACTCCTGCTAATGTCACAGCATCATATCACTCCTGCTAATGTCACAGCATCATATCACTCCTGCTAATGTCACAGCATCATATCACTCCTGCTAATGTCACAGCATCATATCACTCCTGCTAATGTCACAGCATCATATCACTCCTGCTAATGTCACAGCATCATATCACTCCTGCTAATGTCACAGCATCATATCACTCCTGCTAATGTCACAGCATCATATCACTCCTGCTAATGTCACAGCATCATATCACTCCTGCTAATGTCACAGCATCATATCACTCCTGCTAATGTCACAGCATCATATCACTCCTGCTAATGTCACAGCATCATATCACTCCTGCTAATGTCACAGCATCATATCACTCCTGCTAATGTCACAGCATCATATCACTCCTGCTAATGTCACAGCATCATATCACTCCTGCTAATGTCACAGCATCATATCACTCCTGCTAATGTCACAGCATCATATCACTCCTGCTAATGTCACAGCATCATATCACTCCTGCTAATGTCACAGCATCATATCACTCCTGCTAATGTCACAGCATCATATCACTCCTGCTAATGTCACAGCATCATATCACTCCTGCTAATGTCACAGCATCATATCACTCCTGCTAATGTCACAGCATCATATCACTCCTGCTAATGTCACAGCATCATATCACTCCTGCTAATGTCACAGCATCATATCACTCCTGCTAATGTCACAGCATCATATCACTCCTGCTAATGTCACAGCATCATATCACTCCTGCTAATGTCACAGCATCATATCACTCCTGCTAATGTCACAGCATCATATCACTCCTGCTAATGTCACAGCATCATATCACTCCTGCTAATGTCACAGCATCATATCACTCCTGCTAATGTCACAGCATCATATCACTCCTGCTAATGTCACAGCATCATATCACTCCTGCTAATGTCACAGCATCATATCACTCCTGCTAATGTCACAGCATCATATCACTCCTGCTAATGTCACAGCATCATATCACTCCTGCTAATGTCACAGCATCATATCACTCCTGCTAATGTCACAGCATCATATCACTCCTGCTAATGTCACAGCATCATATCACTCCTGCTAATGTCACAGCATCATATCACTCCTGCTAATGTCACAGCATCATATCACTCCTGCTAATGTCACAGCATCATATCACTCCTGCTAATGTCACAGCATCATATCACTCCTGCTAATGTCACAGCATCATATCACTCCTGCTAATGTCACAGCATCATATCACTCCTGCTAATGTCACAGCATCATATCACTCCTGCTAATGTCACAGCATCATATCACTCCTGCTAATGTCACAGCATCATATCACTCCTGCTAATGTCACAGCATCATATCACTCCTGCTAATGTCACAGCATCATATCACTCCTGCTAATGTCACAGCATCATATCACTCCTGCTAATGTCACAGCATCATATCACTCCTGCTAATGTCACAGCATCATATCACTCCTGCTAATGTCACAGCATCATATCACTCCTGCTAATGTCACAGCATCATATCACTCCTGCTAATGTCACAGCATCATATCACTCCTGCTAATGTCACAGCATCATATCACTCCTGCTAATGTCACAGCATCATATCACTCCTGCTAATGTCACAGCATCATATCACTCCTGCTAATGTCACAGCATCATATCACTCCTGCTAATGTCACAGCATCATATCACTCCTGCTAATGTCACAGCATCATATCACTCCTGCTAATGTCACAGCATCATATCACTCCTGCTAATGTCACAGCATCATATCACTCCTGCTAATGTCACAGCATCATATCACTCCTGCTAATGTCACAGCATCATATCACTCCTGCTAATGTCACAGCATCATATCACTCCTGCTAATGTCACAGCATCATATCACTCCTGCTAATGTCACAGCATCATATCACTCCTGCTAATGTCACAGCATCATATCACTCCTGCTAATGTCACAGCATCATATCACTCCTGCTAATGTCACAGCATCATATCACTCCTGCTAATGTCACAGCATCATATCACTCCTGCTAATGTCACAGCATCATATCACTCCTGCTAATGTCACAGCATCATATCACTCCTGCTAATGTCACAGCATCATATCACTCCTGCTAATGTCACAGCATCATATCACTCCTGCTAATGTCACAGCATCATATCACTCCTGCTAATGTCACAGCATCATATCACTCCTGCTAATGTCACAGCATCATATCACTCCTGCTAATGTCACAGCATCATATCACTCCTGCTAATGTCACAGCATCATATCACTCCTGCTAATGTCACAGCATCATATCACTCCTGCTAATGTCACAGCATCATATCACTCCTGCTAATGTCACAGCATCATATCACTCCTGCTAATGTCACAGCATCATATCACTCCTGCTAATGTCACAGCATCATATCACTCCTGCTAATGTCACAGCATCATATCACTCCTGCTAATGTCACAGCATCATATCACTCCTGCTAATGTCACAGCATCATATCACTCCTGCTAATGTCACAGCATCATATCACTCCTGCTAATGTCACAGCATCATATCACTCCTGCTAATGTCACAGCATCATATCACTCCTGCTAATGTCACAGCATCATATCACTCCTGCTAATGTCACAGCATCATATCACTCCTGCTAATGTCACAGCATCATATCACTCCTGCTAATGTCACAGCATCATATCACTCCTGCTAATGTCACAGCATCATATCACTCCTGCTAATGTCACAGCATCATATCACTCCTGCTAATGTCACAGCATCATATCACTCCTGCTAATGTCACAGCATCATATCACTCCTGCTAATGTCACAGCATCATATCACTCCTGCTAATGTCACAGCATCATATCACTCCTGCTAATGTCACAGCATCATATCACTCCTGCTAATGTCACAGCATCATATCACTCCTGCTAATGTCACAGCATCATATCACTCCTGCTAATGTCACAGCATCATATCACTCCTGCTAATGTCACAGCATCATATCACTCCTGCTAATGTCATCATATCACTCCTGCTAATGTCACAGCATCATATCACTCCTGCTAATGTCACAGCATCATATCACTCCTGCTAATGTCACAGCATCATATCACTCCTGCTAATGTCACAGCATCATATCACTCCTGCTAATGTCACAGCATCATATCACTCCTGCTAATGTCACAGCATCATATCACTCCTGCTAATGTCACAGCATCATATCACTCCTGCTAATGTCACAGCATCATATCACTCCTGCTAATGTCACAGCATCATATCACTCCTGCTAATGTCACAGCATCATATCACTCCTGCTAATGTCACAGCATCATATCACGCCTGCTAATGTCACAGCATCATATCACTCCTGCTAATGTCACAGCATCATATCACTCCTGCTAATGTCACAGCATCATATCACTCCTGCTAATGTCACAGCATCATATCACTCCTGCTAATGTCACAGCATCATATCACGACTGCTCATGTCACAGCATCATATCACTCCTGCTAATGTCACAGCATCATATCACGACTGCTCATGTCAAAGCATGTAGTGTCTAGGGTTGGAGTCACCACATGAGGCGCTACTGTGCCCATCACACAACAGCATATCCCAGGGGCGCATGTCAAAGCAAACTGTCTAGTGCTGGCGTCACAACAAGAGGCGCTACTACTTACAATTCACAATATAATGTCTATTTCCACTTTCTGTCACCGCATTTCATCCCTGCTTTCTATGACTGCGCATATGCGACAGCGTAAGTCAAGTGCAAACCAGTGATTTATCATTTACCATCAGGTATCTTTCGTAAACCCTTCGTTCGTCTTTGTCGACTTAGCATGCATTGTGATACTACCCAATTATCCCCTTTGCAACAAAATACAGGCTGCTCCTACTCCATCCGGTTCCATGTCTTCTTGGTTCTAACCTTTGATGCATACTACAACCACTGATTTATCTTTTTGTGCTCGTTTCACTATCATGGCACTAATGTTGCCCATGCCTCACACCCCTCCCCACACATGCGTTCAACCAGCCGCATGGACTATATGTCAACAGCTTTCAAGGTCAGGAGTGGCCCCTTATTGCTCCCAATGTGGTGCTCTCATTACCATTCGTCTCTTTCTTTGCTCTACTTCTCCATGTTTTGCTCCACTGAACTGCAGATCCATTTGGTGTCCGGAACATTTTTGTGTTTGTTGGAAATTTTCACGGCATACAAGACATTACCACCACACGATTGAGCCTATGTAGCCTACTGATACTACACCTCCTACCTGCATGATTTTGGCAGCAACAGTTTGCACCTTCTAAAGCAAGTACGGTAGTTTGATGTTTTTGCTCATGACTCAGCATAATTAGCACGCGTATGTGTCAAGTGGCTCAAGTCACAGCAGGCGTATACATGTATAAAGGATTTTACACTGAATTTTGGAATCCACATTTATGCGAATGAGCACTTGTCCACCAAACATGTTTGCCTCAATGGTCTTGGTTTCAAGAATGGCACAACATAAGCTCTCCTGCAGTGAGAATCAACGGTGATAAAATTGAGTGCCATCATATGGTGTACGAGCCAACAGGTGGTGTTGGAGGTGGACAACCCCCGGTCTCCATCCACATCAGTGCATTGTCCTCTGTTGAGGGAGGAGGTGCGGTGGCGATCAGCTTGCTGACAGTTGCCACACATGGGGAGAGGGTGAGGGAAAGGGAGGCAGAGGGTGGGGGGAAATAGGAGGGAGGGTGAGGAAGGGCAGGGAAGGCAATGGTGGTAGTAGGGGATAGGTATACGGGGAAGGGGGTGAGGAAGACGAGGGACAGGGAGAAAGGCGATGAGGAGAAGGGAAACAGAGAGAAGGGGGACAGAGAGGATATGAACTGAGAGGACGGGAGGATGAAAGGACAGGGGCATGTGAGGACAAGAGGACGAGAGGACAGGGGGACGAGAGGTCAGGGGGACGGGGGGATGAGAGGACGGGGGGATGAGAGGACAGGCGGATGAGAGGACGAGGGGATGAGAGGATAGGGGGACGAGAGGACAGAGGGATGAGAGGACGGGGGGATGAGAGGACAGGCGGACGAGAGGACAGGGGACGGGGGGATGAGAGGATGGGGGGACGAGAGGACAGGGAACAGGGGGATGAGAGGACGGGGGGGTGAGAATGAGAGGACAGGGGGATGAGAGGACAGGGGGATGAGAGGACAGGGGGATGAGGGGACAGGGGGGTGAGAGGACGGGGGGACGAGAGGACAGAGGGGTGAGAGGACGGGGGGATGAGAGGACAGGGGGACGAGACGACAGGGGGACGAGAGGACAGGGGGACGAGAGGACAGGGGGACGAGAGGACAGGGGGACGAGAGGACAGGGGGACGAGAGGACGGGGGGACGAGAGGACGGGGGGACGAGAGGACGGGGGGATGAGAGGACGGGGGGATGAGAGGACAGGGGGATGAGAGGACAGGGGGATGAGAGGACAGAGGGATGAGAGGACAGAGGGATGAGAGGACGGGGGGATGAGAGGACAGGGGGATGAGAGGACAGGGGGATGAGAGGACAGGGGGATGAGAGGACAGAGGGATGAGAGGACGGAGGGATGAGAGGACGGGGGGATGAGAGGACAGGGGGATGAGAGGACAGGGGGATGAGAGGACAGGGGGATGAGAGGACGGGGGGATGATAGGACAGGCGGACGAGAGGACAGGGGACGGGGGGATGAGAGGATGGGGGGACGAGAGGACAGGGAACAGGGGGATGAGAGGACGGGGGGGTGAGAGGACAGGGGGATGAGAGGACAGGGGGATGAGGGGACAGGCGGACGAGAGGACAGGGGACGGGGGGATGAGAGGATGGGGGGACGAGAGGACAGGGAACAGGGGGATGAGAGGACGGGGGGGTGAGAATGAGAGGACAGGGGGATGAGAGGACAGGGGGATGAGAGGACAGGGGGATGAGGGGACAGGGGGGTGAGAGGACGGGGGGACGAGAGGACAGAGGGGTGAGAGGACGGGGGGATGAGAGGACAGGGGGACGAGAGGACAGGGGGACGAGACGACAGGGGGACGAGAGGACAGGGGGACGAGAGGACAGGGGGACGAGAGGACAGGGGGACGAGAGGACAGGGGGACGAGAGGACAGGGGGACGAGAGGACGGGGGGACGAGAGGACGGGGGGATGAGAGGACGGGGGGATGAGAGGACAGGGGGATGAGAGGACAGAGGGATGAGAGGACAGAGGGATGAGAGGACGGGGGGATGAGAGGACAGGGGGATGAGAGGACAGGGGGATGAGAGGACAGGGGGATGAGAGGACAGGGGGATGAGAGGACAGAGGGATGAGAGGACGGAGGGATGAGAGGACGGGGGGATGAGAGGACAGGGGGATGAGAGGACAGGGGGATGAGAGGACGGGGGGATGATAGGACAGGCGGACGAGAGGACAGGGGACGGGGGGATGAGAGGATGGGGGGACGAGAGGACAGGGAACAGGGGGATGAGAGGACGGGGGAATGAGAGGACAGGGGGATGAGAGGACAGGGGGATGAGGGGACAGGGGGGTGAGAGGACGGGGGGATGAGAGGACGGGGGGGTGAGAGGACGGGGGGGTGAGAGGACAGAGGGATGAGAGGACAGGGGGATGAGAGGACAGGGGGATGAGAGGACGGGGGGATGAGAGGACGGGGGACGAGAGGACAGGGGGACGAGAGGACGGGGGAATGAGAGGACGGGGGACAGGGGGATGAGAGGACAGTGGGATGAGAGGACGGGGTGATGAGAGGACGGGGGGATGAGAGGACAGAGGGATGAGAGGACAGAGGGATGAGAGGACAGGGGGATGAGAGGACGGGGGGATGAGTGGACGGGGGGATGAGAGGACGGGGGGATGAGAGGACGGGGGGATGAGAGGACGGGGGGATGAGAGGACGGGGGGATGAGAGGACGAGGGGATGAGAGGACGAGGGGATGAGAGGACGGGGGGATGAGAGGACGAGGGGATGAGAGGACAGGGGACAGGGGGATGAGAGGCCGGGGTAATGAGAGGACGGGGGGGTTTTTCGCGGGAGGGGAGGGAGGCCGGCGGGAGGGGGGATTCCCGGGCGACACGGAGGGCGATGGCAGGGGAAGCGTGGGCGACGGTGGGGGGAAGCGTGGGCGATGGTGGGGGGAAACGTGGGCGACGGTGGGGGGAAACGTGGGCGACGGTGGGGGGAAACGTGGGCGACGGTGGGGGGAAACTTGGGCGACGGTGGGGGGAAACGTGGGCGACGGTGGGGGGAAGCGTGGGCGATGGTGGGGGGAAACGTGGGCGACGGTGGGGGGAAGCGTGGGCGACGGTGGGGAGAAGCGTTGGCGACGGTGGGGAAAAGAGTTGGCGACTGTGGGGAAAAGAGTTGGCGACGGTGGGAAAAGCGTTGGCGACGATGGGGAAAGCGTTGGCGACGGTGGGGAAAAGCGTTGGCGACGGTGGGGGGAAGCGTGGGCGACGGGGAGGAAGCGTGGGCCACGGTGGGAGGAAGCGTGGGGGATGGTAAGAGGAAGCGTGGGCGACGGTAAGAGGAAGCGTGGGCGACGGTAAGAGGAAGCGTCGGTGACGGTGGGCTGAAGCGGGGGTGACGGTCGGAAGAAGCGTGGGCGATGAGCGTGTGTGAATGTGGGGGAAGGCGTGTGCGATGGTCAGCGGAATTGTGGGTGCACCCAGGGAGTAGGAGGCAGCGACGGTAAAGGGGAAGCGTGAGCGAAGGTGAGGGAAAGGGTGGGGGGAAGCGTGGGCGTGTGCGTAGGGTACGCAGAAGGCGAATGGGTGCGAATGTGATGTTTGAGGAAGGGCGATGCCAGGGCGACCGAGTGAGGCAACGTGATACACCGTCGCGTTGCTGTCATACCGAGGCGCTACGACTGGAAAATAAGTCGGGGTGTCTACATTGGCCGAGAGATTGACGGCGGAGGCGGAAGGCTGGGGATACTTTCGCGACGCGCGAGCGTGTGCTTCTTTCTAAGCCTGAGACTACTACTCGCTGCAACGACACTTGGAGAGACCGTGGCGGTTGCGTTAGAGAAAACATAGTGGCGGCGGCTCGGTTGCAACTAAAGTCGCCAAAGGTCCCTGATTCGTGTCTTTGAACAGAGCACTTAGACTGAAGATTGCCCGTATGTGACGGGAGAACGACTACTAGCGTGCCTCATAATATGCGTGTCCAAGCGTTCCCGATGGTTTTCAAGTTTACTCAAGGTGAACAGTGCTTTCCTCTGAGGCGTTTTTCCTGCTTGTTGTTCTAGTTTATCGCTGGCCAATCACGGATCACCTCTGCTGCTTGAAACTGACGGATTGTTCTGAACCAGCTGGTAACATGGTTATTCACGAAATCAAGTTCAAGAAACTTGAATTTGAAAAATACCATGTGAAACTCGGGCTTTAACTTCCAGTTCCTACTCTCCAAATCTATAGTTCCAGTTCCTTCGATTTCATTGTTCCAGTTTGCCTTGGGTTTTCGAGATTGAAGTGAGACGTCATAGTAAAACTATTTTTCCGGACTTGCGGAGCTGCACACATCCTTGACCTCAGTTACGACTGATTGAGCTCCATCTTCGTCTTGCTTTCAGTTTCAGCTATTGACCTGTCCCAGCTGTATCTTCCTGTGCGGTCATGTCGGGACGCGGCAAGGGAGGCAAGGGCCTTGGAAAGGGAGGCGCGAAGCGTCACAGGAAGGTTCTTCGCGACAACATTCAGGGCATCACCAAGCCGGCTATCAGGCGTCTCGCTCGCCGCGGCGGCGTCAAGCGTATCAGCGGTCTAATCTACGAAGAGACTCGCGGTGTGCTGAAGGTGTTCCTCGAGAATGTCATTCGTGACGCTGTGACTTACACGGAGCACGCGCGGAGAAGGACGGTCATCGCCATGGATGTTGTTTATGCTTTGAAACGCCAAGGCAGAACACTATACGGCTTCGGCGGCTAGCCAGAGTTTTTTTAGGATGTAGACGTTGTAGCCTTTACCATAGTTGACAGTTAGCGTTATCAATTTTGATGTCATCGGATATGATTGTACAAAAGAATCAGTAACGGTATAACCCGCACCTCGTTCTGTGAGCCTTGCGAGAAGGACTCCTACGGCCTGGATACAAAGCCCCTCTAGTCCAGCCATGGTTTCCAGCCATGGTTTCAGTGGTTGGGTGACCCAATGGTTGCAAGGATGGTAGAAGGGTTGTGAAGACGGTAGCTGGAAAATGGTACAGCATCTTCCAGGAGAAACAGTCTACATCTAGCAAGCAGTGTTCTATTGTTGATTGAAACTAACAATATGGAGCAGCAGAGCAGCTGACATACCATAAGTGTTTCAGGTTGCTCCACTTTTGGTACCGTACATGTGTGTGCACCAGGCCCGAGGGTGTCACATGCGCTGTCTGTGTAGTACCTGCTAGAAAGGCATAGTGCCGGCGTAGCGGAAGCCTTGATGTATGATAGAATAGCAAGAGAGATTTTGCAACTGAATGGATGCAGAACAATGGATTGGGTTGATTATGAAACCACACGGCAGGGTATTTATGCTACCAGCTACCCTGCCGACACCTATCCCTCCACACCAATAATTGTACCACCAATAATGGTCACTCCAATAAAGGAGTACCAATAATTCCACCCCCAAACCTATAGACTCCAATACTGCAGCCCCTACAATAATTGTACAATCATTGTAGGGCTTAGAGGCTTATATAGAGGATTACACTAAAACCTAACAGCATATAATATTCTGATGCCTTATATTGAGAAAGCTTGCTTTCTTATTCTTATCAATTGGCATCGTTCTCATTACAAATGGCTGTTTACAACATTTGCATCACAATTGAACACAAACTAGTGCATGCTCATATCACTAGCTACGATATACCCTATCCAAGTGGCATGCGCAAAACGGTTTTCGCTGGGGTGGGTGGTGGGTGTTGGGAACAAACAATCTTAAGCGCCTCTGTCGTGTCGAAACACCAAGGCACAAGCGAAGCAGAGCATATCGAGGCACCAGCGAGTCAACCCTCGGAGGTTGAAGTAACCGCTGGAGGTTATGCGAAAGTCAAAGGTCAGCGACCTTTGACTTGACAAATGCAGCGCGACAGCAAGGACACACAACTGACTCGACATTGAGCAGTTGCCCGAGTCGCACTGTATCGAACCGCAACAGTAAAACAGTTTAATTATATCTCTTCGTATTCTTTGTACTCTTATATAAACCTTTGTACTTGCTTGTTTTAATCAACTTACTTTGCCCTCACATACCAGCGCAAGGTGGTTCAAGGACTTCATTTAAACGCTTCCGCTACTACATCACTCTACCCAGAGTTTAACCCTACCAAAGATCCAAAGGGGCACTCAGCCCAACATGGTATGAGAGCTGGTTAGGGTTAAAATTATTTATCCTTAACACCTAATACACCAAAAGACATGTCTACCAGAAAGGAGAGGAGCTCCTCCAACGGCTCTCCTGGTACTACTCCTACTCCACCTCCTGCCTCTGGCCTACAGACAGAGGAAGGCACAACAACGAGACCGGCAGCTGGGTCTACTGAAACACCCGCAAACCAAGGCGCGGGCTTCGATCCAAGCATGATGGAGAAGTTCTTCTCCTTCATGTCCTTCTACGAGCAGCATCAGCAAGGAGCACCTGCGCAATCAAACAACAGCAACAACAACAACAACGTGACGCCCATGAGTCTCGATGGCTCATCCTACGCACGCGGGAATCAACAACAGCAACCTACCTTCGCTCCGTACGAGCCCCAGCGCGGCTCCGTCAGCTTCATGCCACAACCACAACCTGCACCGGGACAAGAGAGAACGCTGGACGCACTACAAGTTCAGTCGCAGTTCGCGCACGTTCTAAAACTGCAAACGACAAAACCCTTCGACGGGAAGGATTTTTTTACCTGGTCGTTCGAATTCGAGCTGATGATGGAAGGAGCGCAAATCCTTGGCTTCTTCGACGGGTCCCTGCCATACCCAACAAACGGCACACAGTATGAGAAGCAGCAGTACACCTATCAATCGATGATGGCGTACACGATACTACTGAGGAACATCACTCCAACTCAACAACAAAACATACGGTCTTACCGAGGCTACGGCAACTCCACGGAGCTCGCGTACAATCACTTGAAGAGCCTGTATCAAGTAACAGACAGCGTAAACCAAAGTCGGTTAATGGCGCAGCTGTCAACAATCGAAATGAAACCAGGCGAGAAGGGAATGGCGTATATCAGTCGCTGCCGCGAGCTGCGCGACAAGCTTCTTCGATGTGGAGGATCGATTTCAGAGGACGCCTTCGTCACGGTTGTCATCGGCGGTCTTGGTCCTCACTGGCGCTCCACTCGCGCCATACTACGAGCCCACGGGAAAATTTCTGAAGCAGCACTTTGCGCCGAAATCCACGCCGAGCAGCAAGACATGGACCTGCAAGAAGAACGACACAAGAGAAAGGTATCAGTGCCCGAATTCGCGTTTCACACTCAACGGCGCCACAACAACAACAACAATCGACCGAAAATCGTACCTCCGTTCTGCCACCTCTGCAAGACCTCAGGGCATCCTCGTACGCACTGCCCGAATCGACAACAGTCAACTTCGCCGCAACGCCAACTTCGCCCTTCAAGCAGTCAAGTCGCCTCAACGCAAGCAAATCCGACAACTTCAGTACAAGTCTCAACAACATCGACGGGACAACCTGCGAAAGGAACAAGAAACATCGTCAGCTGCATGGCAAGGCTGAGTGACTCCTGCGTAACTGAGTCACCACCATATTACTCACCAGAAGAACAACTCGACAACAGCACGCCTCGCCGCGAGTCACTTCAACCGAACCCGACGTACGCCGCCATCGCTCAAAGCGAGCCGTCCGGGAAGGATACATGGTTCTTGGACAGTTGCTGCGGACAACATATGTGCTCTTCAGGACGTTTCGTTCAACGCGAGCACCAACTTCAACGAGAAGTCGTCATCACTGTCGCCAATAATCAGAACCTGCGCACACGACGACAAGGAGTAGTGCAACTTCAGTCACGAGAGACGAATGTCATACTGCAAATGTCCAAAGTCCTAATAGCAGAAGGACTTGGCTACAACTTACTGAGCGTCAGTCAGTTGATGGCGAAAGGCATACATCTGGAAGCCGACAGTACCACCCAGGAGTTCAAGCTGTACCACGGGAAGGGCGGCCTCTACATCGGAAAGGCGGTCCTGAAGAACAATGTCTTCGTTCTCGATTTTGTCCCAGACCTGGGCACCGCAGACAGTGACGGGATCGTCACCTTCACATCTTGGACGCACCCGCCGGATCTCGACCCCGACTTCAGTCCGGAAGGCTTTTGGTATTCACATACCATTCCTGAAGCAGAACGAACACGTGCGTTAGTAACAATACAACATTCGGCAGCAGCAGAGACAACATCGGCAGCAACAGAGACAACATCGGCAGCAGCAGAGACAACATCGGCAGCAGCAGAGACAACATCGGCAGCAGCAGAGACAACATCGGCAGCAGCAGAGACAACATCGGCAGCAGCAGAGACATCATCGGCAGCAGCAGAGACATCATCGGCAGTAGCAGGAACAACAACAGTAGCAGCAACAACGACACCACTCCTCGTTGACGAAGCACCACCAACACCCGCACAGCAGCTGAATCCGGCTCAACGGGAAGTCCATAGAAGCGCAAACTTCACCGCCAGCTTCTACTCCAACTCCGACGCGTATCGACGCTCACCCGGACACCGCGCCTCCGAAGACATCTGGCACGCACGCATGGGACACCCAAGCAACACTGTGTTAAACAACACAATAAGAGCAGGAGTCCTTGACAAGGACTCGTTACTACTACTCGACGGCAGAGAACTTCAACGGGCACGAGGAACATGTCTTACCTGCCCCGAAGCCGACTTACCACATCGGCCGTTCACTCCTCATCACAACCCGAGCACACCCGCGTACGCACCACTCGAAAAGGTGTATAGCGACATCCTGTACAATCGGGAACCGGGACAAGTAATATACAACTACACAATCACCTTCATCGACGCCGCCACCCGTTACGTCTGGCATCTAAACCTACCCAGCCGCGACATGGTCCTCGAAGCATTCGCTGCTTGGCTACCAGTAGCAGAAAGAGAGTCGGGCGTAAAGCTGAAAAGCTTCCAGTCTGACGGAGGAGGAGAATACACCTCTCAGCGATTCAAGCAGTACCTGGCGGAAAGGGGAATCAAGCAGCTCCTCTCTCTTCCCTACGCCCATCAGCAGCAAGGTGTAGCAGAAAGAATGAACAGGACTCTGCAGAACAGCATGCGCAAACTGTTGCGTGGCATGCGGCTACCCAACCACCAGTGGCCTGACGCGATGGACCACGCTGTCATGCTGCACAACTTGCTCTCATCCTCATCACTACCGAACAACGCATCACCGCATCTGCTGTGGACAGGAAAACAGGGCAGCACAAAAATGTTACGAGTGTTCGGATGCATGGTACAGTACCGACCCCCAGCAACACGAGCGGGCCGATTTTCACAACGCGCACAGTGGGGACTACACCTCGGCATCGAAAAGAACTACAACGCGTGGAAAATCTTTGACGTCCACTCCAAGGAAACAGTAGCAGCACGCGACGTCATTTTCTACGAACGACTCACGCTCCAGACATACCTTGCCAACCTGCAAGAGGACCAAGATCCCACAGGTGGTTTTCGTGGTGACCGAGCCTTCGCCTCGGCAGCAGACGAAGCTGACTGGGACGAGCAGAATGTGGCCAACGCATCAGAAGAAGCTGGACCCCTTCCGTTCTGCTCCGTCGACGTCCCCATGGACGAAGATAACCCTCGCGAAAGTGTCAACGCCGAAACCTTCTACTACTTCGCCGACAACGGTTACGTAACACCTGCGACAGTCAACACCAACGAAGCAGAACGAGTAGGACCGAATTTCATACCTGATCCAGAAGCGGGAGATGAAGCAGCTTATCCCGAGGATGCAACTCTTCCCCGCTACTCACAGACTGGACTGCAGATTCTCGGACTCGTCACCGCAGTCCACGGCAACACTCTTCCTAAGGAGCCTGCGACGGTTCAGCAGGCTCTGGGGGGGGAACACAGGGAAAAATGGCGTGAAGCCATGGACAGAGAGTTAAAGGCGCTGGAGGAACGGAACACCTGGAAAGTTGTCCCCATCAGCGTGGCAAGGAACAAGACCATTCTCACCGGGAAATGGGTCTTCCGCGTTAAAACAAAAGCAGACGGCACAATTGAGAAGTTCAAAGCACGCTGGGTTGTGCGTGGATTCGATCAGGAGCACGGACGGGACTTCACCGAGACATTCGCCCTGGTTAGCCGACATACCTCACTTCGAATCCTCCTCGCGATCCCCGCCATGAAGAAAAGGAAGCTACGGCAAATCGATGTCGCCAACGCGTTCCTCTACGCACCTGTCGACGTGGAAATCTTCGTCGAGCTCCCACACGGTACCAACGGGGAACCTAACCAAGTCTGTCAACTGCTGAAATCACTTTACGGGATCAAGCAAGCTCCGCGGCTATGGCAACAGTACCTACACGCTCGCCTCATTCGCATCGGATTCCGCCAACTACCTCACGACCAAGGAATGTACCGACTCACTAAAAACACCGACTACATTCTGCTGATCGTCTACGTAGACGACCTACTCTACATCGGCTCCACTGACGACATCACCACCTGGTTCGAAGGGGAGCTACAGAGGGACCTCACACTCACGGTCTCCTCTACCGTCACACAGTACCTCGGCTTGAACATTCGGGAAGAAGAAGGCGCGATCTGCCTCAACGCCGCTAAGTACGCCGACACCATCGCCAAACGCTTCGCGCTCACACCTACCACCATCTCTACGCCCTACCGCTACGCGACAGGAAACCACAAGGAAGGATCCTCTCTACTCAAATCCGCCGGGATACGCGACTACCAGAGAAAGCTAGGATGCCTTCTCTTCGCAGCTGTCACCTGCCGCCCCGACCTCTCATACTCCGCAAGCCAGCTCGCCACCTACCTCAAGAAGCCTGAAGCAGAACACCTGGCGGAGCTCGACCGCGCTCTCCACTACTTCGTCAGTACCTCAACGATCGGCCTAACTTACTACAAGAACACAACTACACCGACTAAATTAATCGGCTACGTCGACGCTGATCACGCTGGCGACTCCGACAACAGGCGCTCCCGCACCGGCTACATCTACCGCCTCGAACCTATCGGACCGATCTCCTGGCAATCGAGCAAGCAGGAATTAATTGCTCTCTCGTCAGCTGAAGCAGAATATATTGCACTCTGCTCAGCCACCAAGGAAGGACTCTATCTTCGCGAGCTGCTGGAAGAAGCGAAGTTAGCCGAGTTACCCAACTTCACTCTGTTCTGCGACAACCAATCTGCAATTCGCATCGCCAACAAAAATGGATTCGCGAACAGAACGAAGCATATCGCTCTGCGATATTTCTTCGTGAAAGACGAGATTGAGAAGGGGAGACTTGAACTATCCTACTGTCCCACGTCCGAGATGGCAGCTGACTACTTGACCAAGAAGCTCGGAAAACAGAAGTTCCAGTACTGCATGCTGCTGACTGGACAAAGCCACGTCACCAGCAGCGACACTCCAGAAGCGAAGGGGAGTGTTGGGAACAAACAATCTTAAGCGCCTCTGTCGTGTCGAAACACCAAGGCACAAGCGAAGCAGAGCATATCGAGGCACCAGCGAGTCAACCCTCGGAGGTTGAAGTAACCGCTGGAGGTTACGCGAAAGTCAAAGGTCAGCGACCTTTGACTTGACAAATGCAGCGTGACAGCAAGGACACACAACTGACTCGACATTGAGCAGTTGCCCGAGTCGCACTGTATCGAACCGCAACAGTAAAACAGTTTAATTATATCTCTTCGTATTCTTTGTACTCTTATATAAACCTTTGTACTTGCTTGTTTTAATCAACTTACTTTGCCCTCACATACCAGCGCAAGGTGGTTCAAGGACTTCATTTAAACGCTTCCGCTACTACATCACTCTACCCAGAGTTTAACCCTACCAAAGATCCAAAGGGGCACTCAGCCCAACAGTGGGAAGGTTGAGTGGGCCGTTTGAAAATAGAGAAACGTGGGTGGAGGAAATGAGCTCCAACCCACGGTTTTTGTAGTTGGAGAAGGGCGTTTAGCGTGCTTCGACGATGCCAATTGTGCAATACAAGCAGCTTCGCTTTCACAATACACAATTTTGAAAAACACTATGTGTGTTTAAAAATTATAATATTGAGAAAGCTTGCTTTCTTATTCTTATCAATTGGCATCGTTCTCATTACAAATGGGGTCTCTGAGACATAGGCAGCGGGGGCCTCCGGTTACGTACGAGTGCCTCTGTGTGTTGTGCCGAAGTCACCGCATGCGTCGGATCTTGTAGGTTGCGGGAGGCTTTGATGAGAGGCTCGATGTATGGCGTGACATACATTTCATTTGCTGTGTCGCTCCGCCATCTGCCCAACCGTTTGAAGACTCTGTCTGGCACTCCAGTGTTGGCTGCTACTGTAGCTGCGCCTTTTCGGAAAGAGTGAGTGCCGAGCTGCAGCTCGCCGAGGCCAACCTTTGCGAAGGCTTCCTTGCACCAGTTGCGGATTGTAGTGTATGAAGGTGGCCTCGCCTGACCTTTGCTAGTTGAAGCATGGCCGAAGACGCGAATCAACGGTCCTTCTGACTGAGCGCCATAGCCGGCGAGTTTGATGAAGCGTCGGGTACAGCGTACTGGGCAACAGGGGTCCGCTGTTGCTGCAATGGGAATCCATGTGCCATGACCAGCCTGATCAGTCTTGGAGTGTGGTATGAGGATCCACATGACCTCTTCGTCGAATTGAATGTCTTGCCACTTTATGGCCACTAGATCGGAGTATCGCAGAAATCCCGAGTACACGAGGATGGGGATTAACCCTTTCTGGAATTCCGCAGGGTCGTCGGACAGCAGGTAACTTTCGGCCATGTCTCGGACTTGTTGGATCGATACGGGTTCCTTCGGACGAGTAGGGCGAGGGCAATGTCGTTTGGCACAGTCACGCACTTGGGTGGTGAATGGTCCGATTGTCGGGCATTTGCTCCCAGTCATGCGATGGGCGAAGCTGTCTGCCGAGCACGTGGGTGAGCCGTTTGAAAATAGAGAAACGTGGGTGGAGGAAATGAGCTCCAACCCACGGTTTCTGTAGTTGGAGAAGGGCGTTTAGCGCGCTTCGACGATGCCAATTGTGCAATACAAGCAGCTTCGCTTTCACAATACACAATTTTGAAAAACACTATGTGTGTTAAAAAATTATAATATTTCCAACACTCCCCCTTGTTGAAAGGCTAGGCAGAAATTAGAATCAAGAAAGAGAGGATTGCACTAGCAAGCAGTTGAGTACATATAGCAAACCCTAAATTGGGTTGTACTCACTATTGAGTACCCCACTGCAGGCTAGACAAACATAACATTCTGACACACCCCCATAGCCAAAGTGGGGTGTAATCAGCACAACAAGCAAAACAAAGCAGTAGTTCACAATTATAAGCAAAGCTAGAGGCTATCACAGAGGGCAAGTGAGGAGGAGGAGAAACTGTGGGGGCGAGAAGATGGGAGGCGACGGGTGAAGCTGCAGACACACGGGCAACAGGAGTGCGCAGAACTGTCGCACGGCGACAGGCGCAGCTGACTCTCTGTGCTCCCACGAGTGCTCACACTGTGGCTACCGGGCGCAGAGCCCTGGACTACTCAGGCCACAGGGGGTCGTGGCTCTCTGGACTACTAGGAGTGCTCACACTGTGGCTACCGGGCGCAGAGCCCCGGACTACTCAGGCCACAGGGGGTCGTGGCTCTCTGGACTTCCAGGCGCTGCGGACGATAAGACGACTGCCTCCACGCAACCTCCCCCGACCGTCCCACACCCCTCTCACACACCCACTGCTGCACCCCTAGCTCCACTACCACGGCACCCCCCAAGCGCCACTCCCCTCGGCTCCCACACATCCACCCCCCTCAGCGGCAGCTGCAGCAGTGGGAGACGGAGGAGGAGAAGGAAGGGACGACGCACACGTATCACCCCCACACCCTCCTGTCCAGGGGGGGGGGGGCGGTAGAGCAGGACAGAGCGCGAAGTGGCCGCGACGGGGCCGGGGCGAGGCCGCGAAGTGCGCGACGGGGGGGGCGGGGTAGGAGGTGCGCGGGCGACAGCAGGGCGCGGTTCACGGAGGGAAAGGGAGGCGGCGGGGGGGTCTCCTGGGCGCCACGAAGGAGCAGGGCGCGGGCCCCCCGAGGGCGCGGGCCCCCCGAGGGCGCCACGGCGGGTGACGGGAGGGGGGCCGCGCACGGGCCCCCGAGGGCGGCTCGACGGGCGACGGGAGGGGCCGCGCGCGGGCCCCCAAGGCGCCGCGACGAGGCGACGAGAGGGGCCGGCGCGCGGGCCCCCAGGGCGCCGCGACGGGCGACGGGGGGGGGGCAGCGCGCAGGTCCCTGGGGGCGCCACGACGGGCAGAAAACCGCCGCGCGCCTCGGGGCGCACGGCGGGCAGAAAACCGCCGCACGCCCCGAGCGCACGGCGGGATGAAAAACGCCGCGCGCTCCGGGCGCGCGGCAGGAAGAAAGGGTCGCGCGCCCAGGGCGCGCGACAGCAGTAGAGCAGCGGAAGCTTCGGGTGGGGCCCACCCACAGGATCGACCCAGGAGGATCGACCTGCTCTGATAGCATGTTGAAAGGCTAGGCAGAAATCAGAATCAAGAAAGAGAGGATTGCACTAGCAAGCAGTTGAGTACATATAGCAAACCCTAAATTGGGTTGTACTCACTATTGAGTACCCCACTGCAAGCTAGACAAACATAACATTCTGACACCCCTTGCTGTAGGTTTTACTGAGGTTCATTCTTGTTGAGGATGAGGAGATAAGGTGGTTTACCACAACCAAACTCCGCTAGGGTTTGAAGTTACGGACTGTGAGGATCTAGGATCGAGCTCAGAAAAGAATGTGAATTGAATGATCACCTGGGTACAACACGAGGCTATATATAGGCTCGACACAAGGCCCTGTAACCAGGTGTTACGCGAAGGTTCCGCGGGTCGCGAAGCGTCCCGAACAGATCCTTCCCGAATTCGGTAGAAGGCAATTCGGTGGCAACCGAAAAGCCAGAATTCGGTGCACGCAACCTAGCTCGGTGCTATAACTATAATAAAATATAGGAAAGCACCTAGCCTAGGAAATCAAGCAATTCATGCATGCATATAATTATCCTATGCTAGAAATAGCATCATAAAGTAAAGGCAAGCAAGCATAGCTGGCATAAGCCGTCGTACTCTCACACGTCCCCCCCTCAAAGCTGGGTGGCGTGAGATACACCCTGCTTGACAAGATAGTCCTTGAGAGCACGGCGTGCGTTGCCCATATCAGCTTCTGCAACCCAACTATCCTCAGTGGGGTCGTATCCCTTCCAGCGTATCAGGAACTCGAGGGCCTTGCCGCCGCGGCGCCGATGAGAGAGAACGCGCTCAATCTCGTACTCGGGTTCATCCTGCACAAGAACAGGTGGAGGTGGCGGTAGCTGCCGTCCCTTGAACTGTTGGTTGGGGTCCTTGTAGGGTTTCAGTAGCTGCACATGGAAAGCATTGTGAAGCTTCCACGTATCTGGTAAAGCGCAAGCGGAATGTAACTGGTGTCACCTGTGCCTCAACGAGAAAAGGACCACAGAAACGAGGCCGGAGTTTGGATGGGAGGTGAGACAGGTTCAAGTTGCGCGTGTCAAGAAGCACCTGATCTCCGACTGCTACTGAGTGATCACGTCGCTGACGATCGGCATACTGCTTCTGGGAGGTCTGCATCGTGGTGAGTCGTCGCTGAGTCTTCTCCCATAGCTGCTGCATGGTGGTGACGAAGTCATGTGCGGCTTGGACGTGTGCCGGTGTGGTTGGCTGCTGTGGTGTGAGTGGTTCCCATCCGTAACACAGGAAGAAAGGAGTTTTCCCTGTGGCCGCATGTGATGCGTTGTTGTAAGCGAACTCTAGGGTCAGTAACTGTGTGTCCCAGTGGCTGATGTCGTCCTTGCAAGCTGTGCGCAGTAACTGTTCAACCACTTGATTGAGTCGCTCTGTCTGTCCGTCAGTCTGGGGGTGGTATGCTGAAGACATTGCAAGCTTTGTCCCCAACAGTCCCATGAGCTCCTTCCAGAACTTACTGGTGAATTTTGGGTCTCTGTCTGAGATGAGTGTAGCGGGGATGCCGTGTATGGTGATGATGCGGTCGAAGAAGAGGCGAGCAGTTGCTTCAGCTGTAGCTGTGGCGTTGGTCGGTATGAAGTGACCCATTTTGGAGAACTTATCGATGACTACGAGGATGGAATCGTGCCCCCGTGAGGTCGAAGGAAGTCCTGTGATAAAGTCGAGGCTAACGACCTGCCATGGCTGCTCCGGTACGGGTAGAGGCTGAAGTAACCCTGCTTTTTTCTGCTTGCTGCTCTTCATCCGCTGGCACGTGTCGCAAGAGGTGACGAACTGCTGCACGTCTACTGCCATCCCGGGCCAGTAGTAATACTTCGCTATCCCTGCTAGCGTCTTGTTGCTCCAGAAATGTCCCGCGTAAGGTACGTCGTGAAACTCCTCCAATAGGATCTGCCGTAGCGGGGCGTAATTCGGTACCCAAATCTTTCCTGAACCCTTCCTTACAGCTAAGTCTTTCTCCCACTGTAACAACTTCTTGGTCTGTGCTGTAGCGATTTCTGCGTCCACGGAGTACCCATGTTGGAATAGACCCTTGAGCAGAGGGTTCATCCCGTCGAGCTGGATGCCTGCTACATGTCCGGGGCGGCTCAACGCGTCTGCTTTGTTGTGTAGCCCGGGCTTGTAGATGATGTCGTAGTGGAAGTGAGTTTCCAGGAAGTCCACCCACCGCACCTGTCGTCGTGAGAGCGTCGGCTGCGACTTCAGGTATTTGAGACTACAGTGGTCAGTATAGACTGTAGTCTTGGCTCCCTCTAGGTAACACCTCCACGCCTTGAAGGCTATGACTATCGCTAAGGCTTCCTTGTCATGGATGGGGTAGTTCAGTTCTGCTCCGTGTAGTTTCTTACTGAGGTAGGCGATGGGCTGCAAACCGCGTCAGTGATCCTGCATCAGTACTGCTCCGACTGCTTGGTCACTAGCGTCTGCTTCCACCACGTAGTCCTTGTCTGGATCCGGCAAGATGAGTACTGGGGCTGTGGTCAGTGCTGTCTGTAGCTGCTCCATGGCTTGCTGATGAGGGGTATCCCATTTGTAGGGCGTATCCTTTTTCAGTAGGTCGGTCAGTGGCGCTGTTAACTTAGCGTACTGCGGCACGAACCTGTTGTAGTAGTTGGCAAAGCCTAGGAACTGCTGCAACTCCTTTACGTTCTCCGGTACTTTCCACTTCTTGACGGCTTCGATCTTCCGCGGGTCCACGTGTACGCCCTCGGCACTCACCATGTGCCCAAGAAACTGCACCTTCTTCAGGGCGAAGTCGCTCTTCGACAGCTTCACGTAGAACTTGTTTTTCCGCAGGATCTCGAACACGTTCCGCAGATGCTCCACATGCTCCTTCATGTTCTTGGAGTAGATAAGAATGTCGTCCAGGTACACCACTACGCACTCGTCCAGTAGGGGTCGTAAGATGTGATTCATCTCCGCCTGAAACGTTGCTGGTGCGTTGCAGAGTCCGAACGGCATCACCAAGTATTCGTAGGAGCCGTATCTGGTACGGAACGCCGTCTTGTGGACCGAGTTGTCTGCCATCTTGATCTACCAGTAACCCGGTCGTAGGTCCAGCTTCGAAAATAATGTTGCTCCACGCAGTTGATCGAGTAGGTCGTCTATGCGCGGTATGGGATATTTGTTTTTGACTGTCTATTTGTTCAGTGCGCGGTAGTCGATGCACATCCGTAAACTGCCGTCTGGTTTTGGAGTGAAGAGGACTGGTGCACCGTAGGGGGAGGTGGATGGGCGGATGAGTTGTCTGTCCAGTAGATACTCTATCTGTTTCTTCATGTCTGTGAGTTCGGTCGGACTCAGTCGGTATGGTGCACGTGAGACGGGTTTCGCACCTGGTTCCTCCACGATCTCGTGCTCGTGGGTGCGTGCTGGAGGTACGCCTGCGGGTAGGTCGTCAGGCATTATATCCTTGTACTGCTCCAACACCTCCTTTACTGCTGCAAGTAGCTCCGAACTCGGCTTCTCCTCCTCTGCTGCTGCCATAACCAGTGCTAAGTATCCCGTGTTACTCTCGTTCACAGTCCGTTCGAACCGTGCCAGTGTCGTTTCAGGAACGCTCCCTGTATCCGTCCAGCTTCGCAGCTCCACTCGTTTCCCGTTATTGTAGATGCACGCCTTCCTGTTGACCCAGTCGATCTCGGGGTTGAACCGCTTCAAGAAATCTCGCCCCAAGATGAAATCTAAGCCCTTGATGTTCGTGATCGGCAACGTCGGCTTCTACCTCAGCGCCCCTATGTGCAGCTGCAGTGATGCTTCGCCGTGGATGGGAAGTTTCGTACCGTCCACCATTGTTGCCGAGAACTTGGTCTCCTCCGAAAATTCTCCAATTTTCTCCAACGTCCCGCGGTCGCACACCGAGTGGGACGCACCACTGTCCACCATTGCCTGGAGGCGTCGCCCATTGCAGATCACCTCGAGTAGTAGTGGTTTTTGCTGCTCCGAGTAACCGTAGATGGTCTCGCTTATAGGATCGTAGGGTACGTCAAATAGATCATCCCTCGGTCCTGCGCTCGAAGCTGCTGACTCCATATCAGTTTCCAACTGAGCAGGGTTAGAAGGATTTATCCAAGGCCGATTCAGCTTCGTCTTGGCCTGGAACCTTCCCTTAAGCCTTTGCAGCTGTGTAGGCTTCTCCTGTGGGCAATGGGGAGCCTTAACACTATGCTGCGGGGAGAGAATAGTAACTCCTTGGAACGCACGACCCTATTCAACGCTCCGGAGTGGTTTGCCCAACTTCTCAGGTACCTGAATAATGTCTGAAGGCTTTTTCTTGGCCTCGAAATCTCCCCTGGATTTTTTAAAGGCTTGAAAACCTTGAGAGGGAATATTCGTACTCTCGGGGGTGTTCGGCTGGAGTTTCCCGGTCGGTGCAGAGTCTTGTTTCGCGGAGCCTCCATTTGTCTCGGCGATTTCCCCTTTTGCTGGCCGGTCGTGGCGTTTTAAATTCGCGCCATCATGACCTCCTTTTTTCGCCATCGTGGATGTCGCACTGTTGTTGCCCTGCAGCTCCGCTCGTGCCTTCTTCATTTTCCAACACGCCAAGAATCGATGTCCTGCTGCGCCGCAAAATTCGCACTTCTCATATTTTGTCGGCCGCTGCTTCGCGTTGATCTTGTCCATATCCATCGGGTCGGCGGTCGTGGGTGGTGCCGATCGCTTCGTGTCGAATGATCTGTTCGGCACGTGGCGTCGTGTCTCGGGCTCACATCGCATTAGCGCATCGAATCTCTCTGCTGCACACACCATGTCGCGGTAGTTGTTGTAGTTTGCGGCAATCACCTGTCGGCGGACTTCCATCTTTAGCCCCTCAGTATACGCTTGGATTTTTTCCCCTTCGGTCAGGTCGGTAATTCGGTTGAAGAGGCTCTCCATCTGCTGCGTGTACTGTGTTACACTGCCGAACTGTTTATGCCGATGAATCTGCTGCCGCGCCATGTAGCTGGAGTTGATTGGTTCGAAACGTTGAATTAAAGCTTCCCGAAACTGCGTCCATGACCCCTCGCCTCGGATCTTATTGCTGTTGTAAATCCACTCGAGCGCTGGGCCTCGTAACAGTGTCGCTGCGAGCCGAATCCGCATTGCATCGTGTGTCGGGGTCGTACAGCCAACGGCCTCGAAGTAAATTTCGAGAGTCGCAATGAATCGACGAACGTCAGTGTCTCTCGCATTCGGATTGAACGTCTCCGGTAGCCTCGGACATGCCGCCTCAAGATTCACTGTAGCCGCTGCCGCTGCTGCTGGGTTAAGTGTCGGTGTCGCCGCTGCTGCTGCTGACGTTGCTGCTGCATTCGCCGCTGCGTTCGCTGCTGCTATGGCGGCTGCCGACTGGTTCGCGAGAAGCTCCTCTATTCGCTGGAGTGCCGCTCGCGTCTGGTCCAGGCCGGTGTGTAACTCCGTAATTTTCCGTACGGAATTATCACCGTTTTCCTCCATTTGGCGATTTATAAGAAGATTTGCGACGAAAATAATTGAATTCTAGGCACTGGTCATCTTACTGTGAGTCGAGTTGACTGCAGAAATGACGAGGGCTGATTCTGTAGGTCGCGTAGTTCTCCCTTAGTCGAAATTCGCGTCTGATCTCGGCCGTTGAGAAGAAATTTGATCCGACGCTCCAAATTCCAACTTTTTTGGGCGAAATTCTCAAGGCCGTTGAGATTCGAATCGATCCGACGGTCGAAATTCCAACTTTTTCGCCACTGGACCTGAGGAGTGTTCGAAAACCGGTTCGAGGGGGACGTTAGAAAATAGCGCGGAACTGGTTTACGTACCCGAAATCGGCGCTTTCCGTCGTCGCCCCCGCGGTTTTAAAAGCTAGGTTTAAGCGGTCGAAAAACTTCGCTTGCAAACAGGCTCTGATACCAAGTGTGAGGATCTAGGATCGAGCTCAGAAAAGAGAATGTGAATTGAATGATCACCTGGGTACAACACGAGGCTATATATAGGCTCGACACAAGGCCCTGTAACCAGGTGTTACGCGAAGGTTCCGCGGGTCGCGAAGCGTCCCGAACAGATCCTTCCCGAATTCGGTAGAAGGCAATTCGGTGGCAACCGAAAAGTCAGAATTCGGTGCACGCAACCTAGCTCGGTGCTATAACTATAATAAAATATAGGAAAGCACCTAGCCTAGGAAATCAAGCAATTCATGCATGCATATAATTATCCTATGCTAGAAATAGCATCATAAAGTAAAGGCAAGCAAGCATAGCTGGCATAAGCCGTCGTACTCTCACACGGACTTTCCGTTGATTGCGGAAGGATTGCAACTGTAGCAATTTCACGTGTTCCTTTTTCTGCTGCACGAATCTCCCCTCAGGTGGAGTTTCGACTCCTGTTGCTCTTCCCTCCTGTCTCGCCAATTCCGCTCACACCTCTTCCCCGAGTCTTCCCTCTCAGGTCGAGGGTTGCTCCTCCTCTTGCTCGTGACTCTCTCCCTCACGAATTTGTCACCCTGCTCGTGTAGCTCTTTCAGATCTCATAGCATTTTCTCAGCAATGGCTACTGTTGACGCCCGAACCGTAGGCATTCATGGCGAAATGTTGACTAAGCAAGTCGAAATGATGTAGATGCAGCAGCAGTTGATCAGTTAGCAGCTGCTGCCACGTTTCTAGCAGCAGCCCGTATTTCTTCCTTAGCAGCAGCTGGCACGCGACGGCTGTTGTATGTCGCAATGACCTGCAGGAGCAGCTGGTGCGCGTCACGGCTGGCGACGTAAAACGTGCAGTCGCGTCCTGGCGTGCGACTGCTGCAGCTGATGCGTGACGCCTTCTCATGGCGCACAGCTGTGGATTCTGACGCGTAACATTTGCAGCTGGCGTGCGACTGCAACAACTGCACGACTTCCCAAGGGACGTGCGCGTGGCTTCATCTTCTCGTGCATGACATCAGCGGATGGCGTAAGGCTGCAGCAGCATGCGCGCTGCTGCATCACGTGACGCATGGCGGCTGCTGCTGGTGCGCGACCTCCCCCTGCCACTGCGCACGACCTGGCGCCCTTGCACCAAGGCAACAGCTGCGGCAGCTGACGAAATCAGCAGCGTGCCGCAGCACCTGACGCTCGGCAGCACCAGCAGCACTCAACTCCCAGTAGCAGCAGGGTACTCCCCCTCACACTTGCAATGGGTGAAGCATTACCTTCCTTTCGCTGATGGTGCTGCTGCCTGTTGATTTCATATTCCTAACCTTCTTCTCCTCGTGTGTCCCTTTATCACAACACCTGCAGCTGGCGCACGGTATGGTAGCAGCAGCTCTGCTGCATCAGGCGACCAGCAGCTCTTCCACCTTGAACATTTCTCCTTGCATCGCTTCACCAGCTTCTCCTAATCGCAATCTTCCTCTTCCTTGTATTTCTTGTCACCACCTGCAGGCGGCGGAATGCAGCAACGGATGGCAGCGCACGGCAACAGCAGCTGGTGAGCAGCATCAGTGTGCCCTGACAGGCGGCGGAAGCACCAGCAGCGCTTGACGAGCGGCGGCCGCGCTAGCAGCTCCTGCAGGGCAGCTTCTCATGCCGACCAGCAGCTTCAACTTCAACATTGTGCAGCAGGTGTCGCACATCAGCAACACTACCCGGCGCTCGGCTGCAGCATCAGCGGGTTGCAGTGGCAACTGTCAAACATTATATGTTTATATTGTGTAGGCTATAGTGGGTTTAGCCTTAGGGGGTACAACTTTGCTAGGGTTGCCTACTTGTATCCCCATCATTCCTAGTTTGATCATTCTCGTTCCATTCTAGATTCTAACATGGTATCACGAGCCTAGGTTGCTACCTAGGACCGCTTTCTACTACGGGCCCACTATTCCGCTAGAAGCGCCCTCGTGCGCCCTACCTTACGTGCGCCCTCGTGCGCCTTTCTCTGCTCGTGCGCCCTCGTGCGCCCTCGTGCGCCCTCGTGTGCCCTCGTGCGCCTTTTTCTGCTCGTGCGCCCTCGCGCGCCCCGCCCTTCGGTCTGCCCGAGTGCCGTCCTGTAGCCCTCGCGCTGCCTCCTGCAAGCTAGTACGGCCCTCGAGCCGCCCCTGCAGCTCCGTCAGGCCCCCGAGCCGCCTCTGCAAACCCGTCAGGCCCCCCCCGAGCCGCCTCTGCAGGCCCGTCAGGCCCGAGAGCCGCCCCTGCAGACCCGTCAGGCCCGCGCGCAGCCCCTGCCCGCGGCGTCGCCGCCTGCCCGCGGCGTCGCCACCTGTCCGCGGCGTCGCCACCTGTCCGCGGCGTCGCCACCTGCCCGCGGCGTCGCCACCTGCCCGCGGCGTCGCCCCTGCCCACGGCGTCGCCGCCTGCCCGCGGCGTCGCCACCTGTCCGCAGCGTCGCCACCTGCCCGCGGCGTCGCCACCTGCCCGCCGCGTCGCCCTGCCCGCGGCGTAGTCACCTGCTCGCCGCGTCGCCCTGCCCGCGGCGTCGCCACCTGCCCGCCGCGTCGCCCTGCCCGCGGCGTCGTCACCTGCTCGCCGCATCGCCCTGCCCGCGGCGTCGTCACCTGCCCGCGGCGTCGCCCCTGCTCGCCGCGTCGCCCTGCCCGCGACGTCGCCACCTGCCCGCCGCGTTGCCCTGCCCACGGCGTCGCCACTGCCCGCCGCGTCGCCCTGCCCGCCGCGTCGCCACTGCCCGCGCGTCGCCCCTGCCCGCTGAGTCGCCCTGACCTAACCCGCGCCTGGCCTCTGGAGCAGCCGCCCCTGCAGCAGCCGCCCCTGGCTCCTGGAGCAGCCGCCCCTGCAGCAGCCGCCCCTGGCCACTGGAGCAGCCGGCCACTGGAGCAGCCGCCACTGCAGGAGCCGCCCCTCGCCCCTGGAGCAGCCGCCCCTGCAGCAGCCGCCCCTGGCCACAGTAGCAGCCGCCCCTGGAGCAGCTGCCACTGCAGGAGCCGCTCCTGGCCCCTGGAACAGCCGCCCCTGGAGCAGCCGCCCCTGGAGCGGCCGCTGTGGCGGCCCCGCAGTCGCCCCGCTCGTACGCCTGCCCTTCCCACCACTGGTGAGCACTGCCCTGCCCGTACTACTACTGCTGTTACTGCTGCTGCTACTGCTTCTATTGCTGCTCCTGGCGTGGCCAGATGCAGCTCCAGGGCCGTCCGCGTGTGTCCCTCACGCCCCAGCAGCTTCGTGAGTGGTATGCCAGTTGGGGTTGTCGGGGTGGCAGTAGTGGGAGTCGTCCTGGAGTGGGTAGTTCGGGAGCTTCTTGTAGTGGCCCGGTGCAGCAGCCGCGTCGTCTACGCGAGGCTCTTTCGCCCCAGCAGCTTCGTGAGTGGTACGCTCAGAGTAGAGGGTCACTGAGTACTGCTCGCTGCCCGTACGTCATTCGCACGGGTGTCCGGACTGGTCAGCCTTGCGGGACACGTGGTCACACAGAGTCCCACTGCTTCGCCCGTCTGGGCGACGTTTGGCGTACAGAGCTTGGCGACGACGCTGAGCTCCCCGACTGGGTGGAGCTGCTTAGGCAGAGGGTAGATATCTTTGCTCTTGACTATGATGCTATCCTCACTGCCATGTATGCATTGTCTACTAGTGCTGAGAGTGCCTGTCACCTGTGTGTGCCGCCTGACCCCGGTATCCAGTCTACTGCTCTAGGTACTGGTGAGGCTGCCGCTCTAGGTGCTAGAGTGTCTGTTGCCCCAGGTGCTGGTGAGGCTGCTGCTCTAGGTACTCGTGAGTCTGCCCCCCCTGGTACTGAGTCTACTGAGGCACTGCACACCTTCACACTGGACTCAGGTGCTTCTCGCTGTTTCTTTCGTGACCGCACTGCCCTTGAGCAGGTTGCTCGGCCAGTTGCTGTCTCCCTTGCTGACCCCTCTGGGGGTCCGGTCATTGCGACCTCCTCCACTGTCCTTCCTTGTCCTGCGGTTCCGTCGGGCACACTGTCAGGTCTCCACCTCCCCTCGTTCTCTACGAACTTGGTGGCGGGTTGTGCGCTCCAGGACGGGGGTGTCCACCAGTTCACCCCTGCCTACGAGCGCGTGACACACTGCACGTGTGCGCGGATGGGCCGTCACCTGGCTACCTTCACTCGGCAGCCGGGGTCGGACCTGTACACACTGACCACTGAGTCCCCTCAGGTAGCTGCGTCTGCGTCTGCTTCAGGTCAGCTGTCTGCCCCCTGCTCGTGTCGCTCTCTAGCACACGAGACCGTCCTCTGGCACCACCGCCTTGGTCACCCGTCAGTGCAGCGCCTTCGTGCCATGCACAAACGGTACCTTGTCTCTGGTCTTCCCCGGGTACTCCCTCCCCTCCCACCCTCGCCTGCTCCTCCCTGTCTTCCTTGTGTCGAGGGGCGGCAGCGCGCCGCTCCTCACTCCTCCTCGTTTCCCCCGACGACTGCTCCCTTGCAGACGCTCCACATGGACGTGTGGGGCCCAGCCCGCGTCCGTGGACAGGGTCACGAGAGGTACTTCCTGATCGTTGTTGACGACTACACGCGTTACACCACGGTCTTCCCCTTGCGCACCAAGGGTGAGGTCCCTGATGTCTTGATCCCTTGGATCCGCGCTTCTCGTCTCCAGCTCAGCGAGCGGTTCCACTCAGACTTTCCTGTCTTGCGTCTGCACTCTGACAGAGGTGGTGAGTTCTCCTCCGACCTCTTGGCAGCCTACTGTGCGGAGCACGGCATCCGCCAGTCGTTCACGCTTCCGGCCTCTCCACAGCAGAATGGGGTTGCTGAGCGCCGCATTGGCTTGGTCATGGAGGTCGCTCGTACCTCCTTGATCCATGCGGCTGCTCCCCACTTTCTGTGGCCGTTTGCGGTCCGGTACGCTGCGCATCAGCTCAACCTCTGGCCCCGTGTCTCCTTGCCGGAGACCTCGCCCACACTGCTGTGGACGGGGGAGGTTGGCGATGCGTCGCGTTTCCGGGTCTGGGGATCTCGAGCTTTTGTCCGCGATACGTCCGCGGACAAGCTCTCCTCCCGCGCTGTTCCTTGTATCTTCCTTGGCTTTGTCCCGGACGCGTCTGGTTGGCAGTTTTACCACGCCACCTCGCGCCGTGTCCTGCCCTCTCAGGACGTCACTTTTGACGAGTCGGTGCCCTACTACCGCCTCTTCCCCTACCGCACTGCCCCGCTCCCCCCCCCGCCTCTCTTCCTCGCGCCAGGTGCTGCTGTGGTAGACCCCCTCCCCCCTCAGGGTGCCGCTCCCTCAGGTGTGTCCCAGGTAGACCCGGTTGAGCCTGTCGAGGTAGCTGTCGACTCTCGTCCTGCTAGGGGTGCTGAGCCTGAGCGTGCGGAGCCTGGGGGTGCGGAGCCTGGGGGTGCGGAGCCTGGGGTTGCGGAGTCTGGGGGTGCTGAGCCTGGGGGTGCGGAGCCTGCGGGTGCTGAGTCTGGGGGTGCTGAGTCTGGAGGTACTGAGCCTGGGAGTGCTACACCTAGAGGAGCTCTCTCCTCACAGCAGCTGCGTGAGTGGTACTTACAGTACTGCAGCCTCAGGAGAGGTGCTTCTGGAGCTAGGAGTGCTGCTGGAGCTGGTGCTAGTGCTTCCCCTCCTAGGCGGGAGCTGCCCTCTCCCCAGCGGCTCCGAGAGTGGTACGCTCGACGCTGCAGTCTCCGGAGTGGCGCTCCTAGTGTCGCGGACCCTGGTGCTGGAGGTGCTGCTGCTGCTGGCGGTGCTGCTGGCGCTACTGGAGGTGCTGCTGGTGCTGGAGCTGCTGGAGGTGCTGCTGCTGGCGGTGCTGCTGGCGCTACTGGAGGTACTGCTGGTGCTGGAGCTGCTGGAGCTGCTGGAGGTGCTGCTGCTACTGGTGGTGCTGCTGGAGGTGCTGCTGGTGCTGGTGCTGCTGGAGCTGCTGGAGGTGCTGCTACTACTGGAGGTGCTGCTGGTGCTGCTGACGCTGCTGGAGGTGCTACTGGTGCTGGTGGTGCTGCTGGTGCTGCTGGAGCTGCTGGAGGTGCTGCTGGTGCTGGGGCTGCTGGAGCTGCTGGAGGTGCTGCTACTACTGGAGCTACTGCTGGTGCTGCGGACCCTGGAGTTGGAGCTGCTGCTGGTGCTGGAGGTGCTGGCGCTGCTGGAGCTACTGGTGGTCCTGCGGGCGCTGTAGCTGGAGACCCTGGAGCTGAGCCTACTGGTGGTCTCTCTGCTGGTTCTGGCGGCGCTGCGCGGCCGCAGCCGTACTTCGTTCCACTCCTTCAGTAGGTTCTTGGTCAGTCGCCTCCTCCCTGTCCTGCTCCCTCCTTAGAGTGTCTTCCGCCAGTCCAGTCGCAGTCACAGTTACCTCCTGCCTTACCACTCCCTGGTCCTTCTCCTTACACTGGTCCGACTGGAGGTCTTACAGAGCGTCGTGAGCCTGAGTCTCGTCCTGCGTCGCCCGAGTCTCGTCGTGCGTCGCCTGTTCGTGCTGCTCACACTGGTCGTCGTGTCCCTCGTCAGCGTCCTCCTGCTGTCCCAGGCACTCACCAGATGGCGCTTCGTCCTTCCTCTGCTCCTCAGCGCGTCCCCCTGCCGTCTCCTCCTGCGTCCTCTCTTCCTGCTCTTGCTGACCCGGAGTCTGACTCCCTTCGTGCTGCCAGTCCTACTGTCACGCGTCTCCTCGCCACTGTTGTCACTGACCCTTCCTTTGAGTCCTCTGCTGCGTCTGCTCTAGTCGCTGAGTTAGTTGACTTTGCTGCCGCTTGTCGTCTCGACTACGCCGCTAGCCTTGTCGCTGAGTATGAGTCTGAGTCTGTCTGTCCTCCGTCCGTCGGGGGTGAGTGTGCTCTTGGCACGGACGTCCTTGAGGACAGGCAGGAGGAGTTTGAGTGCTTTGCCGCTGCTTTACCTCATCTCGTGTCCATGCTGGTTGCCCCTGAGGGAGACCCGGATGCTCCAGACATCCCGACCCCGCGCTCTTACGCTGAGGCGATCGCGGGTGAGTACTCCTCTCAGTGCCACACAGCCATGGACGCAGAGATGGCTTCCTGGAAGTCCACAGGCACCTACGTCGACGAGGTTCCCCCACCTGGGGCGAACATCGTCAGTGGCATGTGGATTTTCAGGGTGAAGCGGCCGCCGGGTTCTCCGCCTGTCTTCAAGGCGCGTTACGTTGCACGAGGCTTCAGTCAGCGAGAGGGAGTTGACTTCTTCCAGACCTTCTCCCCGACCCCGAAGATGACCACTCTTCGGGTTCTGCTGCACGTCGCCGCTCAGCGTGACTACGAGCTCCACTCTCTTGACTTCAGCACTGCTTTCCTACAGGGCAGCCTGCACGAGGAGATCTGGCTGCGCCGCCCACCTGGCTTCACTAGGTCGTTCCCTCCTGGTACCCAGTGGAGCCTCCGGCGGCCAGTCTACGGTCTCCGCCAGGCGCCGCGTGAGTGGCACGACACACTGAGGACTACACTTGCGGCTCTTGGGTTCGCTCCTTCTACTGCTGACCCGTCGCTGTTTCTACGCTCCGACACTTCGCTGCCGCCGTTCTACATCCTCGTGTACGTCGACGACTTGGTCTTTGCCACTGCTGACACTGCGGCACTCGCCCACGTGAAGTCGGAGCTGCAGAAGAGACACACGTGCACAGACCTGGGTGAACTGACAAGCTATCTTGGCTTGCGGATCACCCGGGACAGAGCACGGCGCACCATCACCTTCACTCAGTCACACATGGTGCAGCAGGTCCTTCAGCGCTTCCGCTTCACGTACTCCTCGCCTCAGGCCACCCCTCTGCCTACCGGTCACTCGCTCTCAGCTCTGCCTTCGGATGAGTCCGTAGAGCCGAGTGGCCCGTATCCAGAGCTTGTGGGCTGCCTCATGTACCTGATGACCTGCACTCGACCTGACCTTGCATACCCTCTTAGCATCCTTGCACGCTATGTCCCTCCTGGCCGTCACCGGAAGGAGCACATGGATGCCGCTAAGAGGGTGTTGCGCTACTTGTGCAGTACGTCGGGCATGGGGCTAGTGCTTGGAGGACGAGACCGAGTTGTACTCACTGGGCACTCAGACGCTTCTTGGGCTGACGACCAGGCTACTCAGCGGTCGTCTCAAGGTTACACCTTCAGTCTTGGCTCTGGTTCAGTTTCTTGGCGTTCTACACGCTCGTCTTCTGTTCTCAGCTCCAGTTGTGAGGCTGAGATCTACGCCACAGCCATGGCTGCACAGGAGTTACGCTGGCTCACCTACCTGCTGACCGACTTGGGAGAGCGGCCTCGTTCTCCTCCAGTGCTGTACGTTGACAACAAGGCTGCCATTGCCTTGTGTGAGGAGCACAGACTGGAGCACAGAACGAAGCATATCGCTCTGCGCTACTTCCTTGCTCGAGAGCTGCAGCAGCGCGGTCAGCTTCGTCTGCGTTACGTGGCCACTCGGGCCAACACTGCTGATGTGTTCACCAAGGCGCTTCAGCCTTATGACCATCAGCGCTTCTGTACTGTTCTAGGCCTTGTGCCTACTGGTCCTCACTTGCTTACTTCTTGACTCTGCTTGTACTGTGATCTCTATATATATACTTGCATGCCTGCTCTTGCTAGGTTGTGATCACTGTATCTCTTGTTATATTATCAACCTGCATGTGAACTGGTCTTGTGACCACTTGCTTGTGCTCAGAATTTGTGTGGTTTCCCTGAGATCCACCCTGAGCTTGCTTTGCTTTGCTTTGACTGGTCTTGTGACCATCTGGTTGTCTCCCACTTAGCCTATGGGGGTGTGTCAAACATTATATGTTTATATTGTGTAGGCTATAGTGGGTTTAGCCTTAGGGGGTACAACTTTGCTAGGGTTGCCTACTTGTATCCCCATCATTCCTAGTTTGATCATTCTCGTTCCATTCTAGATTCTAACAGCGACACACTCGCGGCAATAGCGGCGGATGAGCTGCAGACGACTAGCAGCAACGGGCTGCTTACCCATTCTTCTCCTTACAGGTCAGATCCGTTTGAGCAAGTGTTGTGCTCTTCTCTCTGCCGCACCCAAGTCCTGCCTTCTTTCACCCTCGTATCTTACGCACCCTTGTTACCCTGTGCTGTCCCCCCCTCCTACACCAGGTGGCATACGGAAGTAGCTGAACATGGCGGCAGCAGCTTCACCCGCCCGCCTGCAGCTCCACCTGCTGCCCTGCAGCAGCAGCTAAGCGGCTCACGAGCTGGTGGTGGACAGCAGCCGCAACTGGTGGTGAACTGGAGCAGAAACAGCAGTGCCTGGCGAGCAGCAATAGCACTAACAACACCTGTGGGGCGGTAGCACTTCCAGCAGGTCCTGGCAGAAGCGAGGCGGACGGCTGCAGGCGCATGGCAGCATCGGCGGCAGCACCTGGCCTCCATTAGCACCAGCAGCTCCTGGTAGGCGACAGCAGCATCAACAGCGTCTGACGCCCTGCACTAGCACTAGCTGCTCCATGGTAAGCTGGCAGATCTGTGGCTGCATCTCATGCAGCTCCACCATGCGTGTCCTAGTAGTTGCTTGCTTCCTGCTCTTGTGCTGTGTTGAACTCCTTCGTCTTGGAACAACGGCTGCCCGCGGACAACAGCAGCTGTAGCACTTCAG
Organism: Closterium sp. Naga37s-1; assembly: GCA_947471745.1. Classification (NCBI taxonomy): domain Eukaryota; kingdom Viridiplantae; phylum Streptophyta; class Zygnematophyceae; order Desmidiales; family Closteriaceae; genus Closterium; species Closterium sp. Naga37s-1. The sequence goes on along the minus strand of CANJKZ010000096.1, from coordinate 1,883,546 downwards.
CAAGTGCAGTCCAATTGCAGCAGCATCTGCTGGCACACGTCAGCAGCATAAGTGACCCCTTGTATGAACTTCTGAAGAATGAACTTCTGCTTCCCATTTCAGCTTATAAATGCTCCACACCCCACTCCCCCTCTCACTCATGTGTTTGCGATCATGCACGTGTGCAAACACATGAGTGAGGCGTGTGGAGCTACGGGATGTCGGGTTGTGCAGCACCCCTTGAGAAGCCCGCTTGTGTGAGTGTTGCACCAGCACCATGGACTTGCTGACCACACGCAGATGTTGCTTCACGTGGAATTGATTCGACGCCGCACACGCGGCTGCAGGTGATGTCGCGTCCATTGGTGGGTGCGGGCGAGTCCTTGGTCATGTTTTTCAACTCCTTGTACGTCAGGGCAACCATGCGCACGCCCGTAGGTGCATATCCCACCTTGTTTCCAGCACCATCTTCATCCTCCGCTGGTAGAGAGACGCCTGCTGCAGGTAAGCCATTTGCTGCAGCACCTCCTTTTCCTTTGGCTGCATCGACCATAGCAGCTGCATCATGTCCAGGGAGATCATGTTTTCCAAAATTTGGTCCATAGTCATTTCCTTCTCCCCCTGAAGTCCTCACCACAACCTGGGGTGAGACTTCATTCGCTTGCTGCTGGTGTCCAAACGAAGTCCCAGTGTCCAGCAGCATGTCATCAACGTTACGTGTCATGTTCCTCACGACACGAGCCATGTGCGCAATACGGTCGGTGACGGATGCAGGAGCAGATTGACCTTTCAATCCTCCATGGTCATGCGCATTCAATGGTGCATCCTCATGAGTATGTCCAGATTCATGGGCAAAAGCAAGTGTTGGCTCATATTCCACAATGAGCACTCCTTGCACGTTCTTGCCTAGCCCAATCCGTACACCCCCATCTCCATCAGGCATGGAGATTTCTGTGGCTGCATCTCATGCAGCTCCACCATGCGTGTCCCAGTAGTTGCTTGCTTCCTGCTCTTGTGCTGTGTTGAACTCCTTCGTCTTGGAGCAACGGCTGCCCGCGGACAACAGCAGCTGTAGCACTTCAGCAAGTGCAGTCCAATTGCAGCAGCATCTGCTGGCACACGTCAGCAGCATAAGTGACCCCTTGTATGAACTTCTGAAGAATGAACTTCTGCTTCCCATTTCAGCTTATAAATGCTCCACACCCCACTCCCCCTCTCATTCATGTGTTTGCGATCATGCACGTGTGCAAACACATGAGTGAGGCGTGTGGAGCTACAGGATGTCGGGTTGTGCAGCACCCCTTGAGAAGCCCGCTTGTGTGAGTGTTGCACCAGCACCATGGACTTGCTGACCACACGCAGATGTTGCTTCACGTGGAATTGATTCGACGCCGCACACGCGGCTGCAGGTGATGTCGCGTCCATTGGTGGGTGCGGGCGAGTCCTTGGTCATGTTTTTCAACTCCTTGTACGTCAGGGCAACCATGCGCACGCCCGTAGGTGCATATCCCACCTTGTTTCCAGCACCATCTTCATCCTCCGCTGGTAGAGACGCCTGCTGCAGGTAAGCCATTTGCTGCAGCACCTCCTTTTCCTTTGGCTGCATCGACCATAGCAGCTGCATCATGTCCAGGGAGATCATGTTTTCCAAAATTTGGTCCATAGTCATTTCCTTCTCCCCCTGAAGTCCTCACCACAACCTGGGGTGAGACTTCATTCGCTTGCTGCTGGTGTCCAAACGAAGTCCCAGTGTCCAGCAGCATGTCATCAACGTTACGTGTCATGTTCCTCACGATACGAGCCATGTGCGCAATACGGTCGGTGACGGATGCAGGAGCAGATTGACCTTTCAATCCTCCATGGTCATGTGCATTCGATGGTGCATCCTCATGAGTATGTCCAGATTCATGGGCAAAAGCAAGTGTTGGCTCATATTCCACAATGAGCCCTCCTTGCACGTTCTTGCCTAGCCCAATCCGTACACCCCCATCTCCATCAGGCATGGAGATTTCTGTGTCTCCACCATCGTTGGTGTAAATCCGAGCTCCTTTTTGCAGCAGCTGACAGTAAGAGAGGAGATTAGACTTCAAACCAGGTACGTAGAGCACGTCGGTGTAGCGCACCGTTGTCCCATCGCTTGCATGTACTCTGATTGTGCCCACCATTGAGCTGTTCAGAGTGCTCCCATCAGCAAGCTCCACTTGTATTGGTTTGTCCAACTCTATCAAACCTTCAAACCATTGTTTATCCGAAGTCATGTGCTGGCTGCATCCGCTGTCCAGCAACCATAGAGAACCTCCAGAGCTTGGTGAGGTCGTCTGTGATGATCAAACCGTCGCAATGCATGTAACCGTCCGTTTGTTGTCTTTCCCGGCTGCCCCTTGCTGCTTTATCGTGTTGTCACGTTTGGGGCTGCCACTCTTTCGAGGAGAGGTCGAACGGCTGTTGCTGGTACGTCGGTTGGTCTTCCTGTTTTGTTGTTCCCACCTCGGTGGTGACCATCCTGGTGGTGCCGTGGGACACTTGTAGAACGGGTGGCCCAGTTGCTTGCAAAACCAGCACATGAGAGTTGAGCGTCCGCCCTTTCCATCATTGCCCTTCATTTTCTCTCCGTACGTCACTTGATGTCCTCCGTTTGAAGTTGCAGCATTCATGGTCCCGGTTTTCTCTGTTGCATGTGATATGTTGATGCGCGGTTGACCAACCATGCGTTATTTCCCGCCGTTTTGATCGTAGGAGTGATGCACATCCGCGTGATCACACCGCAAATCACCATTTGACGGCATCCCATGACCCGTACACTCCATGCCCCATGCAGGATCCACTCCCATTAGTGGACGACGCGCGCGAGGAGGTATGATGCTGTCTTCAAGAAGGTGAGATCTGATCATTACGGGGGCTCCAGTGGTACGAGAGTTACCGTATCACCCCGGATAAAAGCGCAGGCCTATGATAAGTGCATGCGCTACTATCTGGAGCAATGCGCTTATGGCCGATCCTCAATTATAAGGGCACCCCATTTGAAAACTTAACTTATTATAAGCGCAAGTACAATTTTAAAATAGAATTTCTGTTCAAAACGATAGCGAATTTCGTTTTTGAAGCGAGTACAATCTCATTTTCGCTTAGCTTGACTCTCGAAGACCTGACTGGCTACGCGTCCAGTCAGGATGTGCTGGCATGACTGCAAAGTCTTGCATCTTGGCCCCTGTGTGCTGGAAGAGAATCGCTTGCACGCGATTCTGTTTTGTGACGCGAAATGATTCGACTCGGTTGAAATGGCAAGAGTGAAATATGCAATTTGGTGTCTTAAAATCATAAATTTGTATATGTCTTTATATAAGCGCATGCGCTTATAAAAATGACTCAATTAGAAGCGCACCCCCCTAAAAAACACTGTTTTATTATAAGCGCACCTGCGCTTTTATCCGGGGTGATACGGTAGTGGCAAAACGTCGAAGTAGGGGAGCACCAATAGCGTAGGACCCAAGTCTTACACCTTCCACGTCCACATTGTCCAATTTGCCACTCCCTTCACCAATTTGCATGTTGAACTTTGCTCTCAATGTCAGTAGATCTGCACTGTGGATGCCCGATTGATCCTGGAGAGGGTTACAGGCGCGTTCGCCTGGGGGGTTATGGGCGCACTGACCCGCTACTGAAACAAGCCCTTTTATCCCAATGGTCTAGTGGTTGGGATTCTGACATGGTATCAGAGCGGTCTCGGGTTCGATTCCCGGTGTATGCACATGCAGGCCGTTGCCGCTGTGCTTAGTCCTGGGCCTCCCAGTGTGGGGGGGTGTCAGTAGATCTGCACTGTGGATGCCCGATTGATCCTGGAGAGGGTTACAGGCGCGTTCGCCTGGGGGGTTATGGGCGCACTGACCCGCTACTGAAACAAGCCCTTTTATCCCAATGGTCTAGTGGTTGGGATTCTGACACTCAATGACGTTTGGAGTGCCGATGGTGCCCTTGCAATCATGCTCTCCAGGTGCTCGTGTTGAGCCATGATGGCCTCTTCAAAGGCCTCGTATGCAGCGTCGACTTCATCGTCGAACAGCGCCATGCCTTGATCCAATCGTTGCCTCTTGCTATCCAATATGTATGTCCAAATTTCGGCAGCATGCCCCCTATAGTAGCTCTGATACCATGCTAGAAAGGCATAGTGCCGGCGTAGCGAAAGCCTTGATGTATGATAGAATAGCAAGAGAGATTTGCAACTGAATGGATGCAGAACAATGGATTGGGTTGATTATGAAACCACACAGCAGGGTATTTATGCTACCAGCTACCCTGCCGACACCTATCCCTCCACGCCAATAATTGTACCACCAATAATGGTCACTCCAATAAAGGAGTACCAATAATTCCACCCCCAAACCTATAGGCTCCAATACTGCAGCCCCTACAATAATTGTACAATTATTGTAGGGCTTATAGGCTTATATAGAGGATTACACTAAAACCTAACAGCATATAATATTCTGATGCCTTATATTTCCAACAGTACCGAAGCGCTGTATTGAAGGGTGGTGTAGACAGACACTAGCTTGTGCGTAGACAGACTGGACTCACTAAAACCCTTTTCTATGCTGCTACCGTATTTGGAAGAACCTGCTATCGCTTGTCCTTGCATAGGCATCAGCGGCCAAGAGGGGCGTTCATGAGGTCAATGGCTTTCTCTGCAAGCTGCACAGGCACCATGGCGGAAATCCAGGGGGAAGTGGGGGGGTTGACTTTTGAGTCGACTCAAAAGTCAATTCTCTGCCAGCTGCACAGGCACCATGGCGGAAATCCAGGGGGAAGTGGGGAGGTTGACTTTTGAGTCGACTCAAAAGTCAATTCTCTGCCAGCTGCACAGGCACCATGGCGGAAATCCAGGGGGAAGTGGGGGGGTTGATGGGGAGGAGCAGAAGAGACACAGGGAGAGAGAGGAGAGGAGGCGAGTGAAAGAGGGGCGCTGATTAAGGCCCCTCCCACCCCACCCCACCCCACCCCACCCCACCTTGGACATGGTCTTGAGCTCTCGGTTGATGGTACCTTCTGGTTGACTCAGAAAAACCCCACTCCTCATCCCCTTCCCCACCCTGCCACCCCACCCCACCCCACCCCACCCCAACCCACCCTACCTTGGACACGGTCTTGCGCCATGGGCTCGATGGCCTTCCAGGAGAGCAGGCTGTTGACCACCAGTGGCCCCAGTCCCCCCATACCCTACACCCCACCCACCCCACCCTATCCCACCCCACCCCACCCCACTCCACCCCAACCCACCCTACCTTGGACACGGTTTTGAGCTCTCGGGCCATGGGCTCAATGGCCTTCCAGGAGAGAGGGCTGTTGATCTCCAGCGGCCACACCTGAAAGGGCGAGGAGGGGCGAGGAGGGGCGAGGAGGGGTGAGAAAGGGAGAAGGAGGAGGCAGGTAAGTCATGGATGGGGGCTCTATGGCCTTTCAAAAGAGAGGGCTGTTGATCTCAGCGGCCACACATGGAGGGGCGAGGAGGGGTGAGAAGGGGAGAAGGAGGATGGAGTAAAGACATGGATGGGGGCTCTATGGCCTTTCAGAAGAGAGTGAGCTGTTGATCTCAGCGGCCACACCTGGAGGGGCGAGGAGGGGTGAGAAGGGGAGAAGGAGGATGCAGGTAAGTCATGGATGGGGGCTCTATGGCCTTCCAGGAGAGAGGGCTGTTGATTTCCAGCGGCCACACCTGGAGTGTCAGAGGGGGCGGGGAAAAGAAAAGCGAGAAAAGGAGACGAGAAGGAAAGGATGCTGCTGAATGGCTTTCCAGGAAAGTGGGTTGTGTTGTGTCACCGTAAAGTGGCCAAACCTGGAATAACAACCATCTCCACACACCTGGACGCCCATCTCCACCCATCTCCACCCACCTGCACACCCATGACAATGACAGGCCGCTTGAGCCCCGGCACCAAGCAGTCCTCCCCTGCCGCCTCCACCCCTGCCTCCTGCATCAGCAGCAATACGGCTCTAGAGCACCCACATGCACGCCTGTACCACCTATTTCCACCGCTCTCCACCCAACTGCACGCCCATGACAATGACGGGCCGCTTCAGCCCCAGCACCAGACAGCCCTCCCCTGCCGCCTCCACCCCTGCCTCCTGCATCTGCAACAATAAGCCTCCATAGCACCCACCTGCACGCCCATCTGCACCCACCTGTACGCCAATAGCACCCACCTCCACCCATCTCCACCGCTCTGCACCCACCTGCACGCCCATGACAATGACGGGCCGCTTCAGCCCGGGCACCAGACAGTCCTCCCCTGCCGCCTCCACCCCTGCCTCCTGCGCCAACCCCATGCCTATGGGGTCTGGGTGCTGCTAGGGGTGGTGGGGGAAGGGGCAGGCGGGGAAAAAACGGAGCGGGGAGGCAGGGGGAAGAAGCAGGTTAACAAAAGGGGAGGCAAGACAATCCTCCCCTGCAGCCTCCACCCCTGCCTCCTGTGCCAACCCCATGCCTATGGAGTCTGGATGCTGGGGCGGGGGAGAGGAGAAAGGGGGGAGGGGAAGCATAAGGGAAGGAACGGAAATACAAAACATGCTCCACCCCACCCACCCCAGCATCCAGACCCCATGGGCCCATGCCACTGTCACACTCAGTTGACTTTTGACTCAAAAGTCAACAGACCCCATGGGCCCATGCCACAGTCACACTCAGTTGACTTTTGACTCAAAAGTCAACAGACCCCATGGGCCCATGCCACAGTCGCACTCAGCCTACCCACCCATCCGCAGTACACTCACCACACAGCCACCAACCCACCCACCAACCGACCCACCCGCATGATGCTCATAGCATAGTTGAACTCTGCCCCCCGTCGCACTGTCGCCAGCGGGGGCCCGCCAATGAGTCAACTAAGAGCCCCCTCGTTTGAGTGGTTCACAGCCCCACCCACCCACACACCCACCCACACACCCACCCTCACTATGCTCCTCTGAGTCCACCCACCCGCATGATGCTCATAGCATAGTCGAACTCGGGCCCGCGTCGCACTGTCGCCAGCGGCGGCCCGCCAATGAGAGCCACCCCCGTGCCCTTGGCGCGCCAGGGTGCGTCCGCTCTGAGGGTCTTCTTGGGAGGAGCCATCCGGTCTGGTGTGTGTGTGTGGTTGCTGCATAGGCGTGGGCGAAAGGAGGAGAGGGAAAGGAAGGGATGGGGAGTCAATCAAAGCCACAGCCGTGCCGTTGGCGCGCCAGGGTGCGTCCGCTCGAAGGGCGTTCTGGAGCCATTCGATATGGAATTACAATTAAAGCCAGCGTCCAATTAAAGCCAGCGTCCAATTGAAGCCAGCGTCCAATCGAAAAGCGCAAGGGACGCGAATTGCGCAAGGGACGGGACGGCCGCGGGGAAGGGACAGGCTGTGATTTTCTCACCCTCGTTACCTGCTCCTCACCCTGTCTTTCCCCACCATCCCCTCGCCAGCTAGCCGTAAGATGGTTTCGTACGTATGTCGGAATTTGTTACTGGGGCTCCTGTTACTCCCGCAATCAATCGCGCGTTGCGAAATCAAACCCAGACGGCAATGACGCCAGGCTGTTACGCCTCGGTACCCGGTTCTTACATGTCTGAGCGGACGCACGGAAAATGCGGAAATACTTTTGAAGGTTCTCGAAAACGGGCGCACGGAAAATGCAGCAACTACGCAGCGCGAAAACTGCGGGTCCGCGACACGTGGTGTGGTGAGATAGCAAGGGAAAGTATGGTCGTGAAACGCACTGCTCTGGTTGGCAGTCCTAGAGGATTTCCTCAGCAATAATGGATTTTCTTATCCGTGCTTCGCGTGTCATTGTGCATACCGAGTACAGATGTTCTGGCTTATAGGCCCTTCCTAAGATATACCATTTTTTCCATCGAGTAGATTTTTCATATATGTCCTAGGTATAGCCCCTCCTCTACAGTCCCGGGAAGTTTGCAACCTGACTGGGTTCATGCACGAATCAGTTCCGCAGCCAATCACAGGACCCAATTTGAACCAGCCCAAAATTCACGGAGAATGTAAGGAGAAGGAAGTTTCGTTTTCATATTTACATTTTGAACTGTTATTGTCTGTTTCTCTTGACTATGTTTGCCTTTAAATCCCGTCGCGCAGTTCCCAACGTGCTCGACAATGACAGGGAAAGACAAAAAAACAATTCCTTTCATGAAGGCCTCAAACGTAATTGATATTGTTTATTTCTGCCCGCTATTCATGCGATATTGAACAGCGTGGAGAACCGTGCGACGAGAAGTTGAAGAAAGCACGTTCCGAATGGATGTATATGACACAAAACAACAAATACTAGTGAAGAAAAACCGCTTCTCATGCAGTTTTACTGAAATGGGACTATAGGGTCCCGTTTGCCTGGGGTTTGTGAGTTTTTCCACAAAGGCCCGCAGCGCGTATGTTTTTTCACGTGGACTCTGAACAGGAACATCTGTAAAGTTCTGTTGGCTCGCCATATGAAATTTTGGCGGTGTCCGCCAGCACACGAAAATTTGAAAGAAAAACGACAGCATCAGAATGGCGACCGCATTAGAAAACGGGGACGGAACCCACCAAAGAGGTTGGGGCGTAATGCCACCCGAGAAATTTCCCATCCTTAAACGGGAAATGACGCAACCGCGTCGGAACCTACATCCCTATCTTACGTTCACTGGCACGAAAGGGGGGATGCCATCTGTATGCGATCGCTGTCCTCCGTGAAAGGGGGGATGGCGATGGCATATCGTGGGGAGGGATTTTTGTCCGGGGACGAAGTTGCGTCCCCGCTTCCATATGCCGTCGTGCAGTTCGAGATGGGATTAGTTCGGGGGCGTTCGCCAGGCCCTCAATTTGGTTATTGGTTCGGACGACATGAGAGGCTCGGCAACATTTTTACGGGCTGACCAAGTTGACGGAGCTTAACGAACCCTAACTGACGGGATCATGAAGGCGTGAGTGACCTTCCTGATCTCGTCGATTTTCCTTTCAAAGGTGCTGGCGAACACCACCGTTCTAAGTTGTAAAGAAAATGTGAGTGGTGGAAATTTCAATACACTTTTCTGTCAAAATGTTATATTGCTTACTTGTGTAGGTTATAGTGGGGTAGCCCATAAGGGGTACAGCCAAATTAGGGTTAGTACTTGTACCCAACTCTTTCATAGTTCATTTATTCTCGCTTACACTTTCTGACATGGTATAAGAGCGGTCTCGGGTTCGAATCCCAGTGTGTGCACTTCAAGCATCCCAGTGCGGGTGGGTGTCAGAGGTCCACTGGTGATCCCCGATTGATCCTAGGGAAGCGTTGTCAAACTTATATGCTATAGTCTGTGTAGGCTGTAGTGGGGTAGACTATATGGGGTACAACATTTCTAGGTTTCCTACTTGTACCCACCCCTTTCCTAGTTCATTCATTCCTCGTTCTTTCACATGGTATAGAGCAGGTCCCTAGTGGGAACGTTTCCTAGGGCCCACCACGATCGATTTTTTTTTTCCTGCCCGGAGCGCCCTTCGCTCCTGCCCGAGTCGCGCCCCGTGTGCCTGCCCTTAGCGGCCCGTCGCGCTCCCCTCGCGGCCTTCTCACGGCTCCCTAGCGGCCCCTACGCGGCCCTTCGCGGCCCCGCTCACGGCCCTTCGTGGCCCCTTCCAGCCCCTCGCGGCCCCTTTGCAGCCCTTCGCGGCCCCTTCTAGGCCCCGTCGCCGCCACTTGCGGCCCCGTCGCCGCCCCCTCTAGGCCCCTTGCGGCCCCTCTGCGACCCCGTCGCCGCCCCTAGCGGCCCCGTCGCCGCCCCTGGAGGCCCCGTCGCCGCCCCTGAAGGCCCCGTTGCCGCCCCTGGAGGCCCCGTCGCCGCCACTTGCAGCCCCGTCGCCGCCCCCCTCTAGGCCCCTTGCGGCCCCTATCGGCCCCGTCGCCGCCCCTGGAGGCCCCGTTGCCGCCCCTGGAGGCCCCGTCGCCGCCCTTCGCGGCCACCTCGCCGCCCTTAGCGGCCCCGTCGCCGCCCCTCGCGGCCCCATAGCCGCCTCTACCGGCCCCGTCGCCGCCTCTACCGGCCCCATAGCCGCCTCTACCGGCCCCCTTCGCCACTGAGCAGCCGAGCCGCCCAACAGCCGAGCCGCCGCGCCGCCCAGCAGCCGAGTCGCCGAGCAGCCGAGCCGCCCAGCAACCGAGCCGCCGAGCCGCCCAGCAGCCGAGCCGCCCAACAGCCGAGCCGCCGCGCCGCCCAGCAGCCGAGTCGCCGAGCAGCCGAGCCGCCCAGCAACCGAGTCGCCGAGCCGCCTAGCCGCCGAGCCGCCCAGCAGCCGAGCCGCCGAGTCGCCGAGCCGCCCAGCAACCGAGCCGCCGAGCTGCCCAGTGGCCGAGCCGCCGAGCCGCCCTGCCGTCGAGCCGCTTCTGCTCCTACTGGCGCGCCCCGGCCCTACTTACTCGGACTGGTGAGATCACTCCCTGCTAGGCCACTCCAGTCATGGCTACCCCCAGTGTCCTTACCTTTGATGCTGAGGGTCGTGCTGTTGACTTTGAGGTCTGGGTCGATGACCTCCAGCTGTTCCTACAGTGCGATAGGGCAGACGGACTCTCCCTGTTCGATCTCACCTCTGGTGCCTCTCCTGCCCCGCCTGCTACTGCTGACAGCACTGTTCGCTCACAGTGGGCCACACGCGATGCTGCTGCCCGTCTTGCTGTGCGTCGCCACTTACCGACCACTGAGCGTGCGCACTTTAGCCAGTACAAGAGTGCTCAGACCTTGTACGACGCTGTAGTTGCGCGCTACTCTTCCCCTGCCACTGCTGCGCTTAGCCGCCTCATGCTGCCGTACCTGTTCCCTGACCTTGTTGCCTTTCTCACAGTCGCTGACCTCATTACGCACCTTCGCACTAGCGACACTCGCTACCGCGCTGCGCTTCCTGCTGAGTTCTGTGCCAAGAACCCCCCCCCCATGTACATCACCCTCTACTACATAGTCACCCGGCTCCCTGACTCCCTTCGCTTAGTCAGGGACCACTTCCTCTCAGTTTGCCCCACCACACTCACCTCCTCGAGGAGCGCCTCCTAGCAGCAGAGAAGAGCATAGTCGCTGTAGGAGCCTCTCGTGGTGACCCTCGCACCCCCGTCTTTGAGGGGTGTTCCCCCTCCCCCCTCTTGCCCTCTGTTGCTTCTGCTGCTGCGGCCGACCTCGTTGGTCTCGAGTCGGTCGGCGCTGCGTCTGCCCCTAGCGGGAGACGCCGCACCGGCAAGGGCAAGGGGGGCAAGGGCACTCGAGGGGCTGGCGGGGGCGGTGTAGGTGGTGGTGGAGGCAGTGGAGGGGGTGGGGGTGGTGGTGGGAGTGGTGGCGGGGGTGGAGGTGTCGGTGGCAGCAGTGGAGGCGGAGGAGGCGGCGGCGGTGGCGGAGGGAGCGGAGGTGGCGGAGGCGGCGGAGGCAGCGGTGGAGCTGGTCGCGAATCTGCACAGAGGAGTGGCCCCGGTGGTGGTCCGCGCCAGCAGCAGCAGCGCACTCGTGGGACCCTGTCCCCCCAGCAGCTTCGTGAGTGGTACGCTGCGCGTCAGCGAGGTGGGGGTACTGGTCCCTGCACCTACGTCCTCCGTACCGGCGACCGTGCTGGTGCGCAGTGCGGGAGCCCACATTCCACCCAGCGCTGCTTCGGCCGCCTGACGGACGCCTGGCGTCACCAGTTCCCTGATGCCACTGAGATCCCTCGCTGGGGAGACCTGTCTAGGGCGGGGGTTGCTATCTTTGATCTTGATTATGATGCTATTCTTGCTGCCATGTATGCTGTGTCTGATAGTGTTGAGGGTGACTGTTACCTGTGTGTTCCGCCTGACCCGGGCATTGAGGCTGCTGCTCTAGGTGCTGGTGAGGCTGCTGCTCTAGGTGCTAGTGCGTCTGCTGCCCCAGGTACTGGTGAGTCTGCTCTCTCAGGTACCACGTCGGCTCAGGCCTTACACACCTTCACACTTGACTCGGGTGCTTCCCGCTCCTTCTTTCGAGACCGCACCACGCTTACGCCGCTTAGTCGGCCGGTTGCGGTCTCCCTGGCGGACCCCTCTGGGGGTCCTGTCCTTGCTAGCTTCTCCACTGTCCTACCGTGCCCGGCAGCCCCCTCTGGCACCCTGTCCGGTCTCTACCTCCCCTCGTTCTCTACGAACTTGGTGAGTGGAGCTGACCTACAGGATAGGGGGGTTGACCAGTCCACCCCTGCGAGTCAGCGGGTGACCCACTGCACGTGTGCTCGCACGGGCCGACACTTGGCCACGTTTACCCGTCGGCCGGGGTCGAGCCTGTAGACACTGACTACTGAGTCTCCTCCGGTTGCTGAGTCTGGTCAGGTACCTGCGTCGAGTCAGGTGTTTGCTGCAGCGTCCAGGTCTGGTCCTGAGTCTGCGCCCTGCTCGTGTCGTCTCCTGTCCCACCAGACCCTCCTTTGGCACCACCGCCTTGGTCACCCCTCCCTGCCTCGTCTCCGAGGCATGGCCTCACGTGTCCTTGTCTCTGGTCTCCCTCGGTCCCTACCTCCCCTACCTCCGGGGCCTGCCCCTACCTGCGTCCCCTGCGTTGAGGGGCGGCAGCGCGCCGCCCCTCACTCCTCCGAGTTTCCTCCGACAGAGGCTCCGCTGAAGACTCTTCACATGGACTTGTGGGGCCCCGCCCGCGTCTGTGGCCAGGGTCACGAGCGTTACTTCCTGTTGGTGGTTGACGACTACTCGCGTTACACCACAGTGTTCCCCTTGCGCAGCAAGGGTGACGTCACTGAGGTGTTGATCGACCGGATCCGCGCAGCTCGTCTCCAGCTCAGAGAGAGTTTCGGCTCAGACTTTCATGTTCTGCGTCTGCACTCTGACAGAGGCGGGGAGTTTTCCTCTGCCCGTCTGGGAGCCTTCTGTCGTGCACAGGGCATCCGCCAGACCTTCACGCTTCCGGCCTCTCCACAGCAAAATGGGATTGCTGAGCGCCGCATTGGCATGGTCATGGACGTCGCTCGTACGTCCATGATCCATGCGGCTGCTCCCCATTTTCTGTGGCCGTTTGCGGTTCAGTACGCAGCGCATCAGCTCAACCTTCAGCCCCGGGTCTCCTTGCCAGAGACCTCCCCCACCTTGCGGTGGACGGGGAAGGTTGGCGATGCGTCTGCGTTCCGTGTCTGGGGATCTCGGGCGTTTGTCCGCGACTTGTCTATGGACAAGCTGTCCCCCCGTGCTGTCCCCTGCGTCTTCCTTGGCTTCCCCCCTGACGCGCCTGGGTGGCAGTTTTACCAACCCACCTCGCGCCGTGTTCTGTCCTCCCAGGACGTCACGTTTGACGAGTCGGTGCCTTACTACCGTCTCATCCCCTACCGCACTGCGCCCCTCCCCCCGCCGCCGCTCTTCCTTGCGCCAGGTCCTCCCCCGGTAGACCCCCTCCCCCCTCAGGGTCCTGCCCCGTCCGGTGTGTCCCAGGTTGACGCAGTCGAGCCTGTCGAGGTAGCTGGTGACTCTGGTGCTGCTAGAGGTGCTGAGCCTGCGGGTACCGAGTCTGGAGGTGCTGAGCCTTGGGGTGCGGAGCCTGGGGGTGCTGAGTCCAGGGGTGCGGGGTCTGGGGGTGCTGAGCCTGGGGGTGCTGAGTCTGGGGGTGCTGAGCCTGGGGGTGCTGAGCCTGGGGGTGCGGAGCCTGGGGGTGCTGGGTCTGCTCGTGTGGCCTCTCACGGTGCTTTGTCGAGGCGGGAGCTACTTTCTCCGCAGGAGCTGCGCGAGTGGTTTGCCCGGCGCTGGAGCCGTGCTGCTGGAGCTGGAGGTACTACTGTTGCTGCTGATCCTGGAGGTGCTCGTACTGGCGGTACTGGAGCTGCTGAGACTGGGGGTGCTGCTGGGGCTGCTGCTGGAGTTATTCCTGCTGGAGTTGGTTCTGCTGGAGCTGCTGGAGCTGGAGTTGCTGGGGGTGTTGGCGCTGGTGGTTCTGCTGGCGCTGGTGCTTCTGAGGGTGCTAGAGTTGGCGCTGGTGGCGCTGGAGGTGCTGCTAGCGCTGGTGCTGCCGCTGGGGGTACTGGTGCTGTCCCTGCTGGTTCTGGAGGCGCTGCGCGGCCGAGGCCGTACTTCGTTCCGCTCCTTGAGCAGGTTCTTGGTCTCCCGCCCTCTACTGGTCCTGCTCCTCCCTTAGAGTGTCCACAGCCTGTCCAGTCGCAGTCACAGTTACAGCCCGCCTCCCCCCTACCTGCTCCTTCTCCCTACACTGGTCCTACTGGAGGTCTTGCTGAGCGTCGTGAGCATGCGTCTCGTCCTGCGTCGCCTGTTCGTGCTGCTCGCACTAGTTGTCGTGCTCCGCGTCCGCGTCCTCCTGCGGTCCCAGGCACACACCAGATGGCACTGCGTCCTTCCACTGCTCCTCTGCGTGTCCCGTTGCCGTCTCCTCCAGAGTCCTCTCTTCCTGTTCTTGCTGACCCGGAGTCTGACTCCCTTCGTGCTGCCAGTCCTACTGTCACGCGTCTCCTGGCCACTGTTGTCACTGACCCTTCCTTTGAGTCCACTGCTGCCTCTGCCTTAGTTGCTGAGCTTGTCGACTTTGCTGCTCGCTGTCGTCTAGACTACGCCACTAGTCTCGTTGCTGAGTCTGAGTCTGTCTGTCCTCCGTCCGTCGGGGGTGAGTGTGCTCTTAGCACGGACGTCCTTGAGGACAGGCAGGAGGAGTTCCACCGTTTTGCTGCTGCTTTGCCTCATCTCGTGTCCACGCTGATTGCCCCTGAGGGAGACCCGGATGCACCAGACATCCCGACTCCTCGATCGTACGCTGAGGCGATCGAGGGTCCCTACTCCTCACAGTGGCAGTCAGCCATGGACGCAGAGATGGCTTCCTGGAAGTCCACAGGCACCTACGTCGACGAGGTTCCCCCACCTGGGGCGAACATCGTTAGTGGCATGTGGATTTTCAGGGTGAAGCGGCCGCCGGGTTCTCCGCCTGTCTTCAAGGCGCGTTACGTGGCTCGAGGCTTCAGTCAGCGGCAGGGAGTTGACTACTTTCAGACCTTCTCTCCCACCCCGAAGATGACCACTCTTCGGGTGCTGCTGCACATAGCCGCTCAGCGCGACTACGAGCTTCACTCTCTTGACTTCAGCACAGCTTTCCTTCAGGGCAGCCTGCACGAGGAGATCTGGCTGCGCCGCCCACCTGGCTTCACTGGGTCGTTTCCTCCTGGTACCCAGTGGAGCCTCCGGCGGCCAGTCTACGGTCTCCGCCAGGCGCCCCGTGAGTGGCACGACATACTGAGGACTACACATGCGGCTCTTGGGTTTGCTCCGTCTACTGCCGACCCGTCGCTGTTTCTGCGCACCGACACCTCCTTGCCGCCGTTCTACATCCTCATGTACGTCGACGACTTGGTCTTTGCCACTGCTGACACTGCTGGACTCGCCCACGTGAAGTCCGAGCTGCAGAAGAGACACACGTGCACAGACCTGGGTGAACTGCGCAGCTACCTTGGCTTGCAGATCACCCGGGACAGAGTACAGCGCACCATTACCCTGACTCAGTCACACATGGTGCAGCAGGTCCTTCAGCGCTTCGACTTCACGTACTCCTCGCCTCAGGCCACTCCTCTGTCTACTCGCCACTCGCTCTCAGCTCTGCCTTTGGATGAGTCCGTAGAGCCGAGTGGCCCGTACCCAGAGCTTGTGGGCTGCCTCATGTACCTGATGACCTGCACACGACCTGACCTAGCATACCCTCTTAGCATCTTGGCACGCTATGTTGCTCCTGGGAGACACCGACCAGAGCACATGGCTGCAGCAAAGAGGGTGTTGCGCTACTTGTGCAGTACGTCGGGCATGGGGCTAGTGCTTGGAGGGCGACGTCCAGTGGTCCTCACAGGTCACGCAGACGCTTCTTGGGCTGACGACCAGGCTACGCAGCGGTCGTCACAGGGTTACACCTTCAGCCTTGCCTCCGGCTCTGTTTCGTGGCGGTCTACCCGTTCGTCTTCTGTTCTCGGCTCCAGCTGTGAGGCTGAGATCTACGCGGGGGCCATGGCTGCACAGGAGCTACGCTGGCTCACCTACCTGCTGACTGACCTAGGAGAGCCGCCTCGTTCTCCCCCAGTTCTGTACGTAGACAAGAAGGCCATGCTGGCCTTGTGTCGGGAGCACAGACTGGAGCACAGAACGAAGCACATTGCTCTTCGCTACTTCCTTGCTCGTGAGCTGCAGCAGCGTGGTCAGCTGCGCCTTGCTTACGTGGCCTCTGAGGCCAACACTGCTGATATCTTTACCAAGGCACTTCCGCCTGGTGATCATCAGCGCTTCTGTACGATGCTAGGTCTTGAGCCTACTTGGCCTCACTTGCTCACTTCTTGACCTTGCTTGTACTGTGATCTTTCTATACCTGCACTTGCCTGTTTACCTTTATATATGATCTTGCATGTGAACTGGCCTTTTGGCCTTGCTCTTGTGCTCGGATTGTGTGGTGACGTTGTGATCCACCCTGAGCTTGCTTTGCTTTGCTTGACTGGTCTTGTGACCTCTTGTTCTCCCCCACTTTGCCTATGGGGGTGTGTCAAACTTATATGCTATAGTCTGTGTAGGCTGTAGTGGGGTAGACTATATGGGGTACAACATTTCTAGGTTTCCTACTTGTACCCACCCCTTTCCTAGTTCATTCATTCCTCGTTCTTTCACAAGCGTTACAAGCTCGTTGTCCTGGGGGGTTATGGGCGTACTGACTCGCTACTTAACAAGCCCTTTTATCCCAATGGTCTAGTGGTTGGGATTCTGACATTTTCCTCCCCATAGTGGATTCGGTTTTGAAAATAGGTCGGTTTGTAGAAACTCACTGCATGTTACGGGTGTAATTGATCGAGTTAGCGAGGATTGCACTAGAGTGTTCAAAGAGTACAAAGTATGAGCGAATACTTATACGCGAAATGTGCAAATGGTAACGCGGTGCGTGCGAGCTAGCTAGTGCTACGCTGGCGCGAGGTTCGGGCTAGTCTCGAAGCGTAGGTCGACCCGGCTGCTCCAGCAGTGCGAGGTTTGGTGAAACAGTGCGCGCGAAGTTGGCGAAGCCCCGTTAGCAGTAACGGGCGAACAACGACTGCTGCTGTTGACGGTCGCAGTAAGGAATAGCGAGAAAATTCCTTACACCGCACTAAGAGCACACTGTCGCTTTCTGGGGTACAATCGGTAATACTATATTTGGCTGGGTAACGTATTCAGGAACAATGAACGTTTGGGACACGGTCCTGACAACACCCACATGCTCATATTCACAGTTCTACCCGTACGTTATCTTAGGTACTTGATTCTAGCGATAAGGTTCTTCACTACAACTATATTCGTATCCAATAAAGATGCATTTACATCATTGTTGACTTCACCAAAGTGTTGATGCCATTGTTACTCACTGTAACTGGAAGCAGCACTGTATCCACCGCATGGACAACTATTGACCGACTCGAGTACATCTTTCCGATTAAAACTCTCGAGCCCTAGGAGTCTTCAGCCCTGACGACATGCAGCTGGTTGTTTGTTTGGTTCTTCTTGAATGAAAGGCTGTTGAGTGTTTCCATCTGCAAATAATGTTGTGGAATGTGTAGGACAGATGGTGAAATTGGAGGTGAGTAGTATGTGGAGGATATGGGGGGAACGGGAATGGATGGAGGCGAATAGATCCAACAAGCTGGGTTGGAGATGAGGAGAGAGAGGAACTACATGGGAATAGAGGTAAAGATGTAGGCTAAGCAAGAGAACTTTCCAAGCTTACCAGAAATCCATTTCCAAGGGTCTTCATGTCATTGACTTCCATCCGACCTGGCAGCACGTGATAGGCCATCACCTGCCACATAACTCTATTCTTCCTTTTGCAGTCCTCCAAACCGCACATTCTTGGGCATGCGGAAGTGTTAACGGGAGTGGAGTGTTGGCCCCGCCCTCGCTTGGGCAACGCTGACGACTTGGTCGGATGTACGGGAGTAGCAGCCGACCGTTCACAGTGGGAGAGCTGCTCGACAGGCTTCGTCAAGCTGCAGGGGACCGCTGTGGTGTTGTTGTCGACCAGGGAGCTCGACAGCTGCAATTGATTGGTCTGGGCGACGGGTGGGGCGTCAACCAGGAGGGGCAGTTCGACCGGGAGGTTGACGGAGCAGTCTGTCGACCTGAGAAGTGAGCAGCGGTCGGCGAGGGGAGCTCGGCGACAACAGCTGACAGTTCCGGTCGACGGAAGGGGTCCGTCGACTAGGGGGTAGCTCGACGGCACCTGGTGGTCGACCAGAGGGACCCGGTGGTCGACCAGAGGCACTTGGTGGTCGACCAGAGCACCTGGGGTTGTCTAGGTCGACAGAGTAACCTGCTCGGTGAGTTCTGCGGAGGCACGCGAACGTCGTCGAGGTCGCGATGGCGAAGGCGACTTCGGGTTGGTATCCCGAAGCCGATGTGGCTTGTCATGCGCATGTCAAACTTATATGCTATAGTCTGTTTAGGCTGTAGTGGGGTAGACACTATGGGGTACAGTTTCCTAGGGTTTCATATTTGTGCCCAACTCATTTCCTAGTCAATAATTCATTCCTGTTTCTTCACATGGTATAGAGCGGGTTCCCTAGTGGGACCGTTTTTTTTTTAAGGGCCCACCACTAAGATTTTTTTTTTCCTGCCCGAAGCGCGCCTCTGCCCCTGTCGCGCGCCTCGCGCTTTCCTTCCCTGCGCCCCGTGCGCCTGCCCTGCCGTCGCGGCCCTGACTAGCGCCGTCGCGGCCCTGCCGTCGCGGCCCCTACCGTCGCGCCCCACCCAGCCGTCGCGCCCTACCCAGCCGTCGCGACCCGCTGCCGTCGCGGCCCACTGCCGTCGCGGCCCGCTGCCGTCGCGGCCCCTACCGTCGCGGCCGTCGCGGCCCCTGCCCGCTGCCGTTGCGGCCCCTGCCGTCGCGCCCCCTGACCACTGCCGTCGCGGCCCTCTGTCGTCGCGGCCCATTGCCGTCGCGGCCCGCTGCCGTCGCGGCCCGCTGCCGTCGCGGCCCTCTGCCGTCGCGGCCCGCTGCCGTCGCGACCCCTGCAGCAGCCGCCGCGGCCCCGTCGCCTACTGCAGCTGTCGCCCCGGCTGCCGCCGTCGCCGCCCGGCTACCGTCGCGGCCCTCTGCCGTCTTCGAGCCTGCAGCAGCCGGTGCGACCGCCGCCGTCGCCGCCGCTGAGGCCCCTCCTTGTCGCGGCCCCTGCCTTGCCGGCGCGCCCCGACCCTGCCCCACCAGTAGTGGCCCTCCACTCCCGCCACTGGTAAGCGCACCGCCGGCCCCCCTGCGCACTTCCGCACCCGTGCACCGCCGCACCCACGCCGCTCTGCCGAGCCGAGCCGCCCTACCGAGCCGCGCCGCCCGGTCAAGTCGCGCTACTACTGCTACTACTGCCGCCATGGCTACCCCTAATGCCCCATGGCTACTACTGCTACTACTGTCGATGCTGAGGGTCGGGCAGTTGATTTTGACGTCTGGGTCGATGATCTGCAGCTGTTTCTGCAGTGTGATTCTAGGGACGGAGTCTCACTGTTTGATCTCACGTCAGGCGTCTCTGTTGATCCTGCTGCTGATGCGGACAGCGCTGTTCGCTCGCAGTGGACCACGCGCGATGCTGCTGCCCATCTTGCTGTGCGTAGTCACCTGCCGTCTACTAAGCGCGCGCACTTTAGTCAGTACAAGAGTGCTAAGACTCTGTACGACGCTGTAGTTGTACGCTACTCTTCCCCTACTACTGCTGCCCTTAGCCGCCTCATGCTGCCGTACTTGTTCCCTGACCTCGCTGCTTTTGCCACAATCGCTGACCTCATTATGCACCTCCGCACTAGTGACACCCGCTACCGCGCTGCGCTTCCTGCTGAGTTCTGCGCCAAGAACCCCCCCCCCATGTACATCACCCTCTACTACCTAGTCACTCGACTCCCTGACACCCTTCGCTCGGTCAGGGACCACTTCCTCTCTGTTTGCCCCACCACTCTCACCGTTGACCTCCTCGAGGAGCGCCTCCTTGCAGCTGAGACGAGTATAGTCGCTGTAGGAGCCTCTCGTGGTGACCCCCGTACCCCTTTCTTTGAGGGGTGCTCCCCCGTTCCCCTTTTGCCCTCCGTTGCCTCTGCTGCTGCTGTCGACCTTGTTGGCACCGAGTCGGACAGCGCTGCGTCTGCTCCTAGCGGGAGGCGCCGCAACGGCAAGGGCAAGGGGAGCAAGGGCGCTGGAGGAGGTGGCGGGGGAGGCGGTATTGGCGGTGGAGGCGGAGGAGGGGGTGGGGGTGGGGGTGGTGGCAGAGGTGGGGGCTTCGGTGGCAGCGGTGGAGGTGGAGACGACGGCGGCGGTGGTGGCGGCGGTTGGGGTGGAGGCGGCGGAGGCGGCGGCGGCGGAGGTGGAGCTGGTCGAGGCGGAGCTGTGCAGCGGGGACCCCAGCACCAGCCACGCTCTCGTGAGACCCTGTCGCCCCAGCAACTTCGTGAGTGGTACGCGGGGCGCCAGGGGTTTGGGGGTGTTGGTCCCTGTGCCTACGTCCTACGCACCGGCGACCGCACTGGAGAGCAGTGTGGCGGCCTGCACGCCACCCAGCGCTGCTTCGGCCGCCTGACAGACGCCTGGCGTACCCAGTTCCCTGGCGCCACTGAGATCCCTCGCTGGGGTGATCTGCTCAAGTCGGGTGTAGCTATCTTTGAACTTGATTTTGATGCTATCCTTGCTGCCATGTATGCTGTGTCTATTAGTGTTGATGGTGACTGTTGCTTGTGTGTTCCCCCTGACCCGGGCATTGAGGCTGCTGCTCTAGGTGCTAGTGAGTCTGCTGGTCCAGGTGCTGGTGAGTCTGCTCTCTCAGGTACGGCGTCGGCACAGGCTTTGCACACCTTCACCCTCGACTCGGGTGCTTCCCGCTCCTTCTTTTGAGACCGCACCACACTCACGCCGCTCAGTCGGCCGGTTGCAGTCTCCCTGGCAGACCCCTCTGAGGGTCCTGTCCTTGCCCACTCCTCCACTGTCCTATCGTGCCCGGCGGCCCCGTCTGGCTCCCTGTCCGGTCTCTACCTCCCCTCGTTCTCTACGAACTTGGTGAGTGGTGCTGACCTTCAGGATGGAGGGGTTGACCAGTTCACTCCTGCGGGTCAGCGAGTGACCCACTGCACGTGTGCTCGGACGGGCCGCCACTTGGCCACGTTTACCCGTCGGCCGGGGTCGAGCCTGTACACACTGACCACAGAGTCTCCTCCGGTTGCTGCGTCTGGTCAGGTAGCTGCGTCGAGTCAGGTGTTTGCTGCAGCGTCTCGGTCAGGTCCAGAGTCTGCCCCCTGCTCGTGTCGCCTCCTGTCCCACCAGACCCTCCTCTGGCACCACCGCCTTGGTCACCCCTCCTTGCCTCGTCTCCGAGGCATGGCCTCCAGTGTCCTTGTCTCTGGTCTCCCCCGGTCCCTCCCACCCCTCCCTCAGGGGCCTGCCCCTACCTGCGTTCCCTGCGTCGAGGGGCGGCAGCGCGCCGCTCCTCACTCCTCCGAGTTTCCTCCGACAGAGGCTCCGCTGCAGACTCTCTAGATGGACGTGTGGGGCCCAACCCGCGTCTGTGGACAGGGTCACGAGCGTTACTTCTTGCTGGTGGTTGACGACTTCTCGCGTTACACCTCAGTCTTCCCCTTGCGCCGCAAGGATGAGGTGACTGAGGTGTTGATCGACTGGATCCGCGTTGCTCGTCTCCAGCTCAGAGAGCGTTTCGGCTCGGACTTTCCTGTTCTGCGTCTGCACTCCGACAAAGGTGGAGAGTTTTCCTCCGACCTTCTGTCGTGCAGAGGGCATCCGCCAGACGTTCACGCTTCCGGCCTCTCCACAGCAAAATGGGATTGCTGAGCGCCGCATTGGCATGGTCATGGACGTCGCTCGTACGTCCATGATCCATGCGGCTGCTCCCCATTTTCTGTGGCCGTTCGCGGTTCAGTACGCGGCGCATCAGATCAACCTTCAGCCCCGGGTCTCCATGCCGGAGACCTCCCCTACTCTGCGGTAGACGGGGAAGGTTGGCGATGCGTCTGCGTTCCGTGTCTGGGGATCTCGAGCTTTCGTCCGTGACTTGTCTGCGGACAAGCTGTCCTCCCGTGCTGTTCCTTGCGTCTTCCTCGGCTTCCCCCCTGACGCGCCTGGTTGGCAGTTTTACCACCCCACCTCGCGCCGTGTTCTGTCCTCCCAGGACGTCACGTTTGACGAGTCGGTTCCGTACTACCGTCTCTTCCCCTACCGCGCTGCCCCCCTCCCCCCCCCGCCGCTCTTCCTCACGCCCGGTCCCCCCCAGGTAGACCCCCTCCCCCCTCAGGGTCCTGCCCCCTCAGGTGTGTCCCAGGTAGACGCAGTCGAGCCTATCGAGGTAGCTGTTGACTCTGGTGCTTCTAGGGGTGCTGAGCCTGGGGGCGCTGGGCCTGGGGGTGCTGAGCTCGAGTGTGCGGAGCCTAGGGGTGCTGGGTCTGGGGGTGCTGAGCCTGGGGTTGCTGAGTGTGGGGGTGCGGAGCCTGACGGTGCTGGACCTGGAGGTCCTTCGGGTGCTTTGTCCCGGCGGGAGCTACCCTCTCCACAAGAGCTGCGCGAGTGGTTTGCTCGGCGCTGGCGCCGTGCTGCTGGAGCTGGTGGTGCTGCCGGTGCTGGAGGTTCTACTGCTGCTGGGGGTGCTGGAGCCATGGGTCCCGGAGGTGCTCGTACTGGAGGTACTGGAGCCGGAGCTGCTGCGTCTTCTTGTGGTCCTACTGGAGCTGGAGCTGCTGGAGGTACTGGAGCCGGAGCTGCTGTTGGCGCCGGTGCTCCTGTGGGTGCTGGAGCTGGCACTACTGGAGCTGCTGGAGGTGCTGCTGGTGCTGGTGGTGCCGCTGGAGTTGGCGCTGACACTGGAGGTGCTGGTGCTTGTGCTGTCCCTGCTGGTTCTGGAGGCGCTGCGCGGCCGCGGCCGTACTTCGTTCCGCTCCTTCAGCAGGTTCTTGGTCTTCCACCTTCTTCTGGTCCTACTCCCTCCTTAGAGTGTCCACCGCCTGTCCAGCCCGAGTCACAGTTACAGCTCGCCTCCCCTCTGCCTGCTCCTTCTCCCTACGCTGGTCCTACTGGAGGTCTTGCTGAGCGTCGTGAGCCTGAGTCGCGTCCCGCGTCACCTGTTCGTGCTGCTCGCACTAGTCGTCGTGTTCCACGTCAGCGTCCTCCTGCGGTCCCGGGCACGCATCAGATGGCACTGCGTCCTTCCACTGCGCCGCAGCGTGTCCCTTTGCTGTCTCCTCCAGAGTCCTCTCTTCCTGCTCCAGAGGACCCTTCCTTTGAGTCCACTGCTGCGTCTGCCTTTGTTGCTGAGCTTGTCGACTTCGCTGCTCACTGTCGTCTAGACTACGCCGCTAGTCTTGTTGCTGAGTCTGAGTCTGTCTGTCCTCCGTCCGTCGGGGGTGAGTGTGCTCTTAGCACGGACGTCCTAGAGGACAGGCAAGAAAGAGTTCCAGTATTTTGCTGCTGCTTTACCTCATCTCGTGTCCATGCTGCTTGCCCCTGAGGGAGACCCGGATGCACTAGACATCCCGACTCCGCCCTCTTACGCAGAGGCGGTTGAGGGTCCCTACTCCTCTCACTGGCAGGCAGCCATGGACGCAGAGATGGCTTCCTGGAAGTCCACAGGCACCTACGTCGACGAGGTTCCCCCACCTGGGGCGAACATCGTCAGTGGCATGTGGATTTTCAGGGTGAAGCGGCCGCCGGGTTCTCCGCCTGTCTTCAAGGCGCGTTACGTGGCTCGAGGCTTCAGTCAGCGGCAGGGAGTTGACTACTTTCATACCTTCTCCCCGACCCCGAAGATGACCACTCTTCGGGTTCTGCTGCACGTCGCTGCGCAGCGTGACTACGAGCTTCACTCTCTTGACTTCAGCACTGCTTTCCTACAAGGCAGCATGCACGAGGAGATCTGGCTGCGCCGCCCACCTGGCTTCACTGGGTCGTTTCCTCCTGGTACCCAGTGGAGCCTCCAGCGGCCACTCTACGGTCTCCGCCAGGCGCCCCGTGAGTGGCACGACACACTGAGGACTACGCTTGCGGCTCTTGGGTTTGCTCCTTCTACTGCTGACCCGTCGCTGTTTCTACGCACCGACACTTCGCTGCCGCCGTTCTACATCCTCGTGTACGTCGACGACTTGGTCTTTGCTACTGCTGACACTGCTGGACTCGCCCACGTGAAGTCCGAGCTGCAGAAGAGACACACGTGCACAGACCTGGGTGAACTGCGCAGCTATCTTGGCTTGCAGATCACCCGCGACAGAGCACGGCGCACCATTACCCTGACTCAGTCACACATGATGCAGCAGGTCCTTCAGCGCTTCGACTTCACGTACCCCTCGCCTCAGGCCACTCCTCTGTCTACTCGCCACTCGCTCTCAGCTCTGCCTTCGGATGAGTCCGTAGAGCCGAGTGGCCCGTACCCAGAGCTTGTTGGCTGCCTCATGTACCTGATGACCTGCACTCGTCCTGACCTGGAATACCCTCTTAGCGTCTTGGCACGCTATGTTGCTCCTGGGAGACACCGACCAGAGCACATGGCTGCCGCGAAGAGGGTGTTGCGCTACTTGTGCAATACGTCGGGCATGGGGCTCGTGCTTGGAGGGCGGAGTCCAGTGGTCCTCACTGGTCACGCAGACGCGTCTTGGGTTGACGACCTGGCTACTCAGCGGGTTACACCTTCAGCCTTGGTTCCGGCTCTGTTTCGTGGCGGTCTACCCGCTCGTCTTCTGTTCTCAGCTCCAGCTGTGAGGCTGAGATCTACGCAGGGGCCATGGCTGCACAGGAGTTACGCTGGCTCACCTACCTGCTGACTGACCTGGGAGAGCCGCCTCGTTCTCCTCCAGTTCTGTACGTAGACAATACGGCCATGCTGGCCTTGTGTCGGGAGCACAGACTGGAGCACAGAACAAAGCACATTGCTCTTCGCTACTTCCTTGCTCGTGAGCTGCAGCAGCGTGGTCAGCTGCGCCTTGCTTACGTGGCCTCTCAGGCCAACACTGCTGATATCTTCACCAAGGCACTTCAGCCTTGTGATCATCAGCGCTTCTGTACTATGCTAGGTCTTGTGCCTACTTGGCCTCACTTGCTTACCT
The DNA here is from genome assembly GCA_947471745.1 of Closterium sp. Naga37s-1. Lineage (NCBI taxonomy): Eukaryota > Viridiplantae > Streptophyta > Zygnematophyceae > Desmidiales > Closteriaceae > Closterium > Closterium sp. Naga37s-1. The sequence goes on along the minus strand of CANJKZ010000096.1, from coordinate 1,858,526 downwards.
CTTGACTTTTCTTGTACTGTGATCTATATACATAATCATGCATGTGAACTGGCCTTGTGGCCTTTGAACCTGTGCTCGGAATGTGTGGTGATGTTGTGATCCACCCTGAGCTTGCTTTGCTTTGCTTTGCTTGACTGGCCTTGTGACCCCTTGTTCTCCCCCACTTTGCCTATGGGGGTGTGTCAAACTTATATGCTATAGTCTGTTTAGGCTGTAGTGGGGTAGACACTATGGGGTACAGTTTCCTAGGGTTTCATATTTGTACCCAACTCATTTCCTAGTCAATCATTCATTCCTGTTTCTTCACAGTGCAGACAACAGCCGACGGATGCACAACGTTGCAAGTCGGGCCAATCGTCTGCGCACACCTGCGAGTGTGTGCACTGCTGTCTTCTACGGGGCAACGCTGGACAGCCGCTCTGCTGCAGTGATAGCACACCGTCGACCTGCTGTGTTGGCAGGTCGCGTTTCTGCAGTGCTGGCGCGGCTCCTCTACGCAACGTTGGCGGGCGGTCGACCATGCTGTGCTGTCGGTCGACCAGGCTAGCTGCAGAGTTGCTAGGTTCCTGATGTAGTCATTGTTGTCATTGCTTGTTCAACAATTCTGGAATTCCAACTTTGCTAGTGGAAACTCTTGCCGATTTCTCCCGCGATTGTGCAAGCGCTAAGGAACTAGGCAAAGCTACGATCACTCATAGTAGTTCGTGCCAACCCCCGTAGCCTAGCTCACTACCTTAGTAGAGTGATTCTCCGCAGGAAGAACGCCCCGATTGTTGGTGCAAAGATTGTAACGTTGTTCGAAAATAGTGCATTTATAAGCGTCTCAATTAAACCTTGTCAGAATATCATGTTTCTCTAGTCTGCAGTGGGGTACTCAATAGTGAGTACAACCCTGTTAGGGTTTCCTATATGTACTCCATTGCTTTCTAGTGCATTCATTCTCTCGTTGATTCTCACATGGTATAGAGCGATTTCGATCCTTGGGCCCACCACTAAAATATTTTTTTTTCCTACCCAAGGCGCGCGTCGCGCCTGCCCTTAACGGCCCTTCGCGGCCCCTCATTAGGCCCCTTCGCGGCCCCTCATACGGCCCCCTTCGCGGCCCCTCGTTAGGCCCCTTCGCGGCCCCCCCTCGTAAGGCCCCCTTTCGCGGCCCCCCCCTCGTAAGGCCCCTTCGCGGCCCCTAGTAAGGCCCTTCGCGGCCCCGTCAGGCCCCGTAAGGCCCCGTCAGGCCCCGTTTGCGGCCCCGTCAGGCCCCGTTTGCGGCCCCGTCAGGCCCCGTCAGGCCCCGTAAGGCCCCGTCCGGCCCCGTAAGCCCCCCCCCCAGTTTGCGGCCCCCGTTGCGGCGCGACTCGCGGCCCTGCCCCGACCCTGTCGCGGCCCTGTCCCGGCTTTACTGCGACCCAGCCCCGGCCCTACTTCGACCCTGTCGCGGCCCCGTCCCGGACCTGCCCCGACCCCGGCCCTGCCCCGACCCTGTCGCGGCCCCTCGTTGCGGCCCACCGTCGCGGCCCCCTGTCGCAGGCCCCCGTCGCGGCCCCCCGTATCGCCCCCTTCGCCCGGCGCCGCCCCTGTCCCGAACCTTCGCGGCCCTGCCTCGACCCTGTCGCGGCCACGTCCCGGACCTGCCCCGACCCCGGCCCTGCCCCGACCCTGTCGCGGCCCTATCGCGGCCCTCCCCCTGCTATGCCCCGACCCTGCCCAGGCCCCGCCCTCCTCATGCCTGTCGTGGCGCACCAGGGGCCCGTGCTCCGCCGCGCCCCCCCCCCCGGGTCGCCACGTAAGGCGACGGGAGGGGCGACCTGGGGGGGCGCGCGTCGCCCCTTCTTCCGCCTGCTCTGGCGCCCTGGGAGGCCGCGCGTCGGCCCCCGTACTCCTCCCCCCCCCCCCCCCCCCCCCCCCTCAGGTCGCCTCAACAGGCGACGGGAGGGGCGACCTGGGGGGGCCGCGCGTCGGAGCAGCCGCCCCTGGTGCAGCCGCCCCTGGAGCAGCCGCCCCTGGACCCAGAGCAACCGCCCCTGGCCTCTGGAGCAGCCGCCCTGGGCCGCGCGTCGGAGCAGCCGCCCCTGGTGCAGCCGCCCCTGGAGCAGCCGCCCCTGGACCCAGAGCAGCCACCCCTGGCCCCTGGAGCAGCCGTCCCTGGCCCCTGGAGCAGCCGCCCCTGGTGCAGCCGCCCCTGGACCTCTGCAGCCGCCCCTGGAGCAGCCGCCCCTGGTGCAGCCGCCCCTGGACCTCTGCAGCCGCCCCTGGAGCAGCCGCCCCTGGTGCAGCCGCCCCTGGAGCAGCCGCCCCTGGTGCAGCCGCCCCTGGAGCAGCCGCCCCTGGTGCAGCCGCCCCTGGACCTCTGCAGCCGCCAATGGAGCAGCCGCCCCTGGTGCAGCCGCCCCTGGTGCAGCCGCCCCTGGTGCAGCCGCCCCTGGTGCAGCCGCCCCTGGAGCAGCCGCCCCTGGTGCAGCCGCCCCTGGACCCCGCGCCGCCGCCCCTGGACCCGGTGCCGCCGCCTCCCTGTACTGCCCGTTGCTGCTCTCCCCCCCCCCCCCCCCCCCCCCGCCCCTTCTTCGTCTCCCTGCTGCGCGTGCAGCCGTGGAAAGGAGGGTATGGGGGTGGCGGGTATGGGGGTGATGGGTGGTATGTTTCCCTTCCCCTCCTCCTCCTTTGGCTCCCACTACTGCAGCTGCCGCTGGGGGGGGTGGATGTGTGGGAGCCAAAGGCGTGGTGCTAGGGGGTGGGGTGTGAGTGAACCTAGGGGTGCAGCAGGGGGTGTGTGAATGGGGGGTGCGGCAGTAGAGGGAGGTTGGGTGGAGGTAGCTGTCTTGTCGTCCGCAGCACCTGTAGTCCGGGGCGCTGTCCTGGTAGCCCAGTCGTAGCCAGCTGCGCCAGTCGCCCGTGGGTCCGTTGCTCCTGCCGCTCGTCTTAGCCGCGGAGCCAGTTACTCCTGTAGTCCGGGGCGCTGTTCCGGTAGCCACTGTGCCAGTGTGACTCCTGTTGCCCGTGTGTCTGCAGCTTCAGCTGTCGCCTCCTATCTCCTCTCCTCTTACAGTCCCGCCTCCTCCTCCTCACTTGCCCTCTGTGATAGCCTCTAGCTTTACTTATTTATTGTGAACTTTAAACTGTTACTTCTTGTACTTGTGCTCAGAATGTGTGGTGACATTGTGATCCACCCTGAGCTTGCTTTGCTTTGCTTCTTGTGCTGATCATACCCCACTTTGACTATGGGGGTGTGTCAGAATATCATGTTTCTCTAGTCTGCAGTGGGGTACTCAATAGTGAGTACAACCCTGTTAGGGTTTCCTATATGTACTCCATTGCTTTCTAGTGCATTCATTCTCTCGTTGATTCTCACAAACCTGTAGAAGTCGGAGCAGGTTGGAGGTCACAAAAATGGACAGAAATGCAACAAACAAAAGGATTGCCGATTTGAAGTTGAAGGATTGCCGATTTGCCAACAAAACGATCATTTAGTAAAATTGCACTCTGAAATTCATGTAGCAACTGGATTAATTGGAGGTTTAACTTACCCGCTCCTTCAAGCTCCCGAAGGGGGAACAGGGGCGGGAACGGGCGGGGGAAACGGGACAGGGACGGGCGGGGGGAAAGGGACAGGAAAGGGTGGGGGAACAGGGTCGGGAACAGGTAGGGTAACAGGGGCGGGAACGGGCGGGGAAAATGGGTCAGGGACGGGCGGAAGGAAAGGGACAGGAATGGGTGGGGGAACAGAGGCGGGTATAGGCGGGGGAAAAGGGACGGGGACAGGTGGGGGAAAAGAGACAGGAACTGGTGGGGGAACAGGGGCAAGAATGGGAGGGGAAAAAGGGACAGGAACGGGCAGGGGTAAAGGGACGGGAACGGGCGAAGGAACAGGGACAGGGACGGGCGGAGGGAAAGGGACAGGAACGGGTGGGGGAACAGGGGTGGGTATGGGTGGGGAAAAAGGGGCGGGGACAGGTGGGGGGAAAGGGACAGGAACGGGTGGGGGGACAGGGGCGGGAACCGACGGAGGGAAAGGGACGGGGACGGGCGGGGGGGAAGGGACGGGGACGGGAGGGGGGAATGGAACGGGGACGGGCAGGGGAAAAGGAACGGGGGCGGGTGGTGGGAAAAGGACGGGGACAGGCGAGGGGAATGGAAAAGGGACGGGCGGGGGGAAAGGGACGGGGACCGGGGGGGGGGGAACGGAAAAGGGAGCGGCGGAGGCAAGGGGAAGGGGTTGGGGTGGGGGAAACTCCAAGGGCCCCGGACCTGGCGCAAGCAAGGGGATAGGAGCTGGTTCTGGGGCGGGCGGAGCCTCGGAAACTGGTTCGGGAACGGTGGTTGGTGAACAAACAAGAAGCTCGGGGATGGGTAACCAGACTGGAAGCGGAGGAAACGCGGGTAGTGGCGGGCTATCGAGCGGAGGGGGGGGAACTAACAAAGAAGGCGGAGCAGCAGGCTTCGAAGGGCAAGCAGCAGGCGGAGCGGGTGGGTCTAGTCTGACGGTGGAGCAGCAAGCGATTATAGCTGAATTGAACAAGGCTCTGGGTTTTCTATTTGAGCGGAAATTCATAGGAGCTGCAATGGGGATCAGCAGAAGTGGTAAGTTACATGTATCTCATAACACTCTTCTGTTGTATATATCATGTACATTTTGACCTTTTCTTCAAAACCATTTTCTCCCCGTTTATCAACATTACTTCTGTTTGTTTCAATTATGGACATTCTTGTTCCTGCAACCTGCCCCAAAATCTCCAGGTATAAATACTACACTTATGAACACACTGCGTACAAACGGTGTTACAATCTTTGCACCAACCAACGGGGCGTTCTTCCGCATGCCCAAGAACGTGCGTTTCGTAGGGCTGCAGAGGAAGAAGGGGGTCCTCGGGCAGGTGATGGCCTATCACGTGCTGCCATGTTGGATGGAAATGAACGACCTCAAGGCCCTTGGGAATGGATCTCTGGTAAGTCTGACCTTGCTCTTATAATCCTGCGCGTTCCCTAAAACCTTTAGACGAAACCATTGTTAGAATCCTAGGCAAAAGTGGTATTACAATGTCGAGAGGTTTGGTACAAGAATGAAACCTAAGGGGTTGTACCCCACAGTGAGTACCCCACTAAAGTCTATCTAAACAACAACATATACACATATGTTTGACACACCCCCATAGGCAAAGTGGGGGAGAATAGAGGGTCACAAGGCCAGACAGGAAGTGCAAAGCAAGCTCAGGGTGGATCACAACGTCACCACGCAGTCTGAGCACAAGCAAGAAGGCCACAAGGCCAGTTCACATGCAGAGACATATATGTAACAACAACAGTACAGTGATATCTACCTACAAGAACAAGCATGCAGGAATACATATAAATCATGGTACAAACAAAGCCTACAGCAAGTGAGGAAGCGTAGGCACAAGGCCTAACAAAGTGCAGAAACGCTGATGATCACCAGGCGGAAGCGCCTTGGTGAATATATCAGCAGTGTTGGCCCGAGTGGCCACGTAGGTAAGACGAAGCTGGCCACGCTGCTGCAGCTCTCGAGCAAGAAAGTAACGGAGAGCGATGTGCTTTGTTCTGTGCTCCAGTCTGTGCTCCTAACACAAGGCAATGGCGGCCTTGTTGTCGACGTACAGAACTGGAGGAGAACGAGGCCGCTCTCCCAAGTCGGTCAGCAGGTAGGTGAGCCAGCGCAGCTCCTGTGCAGCCATGGCTGTGGCGTAGATCTCTGCCTCACAGCTGGAGCCGAGAACTGAAGACGAACGTGTAGAACGCCAGGAAACTGAACCAAAACCAAGGCTGAAGGTGTAACCCTGTGACGACCGCTGCGTAGCTAGGTCGTCAACCCAAGAGGCGTCCGAGTGACCAGTGAAGACAACGTCACCCCGTCCTCCAAGCACGAGCCCCATGCCCGATGTTCTGCACTAGTAGCGTAGTACCCTCTTGGCAGCATCCATGTGCACCTTTCGGTGTCGACCAGGAGCCACGTAGTGAGCCAGAAGGCCAAGAGGGTACGCAAGGTTGGGACGAGTGCAAGTCATCAAGTACATGAGGCAGCCCACTAACTCTGGGTAAGGACCACTCGGCTCTACGGCCGAAGGTGGAGCTGTCCTCCACCTGTCCTCAAGGACGTCCGTGCCAAGAGCACACTCACCCCCGACGGTCGGAGGACAGTCAGACGCAGACTCAGCAACAAGACTGGCGGCGTAGTCTAGACGACAGTGAGCAGCAAAGGCAACAAGCTCAGTGATTAAGGCAGACGCAGCAGGAGACTCAAACGACGGGTCAGTGACAACAGTGGCAAGCAGACGCGTGACAGTAGAGTGCTCAGCACGAAACCGGTCAGACGCAGGGTCAGCAACGACAGGCAGAGAGGACGCAGGGGGAGGCGGCAGAGGAACACGCGGCGAAGGAGAGGAAGGACGACGAACTACAAGGGGAGAGCCGGAGACAGCCAGCTGGCTCTGACTAGGAACATGACGACTGGAACTGACAGGGGAGACAGGACGCGGCGCAGGCTCACGACGCTCTGCAAGGCCACCAGGCTGCTCTGTGTACGGAGAAGGAGCAGGCAGCGGTGAGCCAGGCTGTAACGGAAGACCAGTAGACGAGGGAAGACCGAGAACCTAGCGAAGTGCAGAGTCAGGTGGTGGCTGAGACGACGGAGACGGCGGAGTGAAGAACAGGCGCGGCTGAGCAGTGCCACCAGCACGAGCAGCACCAGCCCCTCCAGCAGCTCCAGCACCTACAGCAGCTCCTGCACCTCCAGCAGCTCCAGTACCCTCAGCAGCTCCAGTACCGCTAGTAGCTCCAGTGCCTCCAGCAGCACCACCACCTGCCCCAGCAGCTCCAGTACCCCCAGTACGAGCACCTCCGGGACCAGCGACACCAGCAGAAGAGCCTCCAGCAGGAGAGCCCTGAGGTGCAGAAGTGGGAGGCTGACGGCGACCGTACCAGTCGTGCAGCTGCTGGGAGGTGAGGGGCACACGCGGACGAAGACGGCTACTCCAAGGAGACCGCGTAACAGCAGTCTCAGAACCCTCAGGCGACTCACCCCCAGACTCAGCACCCTCAGGCTCCGCACACACAGGCTCAGCACCCCCAGACGCAGCACCTCCAGACGCAGTACCCCAAGACGCAGCACCTCCAGGCTCCTCACGCGCAGGCTTAGCACCTCCAGGCTCCACACGCTCAGCGCTCCCAGACTCAGCACCCCCAAGCTTCGCACCCCCAGGGACAGCACCACTCCCAGCAGGACCGGAGTCACCAGTGACCTCAACAGGCGCAGGCGCAGGGGGGTCTACCTGAGAGACACCTGAAGGAGCAGGACCTGGCGCGGGGAGGGGGTCTACCTGGGGATGACCTGGGGCGAGAAAAAGCGGCGGGGGGGGGCGAGGAGCAGTGCGGTAGGAGAAGAGGCGGTAAAAGGGGACCGACTCGTCAAAGGTGACGTCCTGAGACGCAAAGACACGGCGCGAGGCGGGGTCGTAGAACTGCCAGCCAGGCGCGTCAGGGACAAAGCCAAGGAAGACGCAAGGAATGGCGCGAGGGGAGAGCTTGTCAGCGGTGGTATCGCGGACAAAGGCACGAGCACCCCAGACCCGGAAACGCGACGCGTCGCCAACCTTCCCCGTCCACAGCAGTGTGGGCGAAGTCTCCGGCAAGGAGACACGGGGCCAAAGGTTGAGCTGATGCGCGGCGTACCGGACCGCAAACGGCCACAGAAAATGGGGGGCAGCCGCATGGATCATGGAGGTACGAGCGACCTCCATGACTAAGCCAATGCGGCGCTCAGCAACCCCATTCTGCTGCGGAGAGGCCGGAAGCGTGAAATTCTGGCGGATGCCGTGCTCCGCACAGAAGGCTGCCAAGAGGTCTGAGGAGAACTCACCACCTCTGTCAGAGTGCAGACGCAGGACAGGAAAGTCCGTCTGGAACCGCTCGCGGAGCTGGAGACGAGTAGCGCGGATCCAGGGGATAAAAACATCAGGGACATCCCCCTTGCGCTGCAAGGGGAATACCGTGGTGTAGCGCGTGTAGTCGTCGACAACCAGCAGGAAGTACTGCTCGTGGCCCTGTCCACGGACGCGGGCTGGGCCCCACACGTCCAGGTGGAGAGTCTGCAGTGGAGCCTCTGTGGGAGGGAACGAGGAGGAGTGAGGAGCGGCGCGCTGCCGCCCCTCGACGCAAGGAATGCAGGGCGGCGCAGGCGAGGGAGGGAGGGCAGGCAGAGACCTGGGAAGACCAGAAACCAGGAAGCGGGAGTGCATGCTGCGCAGGCGAGGCAGGGAGGGGTGAACAAGGCGGTGGTGCCACAGGAGAGTGTCGTGCGACAGCCGGCGACACTCACACTGTGTAGCTACCTGAGCAGACGCGTGCAACTGGGGAGATAAAGGGACGGAGCGTGACGCAGTGGTGAGGGTGTACAGACTGGACCCTGGGGCACGAGCGAACGTGGCCAGGTGGCGATCAGTCTGGGAGCACGTGCAAATCGCCACACGCTGCCGGCTAGGGGTGAAGGTGTTAACCCCCGCATCCTGGAGGACCGCGTTACTCACCAAGTTCGTAGAGAACGAGGGGAGGTGGAGATCAGACAGCTCACCAGAAGGGACCGCCGGACACGGAAGCACAGTGGAAGACCGTGGAAGCACTGGGCCCCCAGAGGGGTCAGCCAGTGAGACAGGAACAGGTGCAGGGAGAGGAGTGACTGTGGTACTGTCGCGAAAGAAACAGCGGGAAGCACCAGAGTCAAGTGTAAAGGTGTGCAAGGCCTGTGCAGGCGCAGGACCAGGGGGAGCAGACTCACAAGCACCTAGTGCTGCCGGGGCTATACCAGGGGTTATACCAGGAGCCGGCGGCACACACAAGTAGCAGTCACCCTCAGCACTAACAGACAATGCATACATAGTAGCAAGAATTGCCTCATAGTCAAGATCAAAGATAGGGACATCACGCCTAAGCAAGTCTGCCCAGTTGGGGAACTCAGGAGCATCAGGAAACTTGGCACGCCATGCGTCGCTAAGTCGAGCGAAGCAGCGCTGCTCAGTGTGAAAACCTGTGCACTGGCGACCAGTGCGGGGACCTGTGCGGATAATATAGGGGCAGCGACCAGGACCCCCTGAAACCCCACGCCCAGCATACCAGTCAAGAAGCTGCTGGGAAGTGGGGGTCTGGCGCTGCCGCTGATGCTGCTGCTGCTGCTGCTGCTGCTGTGGCTGCTGCTGGCCCAGACCACCACTGCCACCACCGCTCCCTCCTCCCCCACTGCCGCTGCTGCCCCCTCCACCGCTCCCAGTGCCTCCGCCGCCCCCACCACCACCTCCACCGCCTCCACCCCCACGACCACTCCCACCACCTCCACCTCCCCCGCCGCCTGCACCACCGCCACCTCCACCGCCACCCCCACCGCCCCTGCCACCCCTGCCGCCCCTGCCGCTGCGACGCTTCCCATTAGGAGCGGAAGCAGCTCCGACCTCCTCAGCACCAAGGTAGTCGTGGGCAGCAGCTGCGGAGGCGTAGGAGGGGGTGAGAGGGGAGGGGGAGCACCCCTCAAAGAGGGGAGAGCGAGGAGTGCCACGAGCAGCACCTACAGCGAGGATGTTCTTCTCTGCTGCGAGGAGGTGCTTCTCGAAGTCGTCGACAGTGAGAGTGGTGGGGTCTAGCGCTAGGAAGTGGTCCCTGACAGAGCTAAGAGTGTCAGGGAGGCGGGTGACGAGGAAATAGAGAGTGAAGTACATTGGGGGGGGGTTTGCGGCGCAGAACTCGGCTGAAAGGGCGGCACGAAAGCGAGAGTCAGTAGCGCGCAGGTGAGAAACTAGGTCCTCAGCGGTGGTGAACGAGGAAAGATCGGGGAACAGGTATGGTAGCATGAGTCGACCTGGCTGCAGTGGCCGGGGAGGAGTAGCGCGCAACTACAGCGTCGTACAATGTCTTAGCAGTTCTGTGCTGGCTGAAATGCGCTCGCTCAATAATCGGCAGGTGGTTCCTAATAGCTAGGCGTGCAGCAGCATCACGAGTCTGCCACTTGGAGCGTTCTAGAGCAGGAGCATCAGCAGCAGGAGTAACGGCAGTGCCAGAGACGTAATCAAACAGGGAAACGCCCTCTTTGGCATCAGTCAGAAGGAACAGCTGGAGATCGTCTAACCACACAGCGAACTCGATGGGACGACCGTCAGGCTCGAACTCTAGAGCGTTAGGCGTCGCCATATTGGCGTAAGGCAGGAGGCAGCAGGCAGCAGGCAGCAGGCAGAGGCAGCAGGCAGCAGACAGGAGGCAGAGGTAGCAGGTAGCAGGTAGCAGGCAGCAGGCAGCAGACAAGAGGCAGCAGGCACCAGGTAGGAGGCAGGAGGCAGAGGCAGGAGGCAGGGGCAGCAAGCAGCAGGCAGGCGGCAGCAGGCAGCAGGCAGGCGGCAGCAGGCAGCAGGCAGGCGGCAGGCAGGCGGAAGCAGGCAGCAAGCAGGCAGGCAGGCAGCAGGCAGGCAGCAGGCAGGCGGCAGCAGGCAGCAAGCAGCAGGCAGGCGGCAGCAGGCAGCAGGCAGGAGCGGCCTGAGGGCGGCTGCTGGCTGCGTGTGGCGGCTTGCTGCGCGAAGCTGTAGGCTGCGTGTGGCTACGGGCAGCGCGCGCGGCCGTAGGCTGCGTGCGGCGACGGGCTGCGCGGGCTGCGGGCTGCTTGCAGCTGCGGGCTGCGCGTGGCGACAGGCAGCGTGCGCGGCTGCAAGCTGCGTGCGGCTGCGGGCTGCGCTGGGCGACGGGCCGCACGTGCGAGGCTGCGGGCTGGTCGCTAAGCTGCGGGCTGCGCTGGGCGACGGGCCGTGCTGGCGTGGCCTAACCAGGTTGCGCGCGGGCGGCTTAAGGGGCGCACAGGCGGGGCCGAAACGGGCTGCGCGGGATGCTGAAGCGGCGTACGTGGGGAAAAAAAAAAAGGACCGCCCAAGGCGCGCGCGGGCAGCCAAGGCGCGCGCGGGCACTAGACAAGGCAGGCAGGTACGGTGGGCCCTAATCCTAGGTCCTAAGGACCTATGCTCTAGATGCCATGTTAGAATCCTAGGCAAAAGTGGTATTACAATGTTGAGAGATTTGGTACAAGAATGAAACCTAAGGGGTTGTACCCCACAGTGAGTACCCCACTAAAGTCTATCTAAACAACAACATATACACATATGTTTGACAACCATTCCCATTGAGCTCCTCACCCTGCTCTAACCGGCGAACGCAGTTGCTCTGAAGCAGTGGCTCTAACGCTAATAATTGACAGTGGGTGCACTGTTGGGGTATAAAATGTATAGCACACATGTATATTAATGCAAGATAACCTTTTCGTTAATCAAAGGTATTAACTAGTGTAACAAAACGACATAACCTGTGCCACTTTGAGGCTCGGACATGCTTGGGAAATGTGGTTCTTGCTCACCATTTCACCGTTTCACCACCACCACCATTCACCCTTCACCCTTGGTTGGGATTGCCCCCTGTTATGAGTTGTAAAAGAGAGTGCGCAGGTAAACGAATAACGAGGCTGTCACTGAATCAACTGCGAATACAATGAATGCAGAGACTAATGTAGGGCTAGCCTAGCTAGGAGGAAACCTCGGACAAGCGAGGTTGGGTGCAGGTTTGGCGATGGAAATGCCGAAGGCGACGCGAGGAGCCTCGGCAGCGTTGAAATCGGCCGAACGTGCGAACTCCGAAATTCGGGTTGTACGCGAAGCAGTCAACCCCGATAAGGAATTCAGGAAAATTCCTTACACCACCCCCCCCCCCTTAAGAAAGGCGGTCAATATCCGAAACACGCCGGCGCGCCAGGTAATCCCCAACAAGTGACGAGGCGTCGAGCGAGGCGGATGGCACCCACGTGTCGTCCTCACTGGTGCGGTCAGTCCAGCGGATTAGAAAATCCACGTGTCGTCCAGCTGCGTCCTTGCGGACCCTATGTGCCAAAATCTTCGATGGGTCGAGAGTCGGCTCCGGCACAGGTCGTGCTGTCGGGGCAGCTTGCTGACGTGCGATATTGGTCGTGGCTGGCACGAACTTGCGAAGAAGGCTGACGTGGACGGCGTCGTGAATGCGCCAGTCGTCCGGTAGCAACAGATTCGCGGTGACAGGTGTCACCATCTTGAGAATCTTGAAAGGTCCACAAAATCGTGGCCGTAGTTTCGACGGGCCGGGCAGGTGCAGGTTCTTCGTGTCAAGTAGCACTAGTTGCCCAGTGGTCAAGACGAGTTCCCGGCGTAGAAGGTCGGTGTATTTTCGGGAAGTAATATTCGCCTTGCGGATTGCGTCGGCGGCTTTTTCTCGGACTTCCTGAAGTTCCGTCACGAAAGTCTGTGACCTCGGGACCGGGTTGTCCAGAGTGGTTGCCATAGGAACTGTCGGGTCCATCCCGTAATTTAGAAAAAACGGGGAGTGATTAGTCGTGCTGGACGGTGCGTTGTTGAAAGCGAACTCCAACATTGCGAGGGAGTCTTCCCAGCGGGCAGGGTCGGGGCAGTTTGTCCTGATCAGCTGCTCCATGGTCTGATTGGTCCGCTCGGTTTGACCGTCCGTCTGTGGGTGATATGCCGATGAGAACTGTAGCTTCGTGCCGTACTGCGCCCACGTCTCCTTCCAGAACTTTGATGTGAACTTCGGGTCTCGGTCGCTTATGATCGCCGAAGGGATGCCGTGCAGTCGCATGACCGTTGAGATGAAGAGGCGCGCAGTTTCTTCGGCTGTGATTGTCGTTCGGCATGGTGCGAAGTGCGCCATTTTCGTGAAGCGATCGACGACGACAAGAACAGCGTCGTTGCCGGACGGCCCAGCTGGCATCCCCGTGACGAAATCCATCGTCACTTGCTGCCACGGTCGTTCGGGTGGCTCGAGGGGTTGCAGCAGTCCAGCTGGCCGCTGACGTGTCGATTTCCTTGCTTGGCACACCCTGCATGAGGACACATAGCGCTGCACGTCGTTAGAGGAATCAGGCCAATAGTATTGACGGTGCAGTAGTTTCTGGGTTTTATCAACCCCGAAGTGTCCGGAGAAGTTCGAATCGTGGACCTCTTGGATAAGGAGTTCACGCAGCAGCCTGTAAGCGGGGACCCAAATCCGGTCGGTTCCCGCCTTTAGATAATAGTCCCCTTTCTGCGTCGTAGCCTGCTGATGATTTCCCGTCGTGAAGAATGGGTCCGTAGTGTAGCCGCGGGTAAATAGTCCGGTAAGTAACGGGTTCGAGTGGGTGATGAGTACTGCAGCGGATTGTACTGTCGGTCGGGTCAGGGCGTCTGCGATGTTATTCGCCCCCTTTTTGTACGTGATGCGGTAGGTGAAGTGGCTCTCCATGTAGTCCAGCCACCGAATCTGTCGTGGGTTGAGATTGGGTTGGGCTCGCAGGTACTGGAGGGACTTGTGGTCCGTGCGAACAGTAACGTCGGCGCCCATCAGGTAGCATCGCCATAATTTAAACGCGTGTATGATGGCGAGCATCTCCTTGTCGTGGATCGGGTAGTTGCGTTCAGCCGCCTGCAGCTTGCGTGATTCGTAGGCTATCGGCCGCAACCCGTTCCCGAAATCTTGGAGTAGCACAGCTCCGATGGCGAAATCTGAGGCGTCGGTGACTACTTCGAACGGCTTCGATGGGTCGGCGATGCGCAGCACAGGAGGGGAAATTAGAAAGTTCTTGAGTTCCTAGAAAGCCGCTTCTGCCTCCTCCCCCCACACAAAATTAATGTCCTTGTGCAGCAGGTCGGTCAGCGGGCCGGTTATCCCCGCCATATTCGGGATAAAACGCCTGACGTAATTCACGAATCCGAGAAAACTCTGTAGTTCCGTGACATTCGTCGGGGACTTCCACTCCTGTATGGTCTTGATTTTCGCCGGGTCGATTTTAATGCCGTCGCGTGAGATGACGTGCCCCAAAAACTCCAACTCCTGCTTAAAAAACTCGCACTTAGAGCCCTTGGTGATGAGTCGGTTCTCCTGCAGCCGCTTAAACACTGCATCCAGGTCACGGAGGTGCTGCTCTCGTGTTTTGCTAAAAATGAGGATATCGTCCAAATAGACGATGACGCATCGGTCTAGAAGATCCCGAAAAACCCTGTTCATGGTCAGTTGGAATGTTGAAGGCGCGTTCGTGAGGCCGAAAAGCATCACCGTGAATTCGTAACTCCCGTATCGTGTGCGAAACGCGGTCTTGTGACAATCGTCGGCGAAGACCCGAATCTGGTGGTAACCGCCACGTAAGTCGATTTTCGAGAAGTAACGAGCGCCGCGAAGCTGGTGAAGAAGGTCGTCGGTGCGTGGGATTGGGTAGCGAGACTTGATTGTCACCCGGTTCAACGCGTGATAATCGATGCACATGCGAAGCCCACCGTCCTTCTTCGGAGTGAACAGGATCGGTGCCGCGAACGGGGAGGTGCTCGCCCGAATGAACCCTTTCTCCAACAGTGCGTCAATTTGTCGGCGCAGCTCCTCGAGTTCCGGCTGGGTCAACCGCCACTGTGTTCGAACCGTCGGTTGCGCGCCAGGCTCCAGCTGGATTTTATGGTCTTCTGGTCTCTCGGGTGGCAGCCCAGGTGGCAGGTCGTCCGGGAAAATGTCGGGGTACTGTCGAATCAGCTCCGCTAAATCCGGAGGTACAGCTGCACACAGCTTCTCAATGTCCCTTCCGTCGGTGTCGACTCCCAACTCGCGTAAACAGACAGCGAACAGCTGCGCGCCCTTGTTGAAGTGGCGAGCTATAGTGATGGCTTTGACGCACGGGGCCTGGATGTAGTCAGGTGTCCATGCAAGCAGCCGAATTAGCCCCTCGTGCTTGCTGATGCTGCACGATCCCGTTGTCCAGTCGATGACGGGGTTGTGTCGTCGCAGCCAATCGCGTCCCAGCAACACGTCGCAGCCGTCCAATGTTGTCGCGAGAAACTTCATGTTGAAGCCGAAATCGTCGCCGCATTCGATCCTGACCGTCCGTGTTTCTTCCGTTATCGCCAGAGGTGTCCCATCCACGAGGCGTGCATCGATTTCGGGCAGACACCTGTCAAGTTGCAGCTTGCATCTTTTTGCGCTCGCCAAATTGAAGAGGCTATGGCTGGCCCCTCCATCGACGAACATTTTCAAGTTATTTTTTAACACCTTGCCAGCGACCAGCACAGGGTGATCCACATGATTATCCCCGTTATTCGGCCGAGTGCGATCGATTGCATGAATCGGAACCACGACTCGGTGGGGATGATGGTGTTCGGGCGACGGAGCACAGTCAGTAAAGGGCCCGCTAGTTACTGACTCTTCCCATTTCCCTGCTCCTTCCTGTCGTCCCCTGTCAGCGGCATTTTCTCCTGGCAGTCTTTCCTGTAGTGACCCACCTTCCCACACCAAAAACACTGACCCTTAGGAGGGCAGTCGGGTGTATGGACGGCGTTGATCGTGGCCCGATGGGTCTGGCCACGAAAGCTTCTCCCATCCCTGGAAGCTGCTCTCGCGTACTGCATCAGCGCATCAGTTGACTCCGCCACTCGTACTGCTTCGAGGAACGATGTCGGGCGGCTTCTGCGGACCTCAAACTGTATTTCATATTTAAGGCCGCTGACGTACTTATCCAACCGCTCTGCTTCCGACATGTCGTCAATTTGGTCGGCGAAGCCCATAAATGACGCTGTGTAGTCTTGGACAGAAGCCATCTGCGACCATGCACGCAGCTTTATGCGAGCTTGCTCCGAGGCGGATATGTACTCGAAGCGATCTCGTAAGGCTGCGCCCCACTCCTTCCACGTGCGTATCTTGGTCACACCGAAGATTGGTTCTGCCACTTGGTTAACCACTGTAGAGGTCCCGTCTGCCACATGTGTCACACCTGTCGGCGTCCCTGTTTCCAAGGTCCGGCGCCACCATTCAAGCGCTGCACCTCGAAGAAGCGAAACCGCGTAATTAATACGCGTGGCGTCGTCATTAACTCCGGCTGCAGTAAAAAAGACTTCGACCCCGAACAGCCACCCTTTTACCGTAACCGTCTTGTCCGTAGGATTAAACGGGGGCGGGTTGGCGGGCTTTATCTTGATCGTCGTCACTGCAACTGGCGCTGCTGCCGCTCGCTGCCTATCTTCTTCTTCGAAGTCACGTGTGAGCGCATCCAGCGGATTGCTCATCGCTTGACTGTTGCCCTCGCCTTCGTCCACAGGCGACTCCTGACGCGCTTCACCTCGCGTCTGGCGTAGCTCGGCGTTTTCCTCCCGTAACGTTGTCACTTCCGCCATTAATGATTCCATGCCCTGCTTCATTTCTGCCACTTGCGCCAGCAGCCGGTTAACAGCCTCCTGATCCATGTGCCTAGCACTACGTCTGGTGGGCAGTCGGGTACCCGTGGCCTCCCGGCAAGTGAAAACACGAACTATCGGAGTCGGGCAGGATTGAACAATCCCTGCAACCAACCGTCGTGTAGTCACTAAACCAACCACACCCGTGCCACCAAACTACCCTCGAAAAGCGGGGTGAACTAGGAAAGTAGCTCTGATACCAGGTGTTATGAGTTGTAAAAGAGAGTGCGCAGGTAAACGAATAACGAGGCTGTCACTGAATCAACTGCGAATACAATGAATGCACAGACTAATGTAGGGCTAGCCTAGCTAGGAGGAAACCTCGGACAAGCGAGATTGGGTGCAGGTTTGGCGATGGAATTGCCGAAGGCGACGCGAGGAGCCTCGGCAGCGTTGAAATCGGCCGAACGTGCGAACTCCGAAATTCGGGTTGTACGCGAAGCAGTCAACCCCGATAAGGAATTCAGGAAAATTCCTTACACCCCCAGACTCCGACCCAAACCACGAATGCTGGTTACCTTGGTCTTTCCCGAGCCAAACCAAGCTCCCACAGCCAAGCCTAACCGCAGGTGCGTTCGGGGCTTGTGTTCGCCAGACTTGGAACCACAGGTTGTGATCGACTTGGAGCCTCCCAAGCCAAGCCAAGCTCCCATAGCTACGGCGAATGGACGAGAAACCATGTCGAACCGAACCCAGCAGAATGACCAGAAATCGAGGGAAATTTGGCTCGTCACTTCCCGGGTCCCACAAAATTAGTGAATGCTGGGACCTGGCTGTGTCTACTCCCCCAACTAGCCAGCTCCAGTGCGCCGTCCCTTGTGGTTCGTTCTGTTATGACGAAGCCAGAACACTGAAGATGGTAGGACGGGATTGGTAGGGGCTGCAATGGCGGACAAAAGCGGACTCTACGACCAGCCGTTTCGCTCACAAACTGTCCAGATGCGGGCTTGGCTTGAAAACCGTCCCTACCGAGCCTGCCGCATTCTGGTCTGCGAGATGCCATGGATACTGGTCCGGCATTCCGGCACTAAAGAATCAAGGCCTGCTGGCACAGCTTTCTCGCCCTCAAATGAACCGATTCTGGAATCGTTCTGGAGTCACTCACGGGGGGTCTTTCCCCTCCCCTTCTCACACACTCAGTGACTAAGTATTCGTGCTCTCTTGATAGTATAAAAACGAACGGCTTGATGACTTCAGTGGTGGTGGCAACGCCATAGTCAAACGCTTCCGAATGGCTACCGTGTCGCATTGCGTGTCCTCCGTTCTGGGAGTATCACGGAAAACAGTATCACCATCTCCGAGCAGGAACACGCGTTATCAGCTGATTCGTTTCCAGACACGAGCCTCACATGCTGAGTGTCATGCGTCTGGCTGCATCGGTAAAAGCTTCAGCAGAAGCAGCAGCAGCAGCACCTGTAACAGCAGCCTCCTTTTAAATAATTATTTTGCAATGAGGCCTTTTGGAACTCGCAATGATGTCAACCGTGGATGCCGTTGGAGGGGTGTTGCTGCTGCTGCTGCTGCGTCTTCTCCTGCTGCTGATGCTGCTGCTGCTGCCAGCAGCTCGCGGTCAGGAGGCCCAGCAGTGTCGGAGGCAGTCATTGTGGGTGGAGGATTGGCCGGCCTCGCATTGGCTATCGGCCTCCGGAACATTGGGATTGACGCGCAGGTATGCTGCTATTCGGAAGCAGGCATGGTGCTGGAATCAGGTACGTTAAGAATGCGGGAATCAGGGAAAACTGTTGGATTCATGTAAATAGCTCGACATTATGATGCATCGTTACCGTATCAGTCCATGCAATGATTGATCCTTCATTGTTCTGTTCCCAGTGTGTCTGCCTGTTGCAATATGAGGTTCATGCATAAAATGCAGACTGGTTCGTTATTCCACGTAACCATTGCATGTAACATGTTATCGTGCTTTTGGTCGTGCGCTGTGACTGCCTGTAGAAAACTTCGTGCGCCTTCTCCTCTCCACTGGACGTATGTCATTGTTAGCATCCCAGGCTCTACATGCTACCACCCATGCGACAACATGATGAAATTATTTTCACCCGCCATGCCATGCCTTTCTGTGCGATGCCCAATGTCGTGCCATGCTATGCCTGGTGCCACATCCCCACATGCAATGCCTCACGCCCATCCCCACGTGCAGGTGTAAGGGGCACGGGACGAGATTGTTAGGGTTGGTTCGCCCAACCACGGAACCTACGGCGAAAGCTTCTACGACGGCAGAATGACGGCGAAATGGAAGCACGTGGATGATTCTAGGTGAAACGGTGGAAATCGGCCTACGGTGGAGAATGGAAGCTACGGCGTGAGAAGCAAGAGAGAAATTGGGAAGAAACTAGAGAAATGGAGAAAGAAGAGTGAAGAAGTATCGAGATTGGAGTTGACAAGGGGAAATTGTGGTTCGAGACTGAGGCGTGTTCGAGAAGGTGCTGGATTCGGACTCGAGGAGTGTTCGGCGAATTCGGTTCGGTTCCGTGTGCGACTCGGGGTGAAACGAGGCGCACGCGGTTACTTGGGAAACAAGTGAAGTTACGAATCGCATTTTGTGTCTTGCCTGACTATAAACCTGTTTGTACTCATTCTGGAAAGATAACATTGGACAACATTGAAACCAATCAGATTCTGGAAATTGCTGAAGTGTGTATTGACAACTTCAAGCAGAGCTGCGCATATCGTTGGATTTGGGAGATCGTGGAGAACACGATAAGCAATAGCAAGTAGACTATTGCCGACTAAGGTGTTTACGATCCTAAGAACTGGTTCGTTATTCCACGTAACCATTGCATGTAACATGTTATCGTGCTTTTGGTCGTGCCTGTGACTGCCTGTAGAAAACTTCGTGCGCCTTCTCCTCTCCACTGGACGTATGTCATTGTTAGCATCCCAGGCTCTACATGCTACCACCCATGCGACAACATGATGAAATGATTTTCACCCGCCATGCCATGCCTTTCTGTGCGATGCCCAATGTCGTGCCATGCTATGCCTGGTGCCACATCCCCACATGCAATGCCTCACGCCCATCCCCACGTGCAGGTGTAAGGGGCACGGGACGAGATGCTAGGCGAGGGAACCCTCCTCACCCTCCACCCCAACGGGGTCTGGAGCACGTTTCAAAGCATGTCCTGAACTTGCTGCATCTCAAATCCTGCTCACAGGTGTATGAGGCCCGCAGCAAGGTGGGAGGAGGTGAGGGAACCCTCATCACCCTCTATCCCAACGGGCTCAGGGCACTCAACCGAATCGACCCTGCCATTGTGCCCCAGGCATGTGCCAGTGATGCCTTCATGTGATGGTGATGCCTGCATGTGATGGTGATGCGTGCATGTGATGGCGGTCTCTGCACTACATGTGATGGTGATGCCTGTATGGGATGGTGATGCCTGCATGGGATGGTGATGCCTGCATGTGATGGTGATGCGTGCATGTGATGGTGATGCGTGCATGTGATGGCGGTCTCTGCACTGCATGTGATGGTGATGCCTGTATGGGATGGTGATGCCTGCATGGGATGGTGATGCCTGCATGTGATGGTGATGCCTGCATGTGATGGTGATGCCTGGATGGAGATCTCCTTTTCCAGTGGGACCTCGCATCCAACATGACCACCTGCTTTGGTGTTCCCTGCTCACTATCCGCTGTTGCTTGCCTCCTTTCCCTCCCTTGACGCATTCCCTTTCGTCTCCTATTTCCCTCAGCTGATATCCCGTGGAGTACCGAACCCCACCGTTCTCAGCCGCTCTCTAACCGGCGAACTTCTTTTCCAGTGGGACCTTTCGTCCAACATGACCCCCCGATTCGGCTTCCCCATGCTCTGCATCCGCTGGCAAGAGGTGCTAGACGTGTTGCGTGGGATGCTGCCAAACGATGCCGTTTACACCGGACACAAGCTCTTGGGGTTTACGCAGGGAGCGGAGGAGGCGGAGGGGGAAGGGGGTGGTGGGGAGAGTGGGGCAGGCATGGGGAGTGGTTTGGTGAAATGCGTCTTTCGAAAGGTGTCCGGTGGTGAAGAGCGGTTGTTGGAGGTGGAGGTGAGTGGGGGAGAGGAGGTGGAGAGCTGAGGAAGTTGGAGGGGGGGGGATTTCTTGTGGGAGGTGCCAAGCAATGTCATGCCTGTGTCAATGCCATGGGCGATGCCATCGCCCATGGCAAAGGGTGTGTGGGGTGATGACTTGGGGTGATGATGATGTGGGGTGATGACTTGGGGTGATGATGATGTGGGGTGATGACTTGGGATGACAACATGGACATCGGTCTCTCTAGGTCATGTGACTGCCTCCTCCTTTTCTTCTCTCCCATATATTGCATTCTCCATCTGCCTCCTCGTACCCCTTTCCACCGCATTTCACCCTTTCTTTTCTTTCCCCTCCCATCCTCCAGACCCCTGTGCTGCTGGGGGCGGATGGCATTCATTCGGAGACTCGGAAGCACCTGCTGGGGGGGGAGGAGGGGCGCAATGGGAGTGGCGGGGCAGCAGGAGAGGGAGTGAGTCCGCGAGACAACGGTAGAACCATCTGGAGGGCCATCATTGACAGTTCCCTCTGCCCGCACCCCGTATGTGTCCCTCTGCCCACACCCAATATGTGCCCCTTGCTCCCAACTGGTGAATGTCTCACATGCCCAGCCAGCTATGTGTCCCTCTGTTCCCACCCCATGTGTGCCTCCTCTTAGTCTGCTAAGCCACACATTGTTCACAAACTATGCTCGGTACGACTCTGTTTGGTGCGGGCTCGCAGAATCGACTTACACAGTATGGTAAGTGTCTATTGCTCTCTGTCTGCCTGCTGAGGGCTCTCAAGGTGACTTTTCACTCGGCTCAGAAGTCAAGTTCTCTCTGTCTGTTTGCTGAGGGCGCTTAATTACACACACGAGCAATATTCGGTGTCAATTCAACCTCTCAGCAGCTGCTGTAGAATGTAAGGCAGGCAGGCTACGTCTGCTGCGAGGCCTTCCCTCCTTTCATCCTTCTCCCTTCTTCTGTCCTGCCTGTC
The DNA here is from genome assembly GCA_947471745.1 of Closterium sp. Naga37s-1. NCBI lineage: Eukaryota > Viridiplantae > Streptophyta > Zygnematophyceae > Desmidiales > Closteriaceae > Closterium > Closterium sp. Naga37s-1. The sequence goes on along the minus strand of CANJKZ010000096.1, from coordinate 1,837,273 downwards.
CCTCCTGCAGCTGCTTCTGCCACGGCACGCACTCTCTTTTATCGGCCTCAACCGCACTGCAACCGTCGTCGACACTGGAGGAGGAAAGCTCTACTGGGTGTTGACGCTCGTTGATTCCGCCGATCCGACGGTCAGCAGCGCGCGGTCCAGCGGGGGGGAGGAGGCACAGGAGAAGATCCTACGGGCATTCGAGGGTTGGGACGTGATGACTCAGCTGGTCAAGGCCACTCCCCCCGACCTCATTCTCGAACGCCGCGTGCTCGACCTGTCGCTCCTGCCCTTCTGGGTCAAAGGCAGGACGGCTCTCCTGGGAGGTATGACTGTCTAGGGAGGTACTGCTCTCCTGGGAGGTATGCCTGAGGTGATGGGGTGTGGGATATAGGTGGAATTAGGTTTTTCTTTCTTTTTACTTTTGAGTGTGTCATGCTGGGAGGTACAGCCGGGGTGATCGCGAGCAGGATTTTACGTACATCACTTTAGATTATGAAGGTCATAGCAAGGGAATTTTGTTGCAACAGCCATGGATAATCGCAAACGGAATGCCCATATGAAGAACGCACTCACAAGCAGCACAATGTGTAGCAATCCTGCCAAGTCTATCTGGCAAAAGCCTATCCACTCTTGCCTCCAACGAAGTTGTGTGGTGCCCCAGTCTGCTACCGTGCATGGTCGTTTGGTATGCCCCTGTTTGTGACAGACTTGGATTTCTGTTTGAACCTGTCTTGAAGTATGACTGGCAATATGGCAGTGGGCCAATCTTCCTGTGCTCGTGTTTCACTCCCCATATCCCCCCCACCTTCGCTGGATTACCCTCTGCCTGTCCAGATGCGGCGCATGCAGTGACGCCAGGGCAGGGTGCCAATCTGGCGTTTGAGGATGCGGCTCAGCTGGTGGAGTGCCTCCGGGCGCACTCGCATGTCAGGTGGGCTGTCTGGTGGGCTGTCTGGTGGGCTGTCTGGTGGGCTGTCTGGTGGGCTGTCTGGTGGGCTGTCTGGTGGGTTGTTAGGTGGGTGCTGTCACATGCCGGGTGGGTATAATGGCATGCCGTTGTTTTTGCTGAGGTGCTTGTTTTCTATTGCTCCATTTCACCATGCCGCATTCGCATGGTTTTGCACCCACCCACCCTCCCTCTCATCCTCTCGTCGTCTTGCCGTCCCACTCCCCCTCTGTAGCCTCAAAAACCGTAATCCATCCTCCTCCCACCCTTACTGCTGCCTCACCGTTCCTCCTTTAACCCCCGTGTCATCCCAAAACGGCATCTGACAGTGAGACGGTTCAAAGCAACATCTTCTCTCCCTCTCCTTCCCATCCCTTGCAGTGATGCAAGAGCATGCCACAAGCGGGTCTTGGAACACCTGAAGATACAACCACCACCCCCGCCCACCCCCCCTCCATCCCCCTTCTGCATCCCATCCCTTCCAGTGATGCTCTTCGCTCCTTCCAATCCCTCCGCATGCCACGAGTGCAAGCGGTGGCAGCACGTTACGCTGCTGCTTCAAAGAAGCTGTATGACGAGAAGAAAGGGAAGAACGCAGCAGGGAATGAGGGAGGATCAGGCAGTGAAGGAAGTGAGGCGGATGCAACGCCAATGTTTGAAGAGGTTCAAGCGGCAATGGCTGCAGTGGCGGCACGAGAGGGGCGTGATCCCGACGAGGACCTATATGGTTATGACATTGTGGTTTGGGAGGAGGAGGATCATCGTGTTGTGAGTGCTCTGCACTAACGTGTCCTTGTTAAAGAATGTGCCGTTACAAGGAGGCATGATCCTGATGAGGACCTGTATGGTTATGACTGATGGAATGGGTTGGAAACCCATAGAATCGGTTAAGGGACGAAGCCCTTTTCATGATCGTAGTATCTTGGATTAAAGACTAAGTATTGGCAGTGGAAGTCTTGTATGAGTTAAAGCCAGTTGTAGGAGGCTTTGTCTGGACTAATATACGCTCATGTAGTGATATGTTTCAGGATCTATGTCTCTGAAATTAGATATATTATAAAGTGACAAGCATACAGAATATATAGCTAGACAAAAGTACTTGTTCGTATACTGTAGCCGAATGTATCTATTCGTCATTCTAGGGGTGTTGAAATGCTTCATGAAATGCTTCCCTCGAGCTCGCCGCCATGGCGGCTTACCGTTTGCCTGGAACTCACATTGCGTGAAGCCCGATCATCAGCTGGCTTTAATTTTACCGGCATTGTCTTCACTACACCTTTACGAAGAAGTCTATACCTATTATGTGTTCATCATACGAGCATTGCGTGGATTTCTCAAGGGTGTCCTACGCTGGTCCAAGTTTCAAAGCCCAAGGCTAACGCCAGGCCCTCAGATTCACTTTTAGGGTCGTCAACCCATCAGGGCCCCCTTGTGTGTAAACTCTGATTGACAGTGTTCCAAAAAAAAAAGAGCCTGAAATGTCAGTGTTGCGTTTGTAAAAAGCCTGATGCATCAGTGTAGCACTAGTAAAAAGGCTGTCACTAACGCGTCGCATGTGATGGCAACGGGGCAGGATCCTTGGCAGCCCTCCAACACCACATGGTGGCCACGTTCGGATTGGCCAAGACTGACTGCTGCAGCGAAACGGCCCAATGATGTGAGGCGCCGCGCCAACAAAACACCTCTGAACGTGAACCAGAGGCAGAATTTCACAGGTTGGCCTCGCCACAGGGTGCTTACACCTCGGGAATCTGAGATTCCCTGTAATTGCGGTCACATGGCACAGGTAAGAATCGCTTTAGTGTTGGTTTCGTTACAACGTTGTGGCATCAGTGTCCTAGGAGAAAAAAGTCTGAAATTTCAGTGTGGCCTAACAAAAAAGGCTGAAAGATCAGTCCCTCAAAAATCTCAACACTGATTTTTCAGGGTAGGTAAAAAAAGGACTGCCAAAATCAGGAATTTCAAGGTTTTTTTCCTGATATCTGAGGCCCTGGCTAACGCGTGGTTCTCTAGGTTACGGCATAACATCAAGGAACCACCAAAGCTAACATTCATTGGCCACGCAGATGCTGTGCAACGGGATGATCCCGAAGTTTTATCTTCAGCGTCACAACATCTATGTCAGGAAAAATGGTCTTCCACAGGCGCTCTTCATGTACTTAACTCTGCTGTGTTCAGACAACTGGCTCATCAGTTTCCTCAGCTCATTTCTTCAGAGCTTTTGCCAGTCTATTGTCATCATTGCACGATGCCTCCGAAAGGCTCTCGCGCTAAGGCGGTGGTTGACGCTCCTGCTGGTGGTGGTGATCTTGCAAGCAAGTCGACACCAAGCAAGGGAAAGGAGGTCATTGACAACCTTCCGTCCGAAGCGGAGGTGACGGCTGGAAGTTCTGGTCTCACCATTGAGGAAAAGCTGCAAGCGCTGGCTACGGTTGCTTCGGATGACACGTTTATTGAGGATGATTCAGACGAGGAACTTGAGATTGACACGACCAAGAGTGCTCACCCGCATTTGCGCTTCATGACGATTTTGCTCTTCCCGGTTATTCCTTCTCGCGAGGTTGCTTCGGTGATTCTGACCGTGAGGATGCTGATGAAGCGTGTCTGGTCTAACCTGCTCACTGATGATGTCCTCGCCTCGGTGAAGTTCCAGGAGCTGACCCCCGCGTGGGTCGCAAAGGCCCGCTACAGCCGGCTTCAGGTCTCCTTCCTGCATGAGTCTGACGCGGTGAAAATCAAGCAAACGGCGGTGGAACACAAGCGTCAGAACGGATCGACACTTCATTGTTTCTGGCTGCACCAGGAGGACACCGCTTACCTTCGCAAGAAGGCTTCGGGCCCGCAGCTGCTGGAGGTCTATTTTAAGGATGTTCCCGCGGATATCCCGCCGGAGCTGGTCAAGGAGGTAATGGTTACTCACCCGCTCAGGATGCGGAAGCAGTCTGCTTTTGCTGAAGGCCACTGCTTCCACCGTGTCCTTCACCCCGTCACCGGCGCTGACACTGATCGGATCAAGGGGCTGGTGGTTCAGCACGCTGGCGACAAGCATCGCTGGCATCACGAATTTCGCCATCAGCTGTTGGGAGGGAAGACACTGTTGGCCCACTACCCGTTGCTATCCTGTCCGCTCTGTGGTGGCCACCATTATGACAAGTTTCATAATGTTTTCATCACGGAGCGTCAGAATAACATAGGGAAGTGGAGTTTAACTGTGGGTCGGGTCCATAGGATCAATGGTAACCGCTGCTTACGCTTGTTGGGTCGTTGCTTTACCTTTCGTATCTTGTCAGTCACTGACGCGCCGCTTTCCCCTCGCAGCTGCTTCTCTCCGCGCTTCTCCGCTTATCACTCCGTTACTGCTGGATGTGAAGAAATGAGGAATGAATGATGAACTAGGAAATGAGTTGGGTACAAATATGAAACCCTAGAAAGCTGTACCCCATACTGTCTACCCCACTACAGCCTAGAAAGACTATAGCATATAAGTTTGACACACCCCCATAGGCAAAGTGGGGGAGAACAAGGAGTCACAAGACCAGTCAAGCAAAGCACAGCAAGCTCAGGGTGGATCACAACGTCACCACACATTCTGAGCACAAGTTCAAGGGCCACAAGGCCAGTTCACATGCAGAGATATATATATAAAGTTAAACATGCAAGTGCAAGTATATAGGTCAAAGTACAAGCAAGGTCAAGAAGTGAGCAAGTGAGGAAAAGTAGGTACAAGACCTAACAGAGTACAGAAGCGCTGATGATCACAAGGCGCAAGTGCCTTGGTGAAGATATCAGCAGTGTTGGCCTGAGAGGCCACGTAAGCAAGTCGCAGCTGACCACGCTGCTGCAGCTCACGAGCAAGGAAGTAGCGAAGAGCAATGTGCTTCGTTCTGTGCTCCAGTCTGTGCTCACGACACAAGGCCAGCATGGCCTTGTTGTCTACGTACAGAACTGGAGGAGAACGAGGCGGCTCTCCGAGGTCAGTCAGCAGGTAGGTGAGCCAGCGTAACTCCTGTGCAGCCATGGCCCCTGCGTAGATCTCAGCCTCACAGCTGGAGCTGAGAACAGAAGAAGAGCGGGTAGACTGCCACGAAACAGAACCGGAACCAAGGCTGAAGGTGTAACCCTGTGACGACCGCTGCGTAGCCAAGTCGTCAACCCAAGACGCGTCTGCGTGACCAGTGAGGACCACTGCACTCCGCCCTCCAAGCACTAGCCCCATGCCCGACGTACTGCACAAGTAGCGCAACACCCTCTTCGCTGCAGCCATGTGCTCAGGGAGGTGTCTCCCAGGAGCAACATAGCGTGCCAGAATGCTAAGAGGGTATGCAAGGTCAGGTCGTGTGCAGGTCATCAGGTACATGAGGCAGCCAACAAGCTCTGGGTACGGGCCACTCGGCTCTACGGACTCATCCGAAGGCAGAGCTGAGAGCGAGTGGCAAGTAGACAGAGGAGTGGCCTGTGGCGAGGAGTACGTGAAGCCGAAGCGCTGAAGGACCTGCTGCACCATGTGTGACTGAGTCAGGGTAATGGTGCGCTGTGCTCTGTCCCGGGTGATCTGCAAGCCAAGGTAGCTGCGCAGTATACCCAGGTCTGTGCACGTGTGTCTCTTCTGCAGCTCGGACTTCACGTAGGCGAGTCCAGCAGTGTCAGCTGTGGCAAAGACCAAGTCGTCGACGTACACGAGGATGTAGAACGGCGGCAAAGAGGTGTCGGTGCGCAGAAACAGCGACGGGTCGGCAGTAGAAGGAGCAAACCCAAGAGCCGCAACTGTAGTCCTCAGTGTGTCGTGCCACTCACGAGGTGCCTGGCGGAGACCGTAGACTGGCCGCCGGAGGCTCCACTGGGTGCCAGGAGGAAAAGACCCAGTGAAGCCAGGTGGGCGGCGCAGCCAGATCTACTCGTGCAGGCTACCCTGTAGGAAAGCAGTGCTGAAGTCAAGAGAGTGAAGCTCGTAGTCGCGCTGAGCGGCTATGTGCAGTAGTACCCGAAGAGTGGTCATCTTCGGGGTGGGAGAGAAGGTCTGAAAGTAGTCAACTCCCTGCCGCTGACTGAAGCCTCAAGCCACGTAACGCGCCTTGAAGACAGGCGGAGAACCCGGGGGCCGCTTCACCCTGAAAATCCACATGCCACTGACGATGTTCGCCCCAGGTGGGGGAACCTCGTCGACGTAGGTGCCTGTGGACTTCCAGGAAGCCATCTCTGCGTCCATGGCTGCCTGCCACTGAGAGGAGTAGGGACCCTCTATCGCCTCCGCGTAAGAGCGCGGATTCAGGATGTCTGGTGCATCCGGGTCTCCCTCAGGGGCCAGCAGCATGGACACGAGATGAGGTGAAGCAGCAGCAAAGCACTGGAACTCCTCCTGCCTGTCCTCAAGGACGTCCGTGCCAAGGGCACACTCACCCCCGACGGACGGAGGACAGACAGACTCAGACTCACCGACAAGACTAGCAGCGTAGTCTAGACGACAGCGAGCAGCAAAGTCGACAAGCTCAGCAACTAAGGCAGACGCAGCAGTGGACTCGAAGGAAGGGTCAGTGACGACAGTAGCAAGGAGACGCGTGACAGTAGGACTGGCAGCACAAAGTGAGTCCGACTCTGGGTCAGCAAGAGCAGGAAGAGAGGACTCAGGAGGAGAAGGCAAAGGGGCACGCAGCGGAGCAGTGGAAGGACGCAGAGACATCTGGTGCGTGCCGGGGACAGGGGGAGGACGCTGACGCGAACCACGACCACTAGTGCGAGCAGCACGGACAGGCGACGCAGGACGAGATGCAGGCTCACGACGCTCAGCAAGACCTCCAGTAGGACCAGTGTAGGGAGAAGGAGCAGGCAGTGGGGAGGCTGGCTGTAACTGTGACTCAGACTGGACAGGCGGCGGACACTCTAAGAGAGGAGCAGGACTAGTAGAGGGCGGAAGACCAAGAACCTGTTCAAGGAGCGGAACAAAGTACGGTCGCGGCCGTGCAGCACCCCCAGAACCAGCAGGAACAGCACCAGCACCCCTAACGGCAGCACCAGCTCCAGTAGCACCCCCAGCTACAGTAGCGCCAGCAGCTCCAGCACCAGCACCCCCAACAGCAGCACCAGCTCCAGTAGCACCCCCAGCTCCAGTCGCGCCATCAGCACCAGCTCCAGCAGCACCAACACCAGCACCCTCAGAAGCACCAGCACCAGCAGCACCTCCAGCGCCAACACTCCCAGCAGCTCCAGCTCCAGCTCCAGTACAAGGAGTACCCACAGGCCCAGCAGCTCCAGGACCTCCAGTACGAGCACCTCCGGGACCCGTGGCACCAGCACCCTCAGCAGCAGTGAAACCTCCAGCACCAGCAGCTCGGCTCCAGCGCCGAGCAAACCACTCGCGCAGCTCCGGTGGAGAGAGTAGCTCTCGCCGGGACGAAGCACCCGAAGGACCTCCAGGCCCAGTCCCTCCAGACGCCACACGAGCAGGCTCAGCACCCCCAGGCTCCACACCCCCAGGCTCAGCACCCCCAGGCTCAGCAACCCCAGGCTCAGAACCCCAAGACTCAGCACCCCCAGACTCAGCACCCCCAGTCTCAGCGCCCCCAGAGTCAGCAATCCCAGGCTCAGCACCCCCAGGCCCCGCACCCGCAGGCTCAGCACCCCTAGTAGCACCAGAGTCAACAGCTACCTCGACAGGCTCGACTGCGTCTACCTGGGACACACCTGAGGGGGCAGGACCCTGAGGGGGGAGGGGGTCTACCGGGGGGGGACCTGGCGCGAGGAAGAGCGGCGGCGGGGAGAGGGACGCAGTGCGGTAGGGGAAGAGACGGTAGAATGGAACCGACTCGTCAAACGTGACGTCCTGAGAGGACAGAACACGGCGCGAGGTGGGGTGGTAAAACTGCCAACCAGGCGCGTCAGGGGGGAAGCCAAGGAAGACGCAGGGAACAGCACGGGGGGAAAGCTTGTCCGCAGACAAGTCGCGGACAAACGCCCGAGATCCCCAGACACGGAACGCAGACGCATCGCCAACCTTCCCCGTCCACCGCAGAGCAGGGGAGGTCTCCGGCATGGAGACCCGGGGCTGAAGGTTGATCTGATGCGCCGCGTACTGAACCGCGAACGGCCACAGAAAATGGGGGGCAGCCGCATGGATCATGGACGTACGGGCGACGTCCATGACCATGCCAATGCGGTGCTCAGCAATCCCATTTTGCTGTGGAGAGGCCGAAAGCGTGAACGGCTGGCGGATGCCTCGTGCACGACAGAAGGCTCGCAGAAGGTCAGAGGAGAACTCTCCGCCTCTGTCGGAGTGCAGACGCAGAACAGGAAAGGCCGAGCCGAAACTCTCTCTGAGCTGGAGACGAGCAGCGCGGATCCAGTCGATCAACACCCCAGTGACCTCACCCTTGCTGCGCAAGGGCAAGACTGTGGTGTAACGCGAGTAGTCGTCAACCACCAGCAGGAAGTAACGCTCGTGACCCTGTCCACGGACGCGGGGTGGGCCCCACACGTCCATGTGAAGCGTCTGCAGCGGAGCCTCTGTCGGAAGAAACTCGGAGGAGTGAGGAGCAGCGCGCTGCCGCCCCTCGACACAGGGAACGCAGGTAGGGGCAGGCCCTGGAGGAAGAGGAGGGAGGGACCGGGGGAGACCAGAGACAAGGACACGGGAGGCCATGCCTTGGAGACGAGGCAGGGAGGGGTGACCAAGGCGGTGGTGCCAGAGGAGATTCTGGTGAGACAGGAGACGACACGAGCAGGGGGCAGACTCAGAACCAGACCTGGACGCCGCAGCAGACACCTGACCCGAGGCAGCTACCTGACCAGACGTAGCAACCGGAGGAGACCCAGTAGTCAGTGTGTACAGGCTCGACCCCGGCCGACGGGTAAAAGTGGCCAAGTGTCGGCCCGTCCGAGCACACGTGCAGTGGGTCACGCGCTGATTCGCAGGAGTGAACTGGTGAACCCCCCCATCCTGTAGATCAGCACCACTCACCAAGTTCGTAGAGAACGAGGGGAGGTAGAGACCTGACAGGGTACCAGAAGGGGCCGCCGGACACGGTAAGACAGTGGAGAAGTGGGCAAGGACAGGACCCCCAGAAGGGTCTGCCAGGGAGACCGCAACTGGCTGACTAAGCGGCGTGAGTGTGGTGCGGTCTCTAAAGAAGGAGCGGGAAGCACTCGAGTCAAGGGTGAAGGTGTGGGAGGCCTGAGTCGACGTGGTACCTGAGAGAGCAGAGTCACCAGCACCTGGGGCAGCAGGCCCACTAGCACCTAGAGCAGCAGCCTCACCAGTACCTAGAGCAGCGGCCTCACCAATGCCCGGGTCAGGAGGAACACACAGGTAACAGTCACCCTCATCACTAGTAGACACAGCATACATGGCAGCAAGAATAGCATCATAGTCAAGATCAAAGATAGCAACCCCTGCCCTAGACAGCTCGTCCCAACGAGGGATCTCCGTGGCGGCAGGGAACTGGTGACGCAAAGCGTCCGTCAGGCGGCCGAAGCAGCGCTGGGTGGAGTGTGGGCCCCCGCACTGCTCACCAGCGCGGTCACCGGTACGAAGGACGTAGGTACAGGGACCAGCACCCCCACCCCGCTGACGCCCAGCGTACCACTCACGAAGCTGCTGGGGGGACGGGGTCTCACGAGTGCGCTGCTGCTGCTGGCGCTGACCACCACCGGAGCCACCCCTCTGCGCAGAGCCGCGACCAGCTCCACCGCTGCCGCCACCACCTCTGCCGCCTCCGCCACCTCCGCTCCAACTGGCACCGCCGCCGCCGCCTCCGCCCCCACTGCTGCCACCGACGACTCCACCGCCGCCACCACTCCCACCACCACCCCCACCCCCTCCACCGCCTCCACCGCCACCTCCACCGCCCCCGCCAGCTCCTCCAGCACCCTTGCCCCCCTTGCCCTTGCCGGTGCGGCGTTTCCCGCTAGGGGCAGACGCAGCTCCGACCGACTCGAGGCCGACGAGGTCGGCCGCAGCAGCAGAGGCAATAGAGGGCAAGAGGGGGGAGGGGGAGCACCCCTCAAAGAAGGGGGTACGAGGGTCACCAAGAGAGGCTCCTACAGCGACTATACTCTTCTCTGCTGCTAGGAGGCGCTCCTCGAGGAGGTCAACGGTGAGTGTGGTGGGGCAAACAGAGAGGAAGTGGTCCCTGACCGAGTGAAGGGAGTCAGGGAGCCGGGTGACTAGGTAGTAGAGGGTGATGTACATGGGGGGGGGGGGTTCTTGGCGCAGAACTCAGCAGGAAGCGCAGCGCGGTAGCGGGTGTCACTAGTGCGAAGGTACGTAATGAGGTCAGCGACTGTGGGAAAGGCGGCGAGGTCAGGGAACAAGTACGGCAGCATGAGGCGGCTAAGGGCAGCAGTGGCAGGGGAAGAGTAGCGTGCGACTACAGCGTCGTACAAGGTCTTAGCACTCTTGTACTGACTAAAATGCGCACGCTCAGTGGTCGGTAAATGGCGACGCACAGCAAGACGGGCAGCAGCATCGCGTGTGGCCCACTGTGAGCGAACAGTGCTGTCAGCATCGGCAGGAGGGGCAGGAGAGGCACCAGAGGTGAGATCGAACAGGGAGAGTCCGTCTATCCTATCGCACTGTAGGAAAAGCTGCAGGTCATCGACCCAGACCTCAAAGTCAACAGCCCGACCCTCAGCATCAAAGGTAAGGACACTGGGGGTAGCCATGACAGCAGCAGTCTAGTAGTGAGAGCAGTAGGCTAGGGGTAGCGCAGTGGCAAAGGCGCTGCTCGGAAGTGTTCTCACCAGTCCGGGTGGGTAGGGCCGGGGTGCGCCGGCAGGAACAGGGCCGGAACTGCGGCGTCAGCGGCTCGGCGGTGGCAGCAGCGGCTCGGCGGTGGCGGCGGCTCAATGGCGGCGGCGGCGGCTCGAAGGCGGCTCGGCGGCTGGGCGGCGGCTCGGCGGCGACGGCTCGGCGGCTGCGGCGGCTCGGCGGCGGCGGCGCGAAGGCGGCTCGGCGGCGGCGGCTCGGCGGCAGCCGCAAGAGGGCGGCAGGAGGGCCGCGAGAGGGCGGCAGGAGGGCCGCGAGAGGGCGGCGACGGGGCCGCGAGAGAGCGGCGTCGGGGCCGCGAGAGGGCAGCGACGGGGCCGCGAGGGCGGCGAAGGGGCCGCTGAGGGCTGCGACGGGGCCGCTGCGGGCTGCGAAGGGGCCGCTGAGGGCGGCGACGGGGCCGCTGAGGGCGGCTACGGGGCCGCTAGAGGGCGGCGACAGGGCCGCGAGAGGGCGGCGACGGAGCCGCAAGAGCGGCGGCGGGGCCGCGAGGGCGACGACGGGGCCGCTGAGGACGGCGACGGGGCCGCTGCGGGCGGCGTCGGGGCCGCCTGAGGGCAGCAACGGGGCCGCGAGAACGGCGAAGGGGCCGCTGAGGGCGGCGACGGGGCCGCTGAGGGCGGCGACGGGGCCGCTGCGGGCGGCGAAGGGGCCGTTAGAGGGCGGCGACGGGGCCGCTGAGGGCGGCGACGGGGCCACTAGAGGGCGGCGACGAGGCCGCGTGAGAGGGCGGCGACGGGGCCGTGTAGGGTGGGGCCGCAAGGGGCCGCTAAGGGCGACGACGGGGCCGCAAGAGGGGCCGTGAGAGGGCGCGACGGGCCGCTAAGGGGAGGACGGCACACAGGGCGCGCCTCGGTCAGGAGCGACTCGCTCTCCGGGCAGAAAAAAAAAAATAATCGATTTTCAGTGGTTGGCCCTAGGAACAGTTCCCACTAGGGAACCTGCTCTATACCATGTGAAGAAATGAGGAATGAATGATGAACTAGGAAATGAGTTGGGTACAAATATGAAACCCTAGAAAGCTGTACCCCATACTGTCTACCCCACTACAGCCTAGAAAGACTATAGCATATAAGTTTGACACTGGATGCGGCTTTGGAGCTGATCTCCACTGGGAGCAATCGGGAGGAATGGCTGTGTACTCTCGAGAGCTGCGGAAAGACCCATGGCAAGTCCTTCATGGCTGCAGCGGGTCACATCACGTCGGCAAGCCATCTGCTGGGCTTGGAGAAGTTGGGTGCGGCCACTCGCAGCTCCCTGGAGAAGCTTGGTCTGCACGTCATCCGAAAGGAGTACCAGATCTGAGCTACCTACCTGCATGTCGGAAGCAGAGATGTGTAGCAATGGCGTTCTCCCTTGGCGGTGTAGTTGTACCTGGTTGTACATGCCCGTGGATGAGATGGGGCCTCAAAGCAGTGGTCAAATGAATACGAAAAGCCTTCTTTCATTTGCAGGCCTGAATGTCAACGGCCTGGGGGACGGGAATAAACAACAGCAAACAAAAAACTGGTTGAAGCAGGCAGCGGAAATCGTTATACTGTCTGACTCTAGGCTCACAGATGATCACCCTTATTGGAATTCACTTCGACAGCCGCAGATCCTGGTCGCCTCACCCACTGCTAAGGCTGGCGGTGTTGCTCTGATCTGTCGGAGGCACAGACTGTCATTGCACATCACTCTCATTCATCCATCCGGCCGGCTGGTAGCGGCTGAACTTCATCTTGACACCTTTCACATCACCTTGGTTGCGGTTTATTTCCCGGCTGATGCTGCTGAGCGAAAGGTGTTCATTCGCAGAGTGTTGGGCCCGGTGGTTGACGCGGTGCAGCCGGGCTCTCACCTGCTCATCATGGGGGATTTCAACTTAGTGGAGGATCCGCTGCTAGATCGGACATCGAGGAAGGGAACCACGAAGGAAAATGTGGAGCTGTACCGTCGCTGTGATACCTTCCGCCTCTCAGATGCTTTTAGAGTGCTACATCCATATAAGAGGGAATTTACCTTCTACTCCTGCGCCAATCAATCCAGTTCGCGTATAGACAGGGCACTTATCTCACAGTCGTTGCTGGCGCACGTCGAGTTCGTCTCGCACATCATGCCAGCTGACCCCATCTCTGACCACAGTTTCGCAGTGAAGGCGGCTTTTAGGATGAACACACGGGTGCAGTTGGGCACTGGGCTCTGGAGGCTACCTGCATATATGTTGGACAGACCAAGAGTCAGGAAGGTGATTGAAGCTGTGGAACGGCAGGCAGACTCATGTGGGGAGGGCTTTGAGCTTCTAATCTCCCGCCTCAACACCGCTCTGCGAGCGTACGCGAAAGAGGAGCGGAAGAGAGTTCGGGCCACGATGTCCCACCTTCATCGGTTGGTTGCGGAGCTGAAGCAGGCGTGGCTGGGAGCCCCTGGGTGTGCTCGACTAAAAAGCTTGCTGGCTGAAAGAGAGGCGCAGCTGAAGGGGTATCAGCTGGCTCGGCAGGAGAGGTTACACATAATGGCAGGAATGAAGGAGGAAGTCATGGGTGAAGTGGCCTCACCGCACCTGTCAGCAAAAATCAAGGCCAGAAAGGGACGGACGCAGATTACAGAGTTAAACGCAGGCGGGAAGTTGGTCAGAGACAATGGTGCTATTCTGGGGGCAGCGTCACAATACTACAGGGAGCTGTTTGGTTGTGATGGGCAGCAGGCTCAGTCCGCTTGGTCGCCTGCTCCTGGGAGGTCCTTGTCGCGGAAGTCGGCAGAAGCGGTGTGCATGGCCTGGTCGGAGGAGGAGGTGAAAAATGCCTTCCGTTCGATGGCGAAAGACAAAGCTCCCGGGAAAGATGGGTTGCCGAAGGAGCTGTTCGAGCTTCACTGGGACATCTTGGGCAAGCATTTCATGCAGCTTGCACGAAATTTCGCGGCTACGGCGACGCTCCCGACGAGCACGAAGGACGCGGTCACCATCCTGTTACACAAGAAAGTGGGGAGAGGTCAGCTTGAAAACTACAGACCGATCACGCTTCTGAGCTTCACCTACAAAGTGACTGCAAGGGTGGTAGCGGACAGGATGAAAAAGGTGTTGCACGAGGTCATTTCCCCGGAGCAGTATGGTTTCTTGCCTGGCAGGAAATTATCGGACGCAGTGGGCCTGGTCACGGATGTCATCGAAGCCGCGAAAAACAAGGATCGCGACTGGTATCTCCTGCTGGTCGACTTCAGGAAAGCCTTCGACTCAGTCTCGAGAGGCTTCCTGTTCACGGTGCTTGAGCGGATGGGCTTTCCGAGCCTCTTCGTGGACTGGGTTCGGGGCCTGCACAAGGATACGCGGACCAGCTTGTTAATTAACGACTGGATGGGGGAGGCGGTTGATGTGGTGTCCGGAGTGCGGCAGGGTTGTCCACTCGCACCATACCTCTTTCTGTGCGCGGTGGAACCGCTGGCTCAACAGGCAGCTGCCAGGAACCTTGGCCTCGAAGGGGGAAATCGGCGGCTGGCGTATCTGGGTTATGCCGACGACACGACCCTGATCTTGCAAGGAGAAGAGTAGATCGCGGAAGCAGAACGGCTGTTAGCGGACTTCGAAGCGGAGTCGGGACTGGCAATAAATAAGGAGAAGTCATCCATTCTACCTCTGGGGCGAAACCTGAACAAGCAGGCCTGTAAGACGGATGGTTTCAAATGGGTAAAGGCCGACGAAGCGGAGAGACTCCTGGGAGTGTGGGTGATGCCGGCTGGCAGCTGCACCCCCACCTGGGAAAAAGCTTTCGCACGGATCAAGGAAAAACTGAGACAATGGGAGACGCAGCATCTCACGACGGGTGCCAGAGTAGCGGTAATCAACTGCTATATCTCACCAATCATTTTCTTCCAGGCGCAGGTGTATCCGCCGCCGGTGGACATTTGGGGGAGAATCTTAAAGATGGTGCACAACTTCGTATCAGGCAACTATGCGGTCACCGACAAAAAAATCATACTGTGGAGTCGGGAGCTACTGTACATGGCAAGAGGAGACGGCGGTGTGGGGGTGCGAGATCCAGAAATAGAGCTCACCTGCCTCGCAGCCAGACGCATTGGGCTGCTGCTCACGGAGACGTGCGAACTGAAGCGAGACATCATGCTGGAAGCGGCTGACCTGCCGCTCGGGACGGATACTTTCGTCGCTCATGTGAAGCTCTTGAAGTGTTGGCGTGGGAAAAGTGAGAGGTGGAAGCTGGCTTGCGGGAGCTTTATGCAGTCGCCGCTGGTAGAGTCACTGCCGGACCTGACGAGGGAGGAAATTGAAGCGGAGCGGATTGTTTTCAATGGCAACATCTTACTCAACGGCAAGACACCAGTAGGGGGCCAGAAGGCTGCGGCGAAGCTGTGGGAGCTCCGGCTGGGTGATCTGATGCTACCGAACGGCGTGGGGGGGCGAAAAGTCAAGGATGTGAAAACCCTGACACAGGAGTTAGGGGGCTCTAAACAAGCGAAGCTGGTTCTACGGGTCTGGGAATCTGTGCCGCAGACCTGGAAGGAGGGTCTTCTGTCCGCCGAGCTGCCGCAGCTGACATCTCCGTCTGCAGCTCCCCACCTTCTGAAATCGGCACTGTTCAAAGATGGACAGGTGGTGTCGCTGAGGGAGTTGAAGGGTCGTTTGACGAAGCAGAGGCATCAGTCTGCCAAGAGGGAGCTTTGGGCGGGCAGATGGGCTGGCGAAATTGACTGGAAGAAAGTGACTAAGATCCGGGACTCACTGGTGATGCCGAATAGACCGCGGGACGTGCTGCTTAGGCTTCACAGTCTTAACCTGCAAGTGGGGGAGAGGCTCTCTTTCCTAAGTGGCAAACCGGTGTGCCCACACTGTGGGGAATTCGAAACTGTGGAACATTGCCTCTTCAGCTGCCCGCGCATCCAGCAAGTGGTGGGGGCAGTCAGGAGGGCCTTGCGTGTACTGAACCCAGCGAGGCATGTGTCGGATCTGGGGGACCTGCTGTTCGGGAAAGCAGCCTCTGCCTCAGCGTTTCTGGAAGCATCTCTTTCCACCATTGCGATACATCAGATCTGGGCAGAGCGGTGTGACTGTGTGTTTCGGGGGAAGAGATTCCGGGCTCGGCGCGTCCTCAGGCGCATTGAGGCAGCCTTTCGGTTGCATGTGAGGGTGTACACGCGTGCCATGGGGAAGAAGCTCGGAAAAAGCGGCGGTTTGAAAGGACACATCAATTCACATGCGCTGGCAGGACAGGAGGACAGGTTGCTTGGACACATCCGTTGTCCGTCGGCAAAAGGCTGGAAGTGGACGCACAGTTTTGGCGCGCTTTGGAGTCTTGCAAGGGGGGCTCTGCATCCGCCTTAGAAGTCTCGCATGGGGCCACCTCTGAGGGTTGGCCTCTCGCGCTCAGTTACGACTGACATATATCTCTTATACGCTTGCCTCACCGGTGTATTCTGATATATACATAATGAAAAAAAAAAAAAAAAAAAAAAAAAAAAAAAAAAAAAAACTCTAGGGGTGTTGACCTGTAGACACTAATGAAAGTGGTTGTTTGATGACCTAGGCCTAGAGCTACTTTGACTAGTCAGCTGAATCCGAATGCTGACATCATCAAGTTCGGGACCCACTATTGTACTGTTTCACTACTGTATTGTCTAACTGTGAATTTCAGAAATGCTAAGAGACCTATATCTCTCAACATTCCCCTCCATTTCTGCAAATTCCGCACTGTAAAGGACGTGTTTGTATGTCGTGGTGATGTCATGAGGTCATCGTCGCTTACTTCGACGTTGCGATATATTCACCAGGGTAAATTGTACTCTTCTTCCTCTTCCCCCCTCAATTTCGCAAGACGAGACGCGAAGGGTCAGATTGTTGGGGCTGTCAAACATATGTTTATATGTTATAGTTTAGGTAGGCTTTAGTGGGGTACTCAGTGTGGGGTACAACCCCTTAGGTTTTCCTTTTGTACCAACACTCTCGATAGTTCAATCATCCATTGCCTAAGAGCTTAACGTGGCATCTAGAGCATAGGTCCTTAGGACCTAGGATTAGGGCCCACCGGTTACCATATTACATCACCTGCCTACCTGCCTTGCCTACTGCCCGCGCGCGCCTCGGCTGCATGCGCGCGGCCCTTTTTTTTTTCCCGCGCGCCCGCGCAGCCCGTTTAGGCCCCGCCCGCGCAGCCCATTTAGGCCCTGCCCGCGCGCCACTTACGCCGCCAGCGCGCAGCCTGCTTAGGCCACGCCCGCGCAGCCCGCCGCCGCACGCAGCCTGCAGCCGCACGCAGCCCGTAGCCACGCGCAGCCAGTCGCCACGCGCAGCCAGGAACCGCACGCAGCCCGTCGCCACGAGCAGCCAGCAGCCGCGCGCAGCCCTCAGCCGCACGCAGCCAGCAGCCGTGCGTGCCCTGCTCGTGTGCCTGCATGCGCGGCCCGCTGCTGCCTATCCCGTTGCCTTAGAAAGCGCGCGGCTTGCTGCTGTCTAGCACGCCGCCTTAGGAGCTTGAGTGCGGCAAGCTACTGCCCTGCAAGTTGCCTGTGTTGCCTGCTGCCTCCTGCCTCTGTCTTAGCCTGCGGTCTACTGCCTGCTGCCTCCTGTCTACTGCCTGTTGTCTCTGTCTTTGCCTGCGGCCTACTGTCTACTGCCCCCTGTCTGCTGCCTGCTTCCTGCTGCCTTTGCCTGCTGCCGTTATGACGACGCCTAATGTTCTCGCGTTCGAGCCTGACGGTCGCCCCATAGAGTTCGCTGTGTGGCTCGACGACCTGCAACTGTTCCTTCTGACTGATGCCAAAGAGGGTGTCTCACTGTTCGATTACGTGTCTGGCACTGCCGTTGCCCCTGCTGCCGATGCTCCTGCTCTCGAACGCTCACAGTGGCAGACTCGCGATGCTGCAGCACGCCTAGCTATTAGGAACCATCTGCCGATTCCTGAGCGTGCTCATTTCAGCCGGCACAAAACTGCAAAGACACTGTACGACGCTGTAGTTGCGCGCTACTCCTCCCCGGCTACTGCAGCCATAGGTCGGCTCATGCTACCCTACCTGTTCCCCGACCTTTCCTCGTTCACCACGGCTGAGGACCTCATTTCTCACCTGCATGCTACTGACACTCGCTTTCGTGCCGCCCTTTCAGCCGAGTTCTGCGCCGCAAACCCCCCCCCCCCGATGTACTTCACTCTCTATTTCCTCGTCACCCGCCTCCATGACACTCTTAGCTCTGTCAGGGACCACTTCCTAGCGCTAGACCCCACCACTCTCACTGTCGACGACTTCGAGAAGCACCTCCTCGCAGCAGAGAAGAACATCCTTGCTGTAGGTGCTGCTCGTGGCACTCCGCGCTCTCCCCTCTTTGAGGGGTGCTCCCCCTCCCCTCTCACCCCCTCCTACGCCTCCGCAGCTGCTGCTCACGACTACCTTGGTGCTGAGGAGGTCGGAGCTGCTTCCGCTACTAGTGGGAAGCGTCGCAGCGGCAGGGGCGGCAGGGGTGGCAGGGGCGGTGGGGGTGGCGGTGGAGGTGGCGGTGGTGCATGCGGCGGGGGAGGTGGAGGTGGTGGGGGTGGTCATGGGGGTGGAGGCGGTGGAGGTGGTGGTGGGGGCGGCGGAGGCACTGGGAGCGGTGGAGGGGGCAGCAGCGGCGGTGGGGGAGGAGGGAGCGGTGGTGGCAGTAGTGGTCAGGGCCAGCAGCAGCCGCAGCAGCAACAGCAGCAGCAGCAGCAGCCGCAGCAGCAACAGCAGCAGCAGCAGCAGCAGCAGCAGCAGCAGCAGCAGCAGCAGCAGCAGCAGCAGCAGCAGCAGCAGCAGCAGCAGCATCAGCATCAGCGCCAGAACCCCACTTCCCAGCAGCTTCTTGAATGGTATGCCGGGCGTGGGGCTTCTGGGGGTCCTGGTCGCTGCCCCTATATCATCCGCACAGGTCCCCGTGCTGGTCGCCAGTGCACAGGTTTTCACACTGAGCAGCGCTGCTTCGCTCGGCTTAGCGACGCCTGGCGCGCCAAGTTTCCTGATGCTTCTGAGTTTCCCAACTTGGCAGACTTGCTTAGGCGTGATGTACCTATCTTTGATCTTGACTATGAGGCAATTCTTGCTGCTATGTATGTCTTGTCTGTTAGTGCTGAGGGTGACTGCTACTTGTGTGTGCCGCCGGATCCTGGTATAGCCCCTGGTATAGCCCCTGCAGCACTAAGTGCTTGTGAGTCTGCTCCCCTTGGTACTGCGCCTGCACAGGCCTTGCACACCTTTACACTTGACTCTTGTGCTTCCCGCTGTTTCTTTCACGACAGTACCACACTCACTCCCCTCCCTGCACCTGTTCCTGTCTCACTGGCTGACCCCTCTGGGGGCCCAGTGCTTGCACGGTCTTCCACTGTGCTTCCGTGTCCGGCGGTCCCGTCTGGTGAGCTGTCTGGTCTCCACCTCCCCTCGTTCTCTACGAACTTGGTGAGTAATGCTGTCCTCCAGGATGCGGGGGTTGACACCTTCACCCCTGGCCGGCAGCGTGTGGCGATCTGCACGTGCTCCCAGACTGGCCGCCACCTGGCCACGTTCACTCGTGCGCCAGGGTCCAGTCTGTACACCCTCACCACTGCGTCGCGCTCCGCCCCTTTGTCTCCCCAGTTACACGCGTCTGCTCAGGTAGCTACACAGTGTGAGTGTCGCCGGCTGTCGCACGACACTCTCCTGTGGCACCACCGCCTTGGTCACCCCTCTCTGCCTCGCCTTCGTAGCATGCACTCTCGCTTCTTGGTCTCTGGTCTTCCCAGGTCTCTGCCTGCCCTCCCTCCCTCGCCTGCGTCGCCCTGCATTCCTTGCGTCGAGGGGCGGCAGCGCGCCGCTCCTCACTCCTCCTCGTTCCCTCCCACAGAGGCTCCACTGCAGACTCTCCACCTGGACGTGTGGGGCCCAGCCCGCGTCCGTGGACAGGACCACGAGCGGTACTTCCTGCTGGTTGTCGAAGACTACACGCGCTACACCACGGTCTTCCCCTTGCAGCGCAAGGGGGATGTCCCTGATGTTTTGATCCCCTGGATCCGCGCTACTCGTCTCCAGCTCCGCGAGCGGTTCCAGTCGGACTTTCCTGTCCTGCGTCTGCACTCTGACCGAGGTGGTGAGTTCTCCTCAGACCTCTTGGCAGCCTTCTGTGCAGAGCACGGCATCTGCCAGACATTCACGCTTCCGCCCTCTCCGCAGCAGAATGGGGTTGCTGAGCGCCGCATTGGCTTAGTCATGGAGGTCGCTCGTACCTCCATGATCCATGCGGCTGCCCCCCATTTTCTGTGGCCGTTTGCGGTCCGGTACGCCGCGCATCAGCTCAACCTTTGGCCCCGTGTCTCCTTGCCGGAGACCTCGCCCACACTGCTGTGGACGGGGAAGGTTGGCGACGTGTCGCGTTTCCGGGTCTGGGGTGCTCGTGCCTTTGTCCACGATACCACTGCGGACAAACTCTCCCCTCGCGCCATTCCTTGCGTCTTCCTTGGCTTTGTCCCTGACGCGCCTGGCTGGCAGTTTTACGACCCGGCCTCGCGCCGTGTCTTTGCGTCTCAGGACGTCACCTTTGACGAGTCGGTCCCCTTTTACCGCCTCTTCCCCTACTGCACTGCTCCTCACCCCCCCCCCGCCGCTTTTTCTCGCCCCAGGTCCTCCCCAGGTAGATCCCCTCCCCGCGCCAAGTCCTGCTCCTTCAGAAATTTCTCAGATAGACCCCCACGCGCCCTCGCCTGTTGAGGTCACTGGTGACTCCGGTCCTGCTGGGAGTGGTGCTGTCCCTGGGGGTGCGGATCTTGGGGGTGCTGAGTCTGGGGGCGCTGAGCGTGTGGAGCCTGGAGGTGCTGAGCCTGCGCGTGAGGAGCCTGGAGGTGCTGCGTCTGGGGGTGCTGCGTCTGGAGGTGCTGAGTCTGGGGGTGAGTCGCCTGAGGGTTCTGAGACTGCTTTTACGCGGTCTCCTTAGAGTAGCCGTCTTCGTCCGTGTGTGCCCCTCACCTCCCAGCAGCTGCACGACTGGTACGGTCGCCGTCAACGTCGCGCTTCTGCACCTCAGGGCTCTACTGCTGGGGGTTCTTCTACTGGTGTCGCTGGTCCCGGAGGTGCTCGTACTGGGGGTACTGGAGCTGCTGGGGCTGGCGGTGTTGTGACTGAGGGTACTGGAGCTGCAGAGGGTGCTGGAGCTGCTGGAGGTACTGGAGCTGCTGGAGGTGCTGGACCTGCTGAGGGTCCTGGAGCTACTAGCGGTGCTGGAGCTGCTGAGGGTATTGGAGCTGCTGGAGGTGCTGGAGCTGCTGAGGGAACTGGGAGTACTGGAGGTGCTGGACCTGCTGAGGGTACTGGAGCTGCTGGAGGTGCTGGAGCTGCTGGAGGTGGTGGAGCTTCTGGAGGTGCTGGAGCTGCTGGTGCTGGTGGCACTGCTCAACCGCACCTGTTCTTCGCTCCGCCGTCTCCGTCGTCTCAGCCACCACCTGACTCTGCACTTCGCCAGGTTCTCAGTCTTCCCTCGTCTACTGGTCTTCCGTTACAGCCTGGCTCACTGTTGCCTGCTCCTTCTCCGTACACAGAGCAGACTGGGGGCCTTGTTGAGCGTCGTGATCCTGCGTCGCGTCCTGTCTCACCTGTCCGTTCTGGTTGTTCCGGTCGTCGTGTTCCTCGACAGCAGCAGCCGGCTGTCTCCGGCCCTCACCTTGTAGTTCGTCGTCCTTCCTCTCCTCCGCTGCGTTTTCCTCTGCCGTCTCCCCCTGCGTCCTCTCTGCCTGTCGTTGCTGACCCTGCGTCTGACCAGTTTCGTGCTGAGCAATCTACTGTCACGCGTCTACTTGCCACTGTTGTCACTGACCCGTCGTTTGAGTCTGCTGCTGCGTCTGCCTTAGTCGCTGAGCTTGTTGAACTTGCTGCTGCCTGTCGTCTCGACTACTCCGCCAGTCTTGTTGTTGAGTCTGAGTCTGTCTGTCCTCCGTCCGTCAGGGGTGAGTGTGCTCTTGGCACGGACGTCCTTGAGGACAGGCAGGAGGACCTTGAGTGTCTTGCAGCCGCTGCGCCTCATCTCGTGGCCATGCTGCTTGCCCCTGAGGGAGACCCGGATGCACCAGACATCCCTACCCCGCGCTCTTACGCTGAAGCAATCGCGGGTGAGTACTCCTCTCAGTGGCAGACAGCCATGGACGCAGAGATGGCATCCTGGAAGTCCACAGGCACCTACGTCGACGAGGTTCCCCCTCCTGGGGCGAACATTATCATTGGCATGTGGATTTTTAGGGTGAAGCGGCCGCCAGGTTCTCCGCCTGTCTTCAAGGCTCGGTACGTGGCTCGAGGCTTCAGTCAGCGAGAGGGAGTTGACTTCTTCCAGACCTTCTCCCCCACCCCGAAGATGACCACTCTTCGGGTGCTGCTACACGTTGCCGCTCAGCGTGACTACGAGCTTCACTCTCTTGACTTCAGCACAGCCTTCTTACAGGGCAGCCTGCACGAGGAGATCTGGCTGCGCCGCCCTCCTGGCTTCACTGGGTCGTTCCCTCCTGGTACCCAGTGGAGCCTCCGGCGGCCGGTCTACGGTCTCCGCCAGGCGCCACGTGAGTGGCACGACACACTGAGGACGACACTTGCGGCTCTTGGGTTTGCTCCGTCGACTGCTGACCCGTCGCTGTTTCTGCGCACCGACACTTCGCTGCCGCCGTTCTACATCCTCGTGTACGTCGACGACTTGGTCTTTGCCACTGCTGACACTGAGGCTCTCGCCCTGGTGAAGTCGGAGCTGCAGAAGAGACACACGTGCACAGACCTGGGTGAGCTGCGCAGCTATCTTGGCTTGCAGATCACCCGGGACAGAGCACGCCGCACCATCACACTGACTCAGTCACACATGGTGCAGCAGGTCCTTCAGCGCTTCGGCTTCACCTGGTCCTCAGCACAGGCCACTCCTCTGGCTACAGGTCACTCGCTCTCAGCTCCACCTTCGGACGAGTCCGTAGAGCCGAGTGGTCCTTACCCAGAGCTAGTGGGCTGCCTCATGTACCTGATGACCTGCACTCATCCTGACCTTGCGTACCCTCTTGGCCTTCTGGCTCGCTACGTGGCTCCTGGTCGGCACCGAAAGGTGCACATGGATGCTGCTAAGAGGGTACTACGCTACTTGTGCAGTACATCGGGCATGGGGCTCGTGCTTGGAGGACGGGGTGACGTTGTCCTCACTGGTCACTCGGACGCCTCTTGGGTTGACGACCAGGCTACGCAGCGGTCGTCACAGGGTTACACCTTCAGCCTTGGTTCTGGTTCAGTTTCCTGGCGTTCTACACGTTCGTCTTCAGTTCTCGGCTCCAGCTGTGAGGCCGAGATCTACGCCACAGCCATGGCTGCACAGGAGCTACGCTGGCTCACCTACCTGCTGACCGACTTGGGAGAGCGGCCTCGTTCTCCTCCAGTTCTGTACGTCGACAACAAGGCTGCCATTGCCTTGTGTCAGGAGCACAGACTGGAGCACAGAACGAAGCACATCGCTCTACGTTACTTCCTTGCTCGAGAGCTGCAGCAGCGAGGCCAGCTTCGTCTTGCTTAAGTGGCCACTCCGGCCAACACCGCTGATATATTCACCAAGGCGCTTCCGCCTGGTGATCATCAGCGGTTCTGCACTTTGTTAGGCCTTGTTCCCACGCTTCCTCACTTTCTGTAGGCTTTGTTTGTACTGTGATCTATATGTATACCTGCATGCTTGCTCTTGTAGGTAGATATCACTGTACTGTTGTTGTTACACATATATCTCTGCATGTGAACTGGCCTTGTGGCCTTCTGCTTGTGCTCAGACTGCGTGGTGACGTTGTGATCCACCCTGAGCTTGCTTTGCACTTCCTGTCTGGCCTTGTGACCCTCTGTTCTCCCCCACTTTGCCTATGGGGGTATGTCAAACATATGTTTTTATGTTATAGTTTAGGTAGGCTTTAGTGGGGTACTCACTATGGGGTACAACCCCTTAAGTTTTCCTTTTGTACCAACACTCTCGATAGTTCAATCATCCATTGCCTAAGAGCTTAACAGGGGCGAGTGGTAAACACTCCCGGTAGGACACCTCGCCACTTGCGCGGGGGACCATGCTGAAGTGGCAGGGCCGAATTTCGGGAAAGGGGAATTCGACAGTTGCAACAGCTTCGTCGGCAACTGTTGCATGTTGGTCGAGATTGTCGTCGAGTGCGTCACGTGACGGACGATCGGCGATGCTGGCAGTTAGCAGTGGAGAATCAGATTTCGGGATTCATCGAGGCTGCGGAAAATTTTCGATAATTGAAGAAGTGATTGGAACTGCCTCGGGAAAATCGAAAATGGCTGACGGTGTAGAAAAACGGTGCATGTCGAGTGGCGGAAAAACATTTTGACACCAAATCGAATGAGACGAAGGAGGCAGAAAAACTGCTGTATTTGCAATGCTATCAACGGCGGTGATGACGCGTGTGTGAAGTAATGAGGAATGAATGATGAACTAGGAAATGAGTTGGGTACAAATATGAAACCCTAGAAAGCTGTACCCCATACTGTCTACCCCACTACAGCCTAGAAAGACTATAGCATATAAGTTTGACACACCCCCATAGGCAAAGTGGGGGAGAACAAGGGGTCACAAGACCAGTCAAGCAAAGCACAGCAATCTCAGGGTGGATCACAACGTCACCACACATTCTGAGCACAAGTTCAAGGGCCACAAGGCCAGTTCACATGCAGAGATATATATATAAAGTTAAACATGCAAGTGCAAGTATATATAGGTCAAATTACAAGCAAGGTCAAGAAGTGAGCAAGTGAGGCAAAGTAGGTACAAGACCTAACAGAGTACAGAAGCGCTGATGATCACAAGGCGCGAGTGCCTTGGTGAAGATATCAGCAGTGTTGGCCTGAGAGGCCACGTAAGCAAGTCGCAGCTGACCACGCTGCTGCAGCTCACGAGCAAGGAAGTAGCGAAGAGCAATGTGCTTCGTTCTGTGCTCCAGTCTGTGCTCACGACACAAGGCCAGCATGGCCTTGTTGTCTACATACAGAACTGGAGGAGAACGAGGCGGCTCTCCGAGGTCAGTCAGCAGGTAGGTGAGCCAGCGTAACTCCTGTGCAGCCATGGCCCCTGCGTAGATCTCAGCCTCACAGCTGGAGCTGAGAACAGAAGAAGAGCGGGTAGACCGCCACGAAACAGAACCGGAACCAAGGCTGAAGGTGTAACCCTGTGACGACCGCTGCGTAGCCAAGTCGTCAACCCAAGACGCGTCTGCGTGACCAGTGAGGACCACTGGACTCCGCCCTCCAAGCACTAGCCCCATGCCCGACGTACTGCACAAGTAGCGCAACACCCTCTTCGCTGCGGCCATGTGCTCAGGGAGGTGTCTCCCAGGAGCAACATAGCGTGCCAGAATGCTAAGAGGGTATGCAATGTCAGGTCGCGTGCAGGTCATCAGGTACATGAGGCAGCCAACAAGCTCTGGGTACGGGCCACTCGGCTCTACGGACTCATCCGAAGGCAGAGCTGAGAGCGAGTGGCGAGTAGACAGAGGAGTGGCCTGTGGCGAGGAGTACGTGAAGCCGAAGCGTTGAAGGACCTGCTGCACCATGTGTGAATGAGTCAGGGTAATGGTGCGCTGTGCTCTGTCCCGGGTGATCTGCAAGCCAAGGTAGCTGCGCAGTTCACCCAGGTCTGTGCACGTGTGTCTCTTCTGCAGCTCAGACTTCACGTGGGCGAGTCCAGCAGTGTCACCTGTGGCAAAGACCAAGTCGTCGACGTACACGAGGATGTAGAACGGCGGCAAAGAGGTGTCGGTGCGCAGAAACAGCGACGGGTCGGCTGTAGAAGGAGCAAACCCAAGAGCCGCAAGTGTAGTCCTCAGTGTGTCGTGCCACTCTCGAGGTGCCTGGCGGAGACCGTAGACTGGCCGCCGGAGGCTCTACTGGGTGCCAGGAGGAAAAGACCCAGTGAAGCCAGGTGGGCGGCGCAGCCAGATCTCCTCGTGCAGGCTGTCCTGTAGGAAAGCAGTGCTGAAGTCATGAGAGTGAAGCTTGTAGTCGCGCTGAGCGGCTATGTGCAGCAGTACCCGAAGAGTGGTCATCTTCGGGGTGGGAGAGAAGGTCTGAAAGTAGTCAACTCCCTGCCGCTGACTGAAGCCTCGAGCCACGTAACGCGCCTTGAAGACAGGCGGAGAACCCGGGGGCCGCTTCACCCTGAAAATCCACATGCCACTGACGATGTTCGCCCCAGGTGGGGGAACCTCGTCGACGTAGGTGCCTGTGGACTTCAAGGAAGCCATCTCTGCGTCCATGGCTGCCTGCCACTGAGAGGAGTAGGGACCCTCTATCGCCTCCGCGTAAGAGCGCGGAGTCGGGATGTCTGGTGCATCCGGGTCTCCCTCAGGGGCCAGCAGCATGGACACGAGATGAGGTGAAGCAGCAGCAAAGCACTGGAACTCCTCCTGCTTGTCCTCAAGGACGTCCGTGCCAAGGGCACACTCACCCCCGACGGACGGAGGACAGACAGACTCAGACTCAGCGACAAGACTAGCAGCGTAGTCTAGACGACAGCGAGCAGCGAAGTCGACAAGCTCAGCAACTAAGGCAGACGCAGCAGTGGACTCAAAGGAAGGGTCAGTGACGACAGTAGCAAGGAGACGCGTGACAGTAGGACTGGCAGCACGAAGGGAGTCTGACCCGGGGTCAGTAAGAGCAGGAAGAGAGGACTCAGGAGGAGATGGCAAAGGGGCACGCAGTGGAGCAGTGGAAGGACGCAGAGACATCCGGTGCGTGCCGGGGACAGGGGGAGGACGCTGACGCGAACCACGACCACTAGTGCGAGCAGCACGGACAGGCGACGCAGGACGAGACGCAGGCTCACGACGCTCAGCAAGACCTCCAGTAGGACCAGTGTAGGGAGAAGGAGCAGGCAGTGGGGAGGCTGGCTGTAACTGTGACTCAGACTGGACAGGCGGCGGACACTCTAAGAGAGGAGAAGGACCAAGAGAGGACGGAAGTCCAAGAACCTGCTCAAGGAGCGGAACGAAGTACGGCCGCGGCCGCGCAGCGCCACTAGAACCAGCAGGAAAAGCACCAGCACCCGTAGCACCCCCAGCTCTAGCAGCGCCAACTCCAGCACCTCCAGCACTCTCAGAAGCACCAGCGCCAGTAGCACCTCCAGCGCCAACACCCCCAGCAGCTCCAGCTCCACTAGGACCACCAGAAGACGCAGCAGCTCCAGATCCAGCAGCACCAGCAGCACCGACGCCAGCAGCACCACCAGCTCCCGCACCAGGAGCACCCGCAGACTCAGCAGCTCCAGGACCCTCAGGACGAGCACCTCTGAGACCCGCGGCACCAGTACCCTCAGCAGCAGTAGAAACTCCAACACCGGCAGCACCTCCAGCTCCAGCAGCACGGCTCCAGCGCCGAGCAAACAACTCGCGCAGCTCCTGTGGAGAGAGGGGCTCTCGCCGGGATGAAGCACCCGAAGGACCTCCAGGCCCAGTCCCTCCAGACGCCACACGAGCAGGCTCAGCACCCCCAGGCTCCGCACCCCCAGGCTCAGCACCCCCAGGCTCAGCAACCCCAGGCTCAGCACCCCCAGTCTCAGCACCCCCAGAGTCAGCACCCCCAGGCTCAGCACCCCCAGACCCCGCACCCGCAGGCTCAGCACCCCTAGTAGCACCAGAGTCAACAGCTACCTCGACAGGATCGATTGCGTCTACCTGGGACACACCTGAGGGGGCAGGACCCTGAGGGGGGAGGGGGTCTACCGGGGGGGGGCCTGGCGCGAGGAAGAGCGGCGGCGGGGGGAGGGACGCAGTGCGGTAGGGGAAGAGACGGTAGTAGGGAACCGACTCGTCAAACGTGACGTCCTGAGAGGACAGAACACGGCGCGAGGTGGGGTGGTAAAACTGCCAACCAGGCGCGTCAGGGGGGAATCCAAGGAAGACGCAGGGAACAGCACGGGGGGACAGCTTGTCCGCAGACAAGTCGCGGACAATAGCCCGAGATCCCCAGACACGAAACGCAGACGCATCGCCAACCTTCCCCGTCCACCGCAGAGTAGGGGAGGTCTCCGGCAAGGAGACCCGGGGCTGAAGGTTGATCTGATGCGCCGCGTACTGAACCGCGAACGGCCACAGAAAATGGGGAGCAGCCGCATGGATCATGGACGTACGAGCGACGTCCATGACCATGCCAATGCGGTGCTCAGCAATCCCATTTTGCTGTGTAGAGGCCGAAAGCGTGAACGTCTGGCGGATGCCCTGTGCACGACAGAAGGCTCGCAGAAGGTCAGAGGAAAACTCACCTCCTCTGTCGGAATGCAGACGCAGGACAGGAAAGTCCGAGCCGAAACTCTCTCTGAGCTGGAGACGAGCTGCGCGGATCCAGTCGATCAACACCTCAGTGACCTCACCCTTGCTGCGCAAGGGGAAGACCGTGTTGTAACGCGAGTAGTCGTCAACCACCAGCAGGAAGTAACGCTCGTGACCCTGTCCACGGACGCGGGCTGGGCCCCACACGTCCATGTGAAGCGTCTGCAGCGGAGCCTCTGTCGGAGGAAACTCGGAGGAGTGAGGAGCGGCACGCTGCCGCCCCTCGACGTAGGGAACGCAGGTGGGGGCAGGCCCCGGAGGAAGAGAAGGGAGGGACCGGGGGAGACCCGAGACAAGGAAACGAGAGGCCATGCCTCGGAGACGAGGCAGGGAGGGGTGACCAAGGCGGTGGTGCCAGAGGAGAGTCTGGTGAGACAGGAGACAACACGAGCAGGGGGCAGACTCAGGACCAGACCTGGACGCTGCAGCAAACACCTGACTCGACGCTTCTACCTGAGGAGACTCAGTAGTCAGTGTGTACAGGCTCGACCCCGGCTGACGGGTAAACGTGGCCAAGTGTCGGCCCGTCCGAGCACACGTACAGTGGGTCACTCGCTGACGCGCAGGAGTGAACTGGTCAACCCCTCCATCCTGTAGGTCAGCACCACTCACCAAGTTCGTAGAGAACGAGGGGAGGTAAAGACCTGACAGGGAGCCAGAAGGGGCTGCCGGACACGGTAAGACAGTGGAGAAGTGGGCAAGGACAGGACCCCCAGAGGGGTCTGCCAGGGAGACTGCAACTGGCCGACTGAGCTGCGTGAGTGTGGTGCGGTCTCGAAAGAAGGAGCGGGAAGCACCCGAGTCAAGGGTGAAGGTGTGTAAAACCTGGGCCGACGTGGTACCTGAGAGAGCAGACTCACCAGCACCTGGGGCAGCAGACTCACCAGCACCTGGAGGAGTAGACGCACTAGCACCTAGAGCAGCAGCCTCACCAGCACCTAGAGCAGCAGCCTCAACGCCCGGGTCAGGCGGAACACACAGGTAACAGTCACCCACATCACTAGTAGGCAATGCATACATGGAAGTGAGGATAGCATCATAGTCAAGAGCATAGATATCTACCCTCCGCCTAAGCAGCTCCACCCAGTCGGGGAGCTCAGCGGCGTCGCCAAACTCCGTACGCCAGGCGTCGCTCAGACGGGCGAAGCAGCGGGACTCTGCGTGACCAAACGTCCCGCAAGGCTGACCAGTCCGAGCACCAGTGCGAATGACGTACGGACAGCGAGCAGTACTCCGTGACCCTCCACGCTGAGCGTACCACTCACGAAGCTGCTGGGGCGAAAGGACCGCGCGCGGACTACGCTGCAGCTGCACCTAACCACTACAAGCAGCTCCCGAACTACTCACGCCAGAACGACTCTCACTACGGCCACCCCGACAACCCCAAGTAGCGTACCACTCACGAAGCTGCTGGGGCGTGAGGGACTCACGCGGACGTCGCCGGAGCTGCATCTGGCCACCGCCTGGGGCAGCAGGAGCAGTGGTAGCCGCAGTGGCAGCAGTAGCAGCAGTAGCAGTGCGGCCACCCCTACAACCCCAACTAGCGTACCACTCACGAAGCTGATGGGGGGCGAGGGACTCACGCGGACGGCGTTGGAGCTGCATCTGGCCACGCCAGGAGCAGCAGTAGCAGTAGAAAGAGCAGTAGTAGCAAGAGCAGCAGTAACAGCAGTAACAGCAGAGCTCACCAGTGGCAAGAAGGGCAGGAGTACGACAGCGGCAATGGTGAGGCCGCTACCACCGCAGGGCGAGGGCTCCGCGGCTGCTGCAGGGACTGCTGCTCGAGAGGCCAGGGGCGGCTGCTGCAGGGGCGGCTGCTCCAGGGGCTAGGGGCAGCTGCAGCAGCGGCGGCTGCTCCCGGGGCCAGGGTGCCGCGGCGGGCAGGGGCGGCGGCGGCTGACACGGCAGCGGCGGCGGCGGCTGCTGGTGTCGGCGGCTGCGGCGGCTGCTGCTGTCGGCGGCGGCGGCTGCTACTGTCAGTGGTGGCGGCAGCTGCTGCGGCCGGGGCAGGGGCGGCGGCGGCGGACACGGCAGCGGCGGCGGCGGCTGCTGCCGTCGGCGGCGGCGGCGGCAGCTGCTGTCGGCGGCGGCGGCGGCGGCTGCTGTGGCCGGGGCCGGGGCGGCGACGGCTGAGACGGGGCCGCGGGGCCACGAGGGGCCGTGAGAGGGGCCGCGAGGGGCCGCAAGGGGCCGCGAGGGGCCGCGAAGGGCCGCGAGGGAGCCGTGAGAGGGGCGGCAGCGGCTGAGAAGGGGCCGCGGGGCCGTGAGGGGCCGTGAGAGGGGCCGCGAGGGGCCGCGAGGGGCCGCGAGGGGCCGCGAAGGGGCCGCGAGGGGCCGCGAGGGGCCGCGAGGGGCCGCTAGGGGCCGTGAGAGGGGCCTCGAGGGGCCGTGGGAGGGGCCGCGAGGGGCCGCGAAGAGGCCGCGAGGGGCCGTGAGAGGGGCCGCGAGGGGCCGCGAGGGGCCGCGAGGGGCCGCGAAGGGGCCGCGAGGGGCCGTGAGAGGGGTCGCGAGGGGCCGCGAGGGGCCGCGAGGGGCCGCAAGGGAGCCGCGACGGGGCCGCGAGGGGCCGTGGGAGGGGCCGCGAGGGGCCGCGAGGGAGCCGCGAAGGGGCCGCGAGGGGCCGTGAGAGGGGCCGCGAGGGGCCGTAAGAGGGCGCGACGGGCCGCTAAAGGCAGGGGACGCGACGGGAGGGCAGGCACACGGGGCGCGACTCGGGCAGGGGCGAAGCGCGCTCCGGGCAGAGGAAAAAAAAAATCGATTTTCGGTGGGCCCTAGGAAACGTTCCCACTAGGGAACCTGCTCTATACCATGTGAAGTAATGAGGAATGAATGATGAACTAGGAAATGAGTTGGGTACAAATATGAAACCCTAGAAAGCTGTACCCCATACTGTCTACCCCACTACAGCCTAGAAAGACTATAGCATATAAGTTTGACAGCGTGCACCGACAGCACACTTCCGCAAAATAAAATCGTCGATGCGTTGGCGAATAGACTGGAAAATTTGCTTAGGCGTTGATTCTTGTCTCCAATGAGCGTGCAAACCCGCGTAGTGTAGAGACGAAATAGGGATCGTCCGCGGAACGGGCAAAAGAAAACTTTCCGTCGAAAAGGGTGGTGGGAGTTCGTCTGCTGCTGGACGATGGCCATCAGGAGGACGTCGTAATGGAGCTCGTCGGGAAACTTGGAACACCTCCAGTCTTGTGTCAGAGTTCCGAAAATCGCCCCAGAGAGAAACTTAGGAGCTGCTAGGTAACATAGCAGAAGAGTGTTAGCTACTGTAAGTGTTACCAGTAAAAGCATGGTGGCTATGGAAATTGCGGGAGTGCATGGAGGAGACGGATCGAAGACAGGAAGACGTTGGCGAGTTAAGGAAATTTCCTCCATCTGTATGTCTTCAGCAGAAATTTCTTGAGCTGGAATTGGAAATTGACTTCCTTGCAAGTCATTTTCTGTTGCAATAGAGAAGACCGTGGCTGCTACGGGTGAAGCTGAGACTGCTGCAGAACTGCTGAACATGATGGCAGCTGCTGGAAATGTTTCTTGGAGCTCGGTGGCTGCTGGAGGTGTTTCTTCAACCTGAAGACTGCTAAACTGTAAGAGGAGTACGCCATTGTGAGGAATGGCTTTCCCCAATAGTAGTTGGCCTTTGCTGAGTAAAAACTCATGGCTGTTGATATCTCCTTGCAGATGAATCTTCTTGGCCAGCAACTGAGAAGCTGAAAGGAGATTGAAGGCCAAGCCTTCAACCAGAAGAACATTAGTAACTTCAAGGATAATGCCAGTTGAAGTAGATTTCAGCAGTATGTTGCCAGTGGAATGAGCGGTTAACTCTGTGTTATTTGCTGTTGTAATGATGCAGGGGCGCTGAAACGGCTGATGGTTGAAGA
This sequence comes from Closterium sp. Naga37s-1, assembly GCA_947471745.1. NCBI lineage: Eukaryota > Viridiplantae > Streptophyta > Zygnematophyceae > Desmidiales > Closteriaceae > Closterium > Closterium sp. Naga37s-1. The sequence goes on along the minus strand of CANJKZ010000096.1, from coordinate 1,805,395 downwards.
TGAAAGGATTGTCTGCTCCACACATGTGTTGTCCACAGCAGGAATCAAGAAACCATGAATCTGCAGGTATGGTTGAACTATGTGGGAAAGTATTAGTGCAGTTGCTTGAGCTGTCGGGTTTGGTTTGCAGCATAGTCATGCAACTAACCATACTGTGGTTTGTCTTTGCAGGAACTGCAGTTGGTGGTGGTGATTGTTGAGACTGTTGCACTTGTGTCTGAAGTTGCTGGAGTTGCTGCTGTACTTGCTGAAGTTGCTAGTGAAGCGTTGGAGTCTGAAGTGGTGACTGTGACTCAGTCTAAATCTTGAAGCGACAAGTTGATGAGGTATGCCCAGGTTTCTTGCAGTTGTCGCAAATTATCCTTTGTTGTCGGTTGTTGCTGTAGAAACTTGCAATTTCTGATGGTGGATTTCTTGATTGGTGCAGGTCCAAGTCATTCTGCTCCGCCAGAAGAGCCGCGCAAAGAGCTCCTTCAGATAAGTCCCCTTGCATTCGGAGAACTGTTCGGCATTGTCTCCATTCCGGTCCTAGACCCGCAAGTAGCACTGTAATAAACATCTTTTTAGGAAAATAGCCGCCGCATTTCAGCAGTTTGTCAAACATTTATCATATAGCTTGTCTAGGCTATAGTGGGGTAGACACTATGGGGTACAGTTTCCTAGGGTTTCCTACTTGTACCCAATCTTGTGCTAGTTCATTCATTCCTCATTTCTTCACATGGTATAGAGCAGGTTCCCTAGTGAGAACGCTTCCTTGGGCCCACCACTGAATTTTTTCTTCTGACCGGAGCGTCAGTCGCTCCTGCCCGAGGCGCGCCTTGTGGGCCGCCCTTCTGTCGACCTCTCTTAGAGGCCCCCTCTCACGGCCCCTCGCGCCACCCTTAGCGGCCCCGTCGCCGCCCCTAGCGGCCCCGTCGCCGCCCTTCCAGGCCCCTCTCGGCCCCTAGCGGCCCCGTCGCCGCCCCTACGCGGCCCCGTCGCCGCCCCTAGCGGCCCCGTCGCCGCCCCTAGCGGCCCCGTCGCCGCCTCTCTCCCTACGCGGCCCCGTCGCCGCCCCTAAGCGGCCCTGTCGCCGCCCCTACGCGGCCCCGTCGCCGCCCCTAGCGGCCCCGTCGCCGCCTCTCTCCCTACGCGGCCCCGTCGCCGCCCCTACGCGGCCCCGTCGCCGCCCCTAGTGGCCCCGTCGCCGCCCCTACGCGGCCCCGTCGCCGCCCCTACGCGGCCCCGTAGCCGCCCCTCGCGGCCCCGTCGCCGCTCCCCTCCCTACGCGGCCCCGTCACCGCCCCTAGCGGCCCCATCGCCGCCTCTGCCGGCCCCGTCGCCGCCTCTACTGGCCCCGTCGCCGCCTCTACCGGCCCCTTCACCGCTGAGCCGCCCAGCAACCGAGCCGCCGAGCCGCCCGACAGCCGAGCCGCCCAACAGCCGAGCCGCCGAGCCGCCCAGCAGCCGAGCCGCTGAGCCGCCGAGCCGCCCAGCAGCCGAGCCGCCGAGCCGCCCAGCAACCGAGCCGCCGAGCCGCCCGACAGCCGAGCCGCCCAACAGCCGAGCCGCCGAGCCGCCCAGCAGCCGAGCCGCTGCGCCGCCGACCCGCCCAGCAGCCGAGCCGCCGAGCCGCCCTGCCGTCGAGCCGCTACTGTTCCTCTCGGCGCGCCCCGGCCCTACTTACTCGGACTGGTGAGATCACTCCCTACTAGGCCACTGCAGTCATGGCTACCCCCAGTGTCCTTACCTTTGATGCTGAGGGTCGTGCTGTTGACTTTGAGGTCTGGGTCGATGACCTCCAGCTGTTCCTACAGTGCGATAGGGCAGACGGACTCTCCCTGTTCGATCTCACCTCTGGTGCCTCTCCTGCCCCGCCTGCTACTGCTGACAGCACTGTTCGCTCACAGTGGGCCACACGCGATGCTGCTGCCCGTCTTGCTGTGCGTCGCCACTTACCGACCACTGAGCGTGCGCACTTTAGCAAGTACAAGAGTGCTCAGACCTTGTACGACGCTGTAGTTGCACGCTACTCTTCCCCTGCCACTGCTGCGCTTAGCCGCCTCATGCTACCGTACCTGTTCCCTGACCTTGCTGCCTTTCCCACAGTCGCTGACCTCATTACGCACCTTCGCACTAGCGACACTCGCTACCGCGCTGCGCTTCCTGCTGAGTTCTGTGCCAAGAACCCCCCCCCCCATGTACATCACCCTCTACTACATAGTCACCCGGCTCCCTGACTCCCTTCGCTTAGTCAGGGACCACTTCCTCTCAGTTTGCCCCACCACACTCACCGTTGACCTCCTCGAGGAGCGCCTCCTAGCAGCAGAGAAGAGCATAGTCGCTGTAGGAGCCTCTCGTGGTGACCCTCGCACCCCCGTCTTTGAGGGGTGTTCCCCTTCCCCCCTCTTGCCCTCTGTTGCTTCTGCTGCTGCGGCCGACCTCGTTGGTTTCGGGTCGGTCGGTGCTGCGTCTACCCCTAGCGGGAGACGTCGCACCGGCAAGGGCAAGGGGGGCAAGGGCGCTGGAGGGGCTGGCGGGGGTGGTGGAGGTGGTGGTGGAGGCAGTGGAGGGGGTGGCGGTGGTGGTGGGAGTGGTGGCGGGGGTGGAGGTGTCGGTGGCGGCAGTGGAGGCGGAGGAGGCGGCGGCGGTGGCGGAGGGGGCGGAGGCGGCGGCGGCAGCGGTGGAGCTGGTCGCGGCTCTGCGCAGAGGAGTGGGTCCGGTGGTGGTCCGCGCCAGCAGCAGCAGCGCAGTGGTGAGACCCTGTCCCCTCAGCAGCTTCGTGAGTGGTACGCTGGGCGTCAACGCGGTGGGGGTACTGGTCCCTGCACCTACGTCCTCCGTACCGGCGACCGCGCTGGTGAGCAGTGCGGGGGCCCTCACTCCACCCAGCGCTGCTTCGGCCGCCTGACGGACGCGTGGCGTCACCAGTTCCCTGACGCCACTGAGATCCCTCGCTGGGGAGAGCTGTCTAGGGCGGGGGTTACTATCTTTGATCTTGATTATGATGCTATTCTTGCTGCCATGTATGCTGTGTCTGATAGTGTTGAGGGTGACTGTTACCTGTATGTTCCGCCTGACCCGGGCATTGAGGCTGCTGCTCTAGGTGCTGGTGAGGCTGCTGCTCTAGGTGCTAGTGCGTCTGCTGCCCCAGGTGCTGGTGAGTCTGCTCTCTCAGGTACCACTTCGGCTCAGGCCTTACACACCTTCACCCTTGACTCGGGTGCTTCCCGCTCCTTCTTTCGAGACCGCACCACCCTTACGCCGCTTAGTCGGCCGGTTGCGGTCTCCCTGGCGGACCCCTCTGGGGGTCCTGTCCTTGCTAGCTTCTCCACTGTCTTACCGTGCCCGGCAGCCCCCTCTGGCACCCTGTCAGGTCTCTACCTCCCCTCGTTCTCTACGAACTTGGTGAGTGGAGCTGATCTACAGGATAAGGGGGTTGACCAGTTCACTCCTGCGAGTCAGCGGGTGACCCACTGCACGTGTGCTCGGACGGGCCGACACTTGGCCACGTTTACCCGTCGGCCGGGGTCGAGCCTGTACACACTGACTACTGAGTCTCCTCCGGTTGCTGAGTCTGGTCAGGTAGCTGCGTCGAGTCAGGTGTTTGCTGCAGCGTCCAGGTCTGGTCCTGAGTCTGCGCCCTGCTCGTGTCGTCTCCTGTCCCACCAGACCCTCCTTTGGCACCACCGCCTTGGTCACCCCTCCCTGCCTCGTCTCCGAGGCATGGCCTCACGTGTCCTTGTCTCTGGTCTTCCCCGGTCCCTACCTCCCCTACCTCCGGGGCCTGCCCCTACCTGCGTCCCCTGCGTCGAGGGGCGACAGTGCGCCGCCCCTCACTCCTCCGAGTTTCCTCCGTCAGAGGCTCCGCTGCAGACTCTTCACATGGACGTGTGGGGCCCCGCCCGCGTCCGTGGCCAGGGTCACGAGCGTTACTTCCTGTTGGTGGTTGACGACTACTCGCGTTACACCACGGTGTTCCCCTTGCGCAGCAAGGGTGACGTCACTGAGGTGTTGATCGACTGGATCCGCGCAGCTCGTCTCCAGCTCAGAGAGAGTTTCGGCTCGGACTTTCCTGTTCTGCGTCTGCACTCTAACAGAGGCGGGGAGTTTTCCTCTGCCCGTCTGGGAGCCTTCTGTCGTGCACAGGGCATCCGCCAGACCTTCACGCTTCCGGCCTCTCCACAGCAAAATGGGATTGCTGAGCGCCGCATTGGCATGGTCATGGACGTCGCGCGTACGTCCATGATCCATGCGGCTGCCCCCATTTTCTGTGGCCGTTTGTGGTTCAGTACGCAGCGCATCAGCTCAACCTTCAGCCCCGGGTCTCCTTGCCAGAGACCTCCCCCACTTTGCGGTGGACCGGGAAGGTTGGCGATGCGTCTACGTTTCGGGTCTGGGGATCTCGGGCGTTTGTCCGCGACTTGTCTGCGGACAAGCTGTCCCCCCGTGCTGTTCCCTGCGTCTTCCTTGGCTTCCCCCCTGACGCGCCTGGGTGGCAGTTTTACCACCCCACCTCGCGCCGTGTTCTGTCCTCCCAGGACGTCACCTTTGACGAGTCGGTGCCTTACTACCGTCTCTTCCCCTACCGCACTGCGCCCCTCCCCCCGCCGCCGCTCTTCCTTGCGCAAGGTCCTCCCCCGGTAGACCCCCTCCCCCCTCAGGGTCCTGCCCCGTCAGGTGTGTCCCAGGTAGACGCAGTCGAGCCTGTCGAGGTAGCTGTTGACTCTGGTGCTGCTAGAGGTGCTGAGCCTGCGGGTGCCGGGTCTGGAGGTGCTGAGCCTGAGGGTGCAGAGCCTGGGGGTGCTGCGTCCAGGGGTGCGGAGCCTGGGGGTGCTGAACCTGGGGGTGCTGAGTCTGGGGGTGCTGAGTCTGGGGGTGCTGAGCCTGGGGGTGCTGAGCCTGGGGGTGCGGAGCCTGGGGGTACTGGGTCTGCTCGTGTGGCCTCTCGCGGTGCTTCGTCGAGGCGGGAGCTACTCTCTCCGCAGGAGCTACGCGAGTGGTTTGCCCGGCGCTGGAGCCGTGCTGCTGGAGCTGGAGTTGCTACTGTTGCTGCTAGTCCCGGAGGTGCTCGTACTGGCGGTACTGGAGCTGCTGGGACTGGGGGTGCTGCTAGGGCTACTGGAGTTGGTCCTACTGGAAGTACTGCTGGAGCTGCTGGCGGTACTGGAGTTGCCGGTCCTGCTAGAGTTGGTGCTGCTGGAGCTGCTGGAGCTGGAGCTGCTGGGGGTGTTGTCGCTGGTGGTTCTGCTGGCGCTGGTGCGTCTGAGGGTGCTGGAGTTGGCGCTGTTGGAGCTGGAGGTGCTGCTGGCGCTGGTGCTGCCGCTGGGGGTACTGGTGCTGTCCCTGCTGGTTCTGGAGGCGCTGCGCGGCCGAGGCCGTACTTCATTCCGCTCCTTGAGCAGGTTCTTGGTCTCCCGCCCTCTACTGGTCCTGCTCCTCCCTTAGAGTGTCCACAGCCTATCCAGTCGCAGTCACAGTTACAGCCCGCCTCCCCCCTACCTGCTCCTTCTCCCTACACTGGTCCTACTGGAGGTCTTGCTGAGCGTCGTGAGCCTGCGTCTCGTCTTGCGTCGCCTGTTCGTGCTGCTCGCACTAGTGGTCGTGCTCCGCGTCCGCGTCCTCCTGCAGTCCCAGGCACACACCAGATGGCACTGCGTCCTTCCACTGCTCCTCTGCGTGTCCCGTTGCCGTCTCCTCCGGAGTCCTCTCTTCCTACTCTTGCTGACCCGGAGTCTGACTCTCTTCGTGCTGCCAGTCCTACTGTCCCGCATCTCCTGGCTACTGTTGTCACTGACCCTTCCTTTGAGTCCACTGCTGCGTCGGCCCTAGTTGCTGAGCTTGTCGACTTTGCTGCTCGCTGTCGTCTAGACTACGCCGCTAGTCTTGTTGCTGAGTCTGAGTCTGTCTGTCCTCCGTCCGTCGGGGGTGAGTGTGCTCTTAGCACGGACGTCCTTGAGGACAGGCAGGAGGAGTTCCAATGTTTTGCTGCTGCTTTGCCTCATCTCGTGTCCACGCTGATTGCCCCTGAGGGAGACCCAGATGCACCAGACATCCCGACTCCTCGATCGTACGCTGAGGCGATCGAGGGACCCTACTCCTCTCAGTGGCAGTCAGCCATGGACGCAGAGATGGCTTCCTGGAAGTCCACAGGCACCTACGTCGACGAGGTTCCCCCACCTGGGGCGAACATCGTCAGTGGCATGTGGATTTTCAGGGTGAAGCGGCCGCCGGGTTCTCCGCCTGTCTTCAAGGCGCGTTACGTGGCTCGAGGCTTCAGTCAGCGGCAGGGAGTTGACTACTTTCAGACCTTCTCTCCCACCCCGAAGATGACCACTCTTCGGGTGCTGCTGCACATAGCCGCTCAGCGCGACTACGAGCTTCACTCTCTTGACTTCAGCACAGCTTTCCTGCAGGGCAGCCTTCACGAGGAGATCTGGCTGCGCCGCCCACCTGGCTTCACTGGGTCGTTTCCTCCTGGTACCCAGTGGAGTCTCCGGCGGCCAGTCTACGGTCTCCGCCAGGCGCCCCGTGAGTGGCACGACACACTGAGGACTACACTTGCGGCTCTTGGGTTTGCTCCTTCTACAGCCGACCCGTCGCTGTTTCTGCGCACCGACACCTCTCTGCCGCCGTTCTACATCCTCGTGTACGTCGACGACTTGGTCTTTGCCACTGCTGACACTGCTGGACTCGCCCACGTGAAGTCCGAGCTGCAGAAGAGACACACGTGCACAGACCTGGGTGAACTGCGCAGCTACCTTGGCTTGCAGATCACCCGGGACAGAGCACAGCGCACCATTACCCTGACTCAGTCACACATGGTGCAGCAGGTCCTTCAGCGCTTCGACTTCACGTACTCCTCGCCTCAGGCCACTCCTCTGTCTACCTGTCACTCGCTCTCAGCTCTGCCTTTGGATGAGTTCGTAGAGCCGAGTGGCCCGTACCCAGAGCTTGTTGGCTGCCTCATGTACCTGATGACCTGCACACGACCTGACCTTGCATACCCTCTTAGCATCTTGGCACGTTATGTTGCTCCTGGTAGACACCGACCAGAGCACATGGCTGCAGCGGAGAGGGTGTTGCGCTACTTGTGCAGTACGTCGGGCTTGGGGCTAGTGCTTGGAGGGCGACGTCGAGTGGTCCTCACAGGTCACGCAGACGCTTCTTGGGCTGACGACCAGGCTACGCAGCGGTCGTCACAGGGTTACACCTTCAGCCTTGGCTCCGGCTCTGTTTCGTGGCGGTCTACTCGCTCGTCCTCTGTTCTCGGCTCCAGCTGTGAGGCTGAGATCTACGCGGGGGCCATGGCTGCACAGGAGCTACGCTGGCTCACCTACCTGCTGACTGACTTAGGAGAGCCGCCTCGTTCTCCTCCAGTTCTGTACGTAGACAACAAGGCCATGCTGGCCTTGTGTCGGGAGCACAGACTGGAGCACAGAACGAAGCACATTGCTCTTCGCTACTTCCTTGCTCGTGAGCTGCAGCAGCGTGGTCAGTTGCGCCTTGCTTACGTGGCCTCTGAGGCCAACACTGCTGATATCTTTACCAAGGCACTTCCGCCTGGTGATCATCAGCGCTTCTATACGATGCTAGGTCTTGTGCCTACTTGGCCTCACTTGCTCACTTCTTGACCTTGCTTGTACTGTGATCTTTCTATACCTGTACTTGCCTGTTTACCTTTATATATGATCTTGCATGTGAACTGGCCTTGTGGCCTTGCTCTTGTGCTCGGATTGTGTGGTGACGTTGTGATCCACCCTGAGCTTGCTTTGCTTTGCTTGACTGGTCTTGTGACCCCTTGTTCTCCCCCACCTTGCCTATGGGGGTATGTCAAACATTTATCATATAGCTTGTCTAGGCTATAGTGGGGTAGACACTATGGGGTACAGTTTCCTAGGGTTTCCTACTTGTACCCAATCTTGTGCTAGTTCATTCATTCCTCATTTCTTCACACAGTTGATCCCTTAAATTTCTGCTCCTGTTGATGTATGTTGACGCTTTCTCGCCTGGCTGCATCTGGATGTTGGCGAGCTGGGATAAAATCTTGCTTTCAGAAATTGCTTCTCTCCCCATGTAGAGGTTTTGCAGGTAACTCCAGGCGGCTTCAGTAGGTGAGTTGCCGGTGTTAAACGATCGGATGCCCAGCTGCTCCATGGCTGTCAAGTTGCGAATCAAAATAGTATATGCTGTTAGTGACTCACTCGTGAATCTCTGCTGTTGCATTAGTGTGTCATTGGCAGGAAATGGTGAAGAACCATCGAAGAGGTGCCACATGCCAACAGCCTTCACAAGAAGCTCGAATTCAAAACTCCAGGTATAGAAATCCTTGCCGTCAAATAGTGTTGTCGTCTTGATTTTGGTCACTTTGACAAAGCTCATAGCAGTTTGCTGATGTGCTTGTTGATGGTCTTGTGCGGGTACACCATTATTGACTGCTGCTGCAGCCATTCTTGTATGTTGGAAGCGTAGTTGAGAGTTGTCTTAATCCAAAACTGCTCTCATACCATGATGGAATGGGTTGGAAACCCGTAGAATCGGTTAAGGGACGAAGCCATTTTCAGGATCGTAGTATCTTGGATTAAAGACTGAGTATTGGCAGTGGAAGTCTTGTATGAGTTAAAGCCAGTTGTATGAGGCTTTGTCTAGACTAATATAAGCCCATGTAGTGATATGTTTCAGGATCTATGTCTCTGGAATCAGATATATTATAAAGTGACAAGCATACAGAATATATAGCTATAGTAAAGTACACGTTCGTATACTGTAGCCGAATGTATCTATTCGTCACTCTAGGGGTGTTGACCTGTAGACACTAATGAAAGTGGCTGTTTGTTGACCTAGGCCTAGAGCTACTTTGACTAGTCAGCTGAATCCGAATGCTGAGGGCCTCAGATATCAGGAAAAAAACCCTGAAATTCCTGATTTTGGCAGTCCTTTTTTTACCTACCCTGAAAAATCAGTGTTGAGATTTTTTAGGGACTGGTCTTTCAGCCTTTTTTGTTAGGCCACACTGAAATTTCAGACTTTTTTCCCCTAGGACACTGATGCCACAACGTTGTAACGAAACCAACACTGAAGCGATTCTTACCTGTGCCATGTGACCGCAATTACAGGGAATCTCAGATTCCCGAGGTGTAAGCACCCTGTGGCGAGGCCAACCTGTGAAATTCTGCCTCTGGTTCACGTTCAGAGGTGTTTTGTTGGCGCGGCGCCTCACACCATTGGGCCGTTTCGCTGCAGCAGTCAGTCTTGGCCAATCCGAACGTGGCCACCATGTGGTGCTGGAGGGCTGCCAAGGATCCTGCCCCGTTGCCATCACATGCGACGCGTTAGTGACAACCTTTTTACTAGTGCTACACTGATGCATCAGGCTTTTTACAAACGCAACACTGACATTTCAGGCTTTTTTTTTTGGAACACTGTCAATCAGAGTTTACACACAGGGGGGCCCTGATGGGTTGACGACCCTAAAAGTGAATCTGAGGGCCTGATGCTGACGTCATCAAGTTCGGGACCCACTATTGTACTGTTTCACTACTGTATAGTCTAACTGCGAATTTCAGAAATGCTAAGAGACCTTTATCTCTCAACAATGACATTGTGGTTCTAGAAGAGGATCCTTGAGTTGCAAGTGCTATCCTCTGATTTGGTGTGCATTCACAAATCCGCAATGATGCACTTGAATGCGCCTCATGTGATGCTGACAAGGCACTCTATGCTTTCCACGTGAGTCTGTCGTGTTGCTGCAGTGAGGCAACACATTTTGCCACATAACTCTGGTATATTTTTTTGCTTGCCATACATATTTCCCTCTGTCCTTTCCACTTCGACTCAGTCTGTGTAGAGTGCTCACACCCACGTAAGCACCCGTGGTCCCACACCTAACTGCCCCCGACCCGACCCAGCCCAGCTATTCCAGGAAACAGCAGGCATATCTGAAGCAAATCAGAATTGCTGAAGGTTTTCAAAAATCACCTGCAATATTGGTGTAAGAGTTGCTAACTACAAAACAATAACTGTACAGAGTAGGCTGCAAAAGGACAGTCATGTGGTGTACTGTGCGGTTGAAATGTTGAGGTACCAGTTAGGAAATTCACGGAGAGTCGATGGTGACCAGCAAGATCCGATGGGTACCATCGAGCCACGTGGCTGACTGCAAACGTCAGTAGGCTCGATGTTGGTGAACCTGCCCCAGCAGTAATGCCCCAGGTTCCGAACCACGGTTTGGTTGGCCTGGTTTTTCCGAAGCAAACAAGCCAGATCGAAGGATGTTCCAGCCACAGATCGGAACCACAGGTTCTGACTCGGCTTGGAGCCTGCCAAGCCAAGCCAAGCCAAGCCAACCTCTCATACCGGTAGCTATGGCGAACGGACGAGAAACCATGTTGAACTGAACCCAAGGGTGTCCAGCAGGGCTGTCGCTTGCTCTGGGCCCAAAACTTAGCGGGCTGAGGTGCCCTTAATTCAGCCCTTATTTTTCCGGGTTGAGTCAGATTTTAACACTTCGATCCAGGGCTACACATCCTTCTGCGCTTGAGCGTTAACACATCGTGAAAGTAGATGATATTCAAATACACGTAAGGGCTGCGGTACAAAGGAGATCAATCAGCTGATCTACCATGCAACTGGTGGGGGAGAAGGTATGGAGGTTCTACTTAAGCAGGGGACATCAATGGAAACGAGGGGGATGGTGGTAAGCTAGGGCTCTGAGCGTATACGTGAATCCGGGCTAGACGGTAAACCAGCCCGTAAGGAAAACGGACTGGCCTCAAAGCCAGCCCTTGAATTCTCTGAGTTGGGCCCGAACCAGCACTTGAATTCAAGGGTAAAAAGGAAAAAATCCCTTGTAGCGACAGGCCTGGTGTCCCGAATTCCAGGCAAAATGGCTTCACTCCACATCCCACACATATCCTGACAGAAGCTGTTCCAACTCGCAACACTGGAGATGGAAGGAGGAGATTGGACCTGCAACGGCGAACAAAGCGGACTGTCTAGATGCGGGCTTGGCTCGAAAAGCGTTCCTACCGATCCTGCCGCCTTTTTGGTCTGCCCGCATTCCGGGATATAGTACTTAAGAATCAAAGCCCGCTGGACTGAATTCGCGCAAATAGCAGCCACAGATTTCTCAAGCCCTCAAATGAACTGATTCTGGAATCGCTATAGTTTCTGGAATCATCCACGGCAGTTCTTTTCGGCCTTTTTCACCAATCAGTGACCGAGTATTCGTGCTTCCTTGATAGTACCAAACTGAACGGCTTGAGGTCTTCGGTTTTGCTGGCACCATAAAAATCCAACTCTTCGGAATGGCCTCCGTGTCCCATATCGTGTCGGCCGTTCCGGGAGTATCACGCATCTCAACCCTCCATCTCGTGAACCAGCGGAGTACAGCGTCACCGTCTCTGAGCAGGAACCCGCGTTATCAGCTAATTCGTTTCAAGCAACGAGCCTCAGGCTCACATGCTGAGTGTCGCGCGCCTGGAAGCGTCGGTAAAAGCTTCTCCGTTAGCAGCAGTACCAGTAACAGCCTGTTGAGCAGCCTCTCTACCTCTAAAGAACATTTTTTTGCGCCGACGGGGTCGTCTGGGGCTCGCAATGTCAATCGTGGAGGCTGTTGGAGGGGTGCTGTTGCCTCTGTGTCTTCTCCTGCTGATTCCGCGAGCAGCAAGAGCACAGGGGGGGCAGCAGTGTCGGAGGCAGTGATTGTGGGTGGAGGATTGGCCGGCCTCGCAACTGCTATTGGCCTCCGGAACATTGGGATTGACGCGCAGGTGGGATGTTATCTGGAAGCTGGAGTTAGGTAAGAACGCCAGAATCAGGAAAAAAGCGCTGGAATCAGGGAAAGGTACTGGAATCAGGTAAACCGTAAAAGATCTGGAAGTAGGTAAGGTTGTTAGATTTATGCGAATAGCTAGATATTATTATGCATTGTTACCGTAACCGACCTGTTTTCTATTGCTTGATCCTTCGTTGTTATATTCCCGTTGTGTCTGCCTGTTGCAATTTGAGGTTCATGCTTCAAATGCAGACTGGTTCGTTATTCCATGTAACCATTGCATGTAACATGTCACCATTGCATATAACACGTTTTTCGTGCTTCTGGTCGTGCGCTGTGACTGCAAATGGTAATGTCTGTGCGCCTTTCCTGTCCTGTAGATATATGTCGTTGCATAGACGCCTCCCACGCTTTGAATACCATCCATCCCATGTGCAGTGCAGGTATACGAGGCATGGGAAGAGGTGCGAGGAGAGGGATTTGAGACGTCTCGAACTCTTCCATGCCTCATGCAGCATGCCTCGTGCCTCATGCGCATCCCCACGTGCAGGTATACGAGGCACGGGACGAGGTGATAGACGGGGGAACCCTCCTCACCCTCTTCCCCAACGGGCTCAGGGCACTCAGCAGAATCGACCCTGCCATTGTGCCCCAGGCATGTGATGGTTATGGCTCCGTGTGATGCTGCTGATGCATGCACATGGTAGCCGGTAATAGCTGTGCTGTGCATCATTGCTCTCCTGTTTTCTCACTTCCTCCTGTTTCCACGGTTTTCCTGTCTCCTCGATTTATGTAATTCCCCATCTCCTCTTTCCCTCCATTAATATCCCGTGGAGTATCGAAACCAACCTGACTCAACCCTCTGAAACTAGCGACCTCCTTTCCCGGGAGAAACCTCTTGTGCAACATGCCCTGCAGTTCAGCTTCCCCATGCTCACCATCCGCTATTGCTTGTCTCCCTTCGCTTCCCTTCCATTTCCTTCCCTTCCCTTCCTTCCCTTCCCTTCCCTTCCCTTCCCTTCCCTTCCCTTGGCCCATTCTCATTCGTCTCTGCTTTCTCTCAGCTGATTTCCCGTGGAGTACCGGACCCCATCGGTTTCAACCGCACTCCAACGGGTGATATCCTCTTCCGGTTTGAGCCCGCGTCCAGCATCACTGCCCGCTACGGCTTCCCCATGCTCTGCATCCACTGGCAAGAGGTGCTCGATGTGCTGCGGGGAATGCTGCCAAACGATGCCGTCCACACCGGGCACAGGCTCGTGGAGTTTACACAGGGAGAGGAGGAAGAGGGGAGCAGCGCAGTGAAATGCGTTTTTAAGAAGGTTTCGGGCGGTGAAGAGCGGTTTTTGGAGGTGGAGGTGAGTGGGAAATGGGAGGTGGAGAGGGGAGGAAGGTGGGGGATGGTTTTGTGTTAAGGATGAGACGTGGGGAGGGGATGGCGGAGTGGGGGAAAGGGAGGGAAGGGTGGGTTGAGGGCCAAGGGTGGGGTGGGGGGAGGTGACAAGTAATATCATCTCGGTGTCTTGTCATTGGCCATGGCAAAGGGTGTGTGGGGTGATGATGAGGGGTGATGACACCATTCTTCGCCCCTTCCTTTCTTTCCCCCCCCGTCCTCCAGACCCCGCTGCTGCTGGGGGCAGACGGCATTCACTCGGAGGCACGGAAGCATCTGCTGAGCGGGGCAGCAGGCGAGGGAGTGAGTGCGCGAGACAACGGTAGAACCATCTGGAGGGCCATCATCGACAGCAGCCTCTGCCTGCACCCTGTACGTGCCCCTCTGCCCGCATCCTGTACGTGCCCATCTGCCTGCACCCGGTACGTGCCCCTCTGCCCGCATCCTGTATGTGCCCCTCTGCCCGCACCCTGTATGTGCCCCTCTGCCTGCACCCTGTACGTGCCCCTCCTCCCCCACCCTGTGTGTGCCCCTTGGTATCCAGTTACACGTCTCTGTGCCGGTAGACTATCCTCCCATTCTTGACTTTTGAGTCGACTCAAAAGTTAGTAGGTAGAGCCGGCGGGCTATGCTGGCTAGACTATCTCCCATTCTTTCCTTCTCCCTTCTTTCCCGGCCTTCCTTCTGGCAGCAGCTGCAGCCACAACACATACGGATTGATTTGAGAATTCTCAATAATTGTTTAGAATTAATGAAATTACTCTGCACAGCTACTTATGGTTTTGCAACCGCCGCCGACTGTGGAGCAGGCACGCCCTGTCTGGTTGATTATCCCGTACCCGGCCTTCACTTTCCCGGCCTTCACTTTCCCGGCCTTCACTTTCCCGGCCTTCCCTTCCCTTACTGCAGCTGGTGCAGCCACGTCAGGTAAATACAATACTCGGTGTCAACCGCACTGCAACCGCCGCCGACTGTGGAGCAGGCAAACTCTTCTGGGCGTGTACACTCATTGATTCCGCCGATCCGACGGTCAGCAGCGTACGATCCAAGGGGGGGGAGGAGGTGCGGGAGAAGATTCTTCGGGCGTTTGAGGGGTGGGATGTGGTGGAGCAGGTGGTCAAGGCCACTCCCCCCGACCTCATCCTTGAACGCCGCGTGCTCGACCTCCCGCCCCTGCCCTTCTGGGTCAAAGGGAGGACGGCTCTCCTCGGAGGTACGGTTGTCCTGGGAGGTATGCCACTCCTGGGAGGTATGGCACTCCTGGAAGGTACTGTACTCCTGGGAGGTACGGCACCCCTGGAAGGTACGGTACTCCTGGGAGGTACGGCACCCCTGGAAGGTACGGGTACTCCTCCTGGGAGGTACGGCACCCCTGGAAGGTACGGTACTCCTGGGAGGTACGGCACCCCTGGAAGGTACGGTACTCCTGGGAGGTACGGCACTCCTGGAAGGTACGGGTACTCCTGGGAGGTACGGCACCCCTGGAAGGTACGGGTACTCCTGGGAGAGACTGTGTTGCAACGTTCCTTTTCCTTGAAACAGTAAATAAATTTTCATTCGACTATGAATGTTAGCAGCATGGGGTACTACAGAAGCTACTTTCTCAGATTACCAAAAGACGAAAGCTACATCCAGAAACTCGCTCAAGAATCTTGCTTTTGAAACCGACATCTACTGGTGCTCTTGTGCTCAATGTGCTGCTCACGGAGCTGCTGGTGGCGCTGCTGCTGCTGCAGGAGATGTTAGGTCCTCTTGATGCGGGAGCTAGTTCTCCACGTCGAATCCGACGTAAAACATTTGGTGCTCGTGGCATTGCTTCTGGTCGTGTTGGTCCTCTTGATGCTGGAGCTAGTTCTCAGTTTCGAATCCGACATGAAAAAGTTCGAAACAATTTGCGAATGCAGTTTCTGTACCACCACATTCCGGTACCATCCGTAGTTGATTGCATTGGGGCAAGGGGCCAATCTTCTTCACTTCTTGGTTCCCATTTTGATATCTGTACTTCCTTCCCTGCGCTGCCCTCTGCCTTCCCTGCACTGCTCTCTACCTTCCCTGTATTACCCCCTGCCTTCCTTGCTCTGCCCTCTTCCTTTCCCCCCTGCCCTCTGCCCTCCCACCTGTGTGTCCAGATGCGGCGCATGCAGTGACGCCAGGGCTGGGGCAGGGCGCCAATCTGGCGTTTGAGGATGCGGCTCAGCTGGTCGAGTGCCTCCGGGGAAAGACCCATGTCAGGTGGGTGCTGCATTTCTCAGGAGGGTGCTGCATTTGTGAGGAGGGTGCTGAATTTGTGAGGTGGGTTGTCAGGTAGGTTGTCAGGTGGGTGTAGTCGCATGGCGGGTGGGTTTAATGGCATGCCATTATTTTCGCATTAGGTGATTAATTATCACATGCTGGGTGTTCCCATTGTTTCCATTGCGCCATGGTGCATTCCCATGATTTTTCGTCCACTCACCCTCCTTCTCTCCCTCCCTTCGTCTTGCCCTCCCACCCCCCCTCTTTTGCCTTGTCTCTCCCTGGCTATTATCCATTCTCATCCCTAATAACTGCCCTTTGCCCTGGCCATAACCCATTCTCATCCTATCCAGTGACGCTCTTCGCTCCTTCCAATCCATCCGCATGCCACGGGTGCAAGCGGTGATATCACGGAACGTCACCCACACAAAGAAGCAGTATGATGCAGGAAGGAATGGGAGGAAAGTGGGCGGCGATGGAAATGACGCAGATGGAGCGTCAAAGACTGAAGGTAAACAATCGCCATTGGCAGCGGCTGCGGCACAAGAGGGGAGTGATCCTAATGAGGACCTTTTTGGCTACGATGTTGTGGTTCTGGAGGAGGATCCTCGTGTTGCGAGTGTTGTACAGTGAATTGTCTTGAGATGTCTCATTACACAAGGGGCCATGATACTAATGAGGACCTTTTTGCTAGTACGTCATGGCTTGGGAGGATCCTCGGGTTGTGTGTCTTGTGCTGCGATTTGTTGCTGTTTTGACTGGTGGTGGTGTGATGCTGAGAAGTATCCAGGCTAAGGCAAGGATGATGTTTACTAAGATGAGAATGATACAAGAAGGAAAACCCTAAGGGGTTGTACTCTACAGTGAGTACCCCACTACAGCCTACCCAAGTCCAAAACATAGATATATGTTTGACACACCCCCATAGGCAAAGTGGGGGAGAACAGAGGGTCACAAGACCAGTCAGGAAATGCAAAGCAAGCTCAGGGTGGATCACAACGTCACCACGCAGTCTGAGCACAAGCAAAAAGGCCATAAGGCCAAGTCACAAGCAGAGATACATATGAAACAACAACAGCACTGTGATCTCTACCTACAAGAGCAAGCATGCAAGTATACATATAGATCACAGTACAAACAAAGCCAACAGTAAGTGGGGAAGCGTGGGCACAAGGCCTAACAAAGTGCAGAAACGCTGATGATCACCAGGCGGAAACGCCTTGGTGAATATATCAGCAGTGTTGGCCCGAGTGGCCACGTAAGTAAGACGAAGCTGACCACGCTGCTGCAGCTCTCGAGCAAGGAAGTAACGCAGAGCGATGTGCTTCGTTCTGTGCTCCAGTCTGTGCTCCTGACACAAGGCAATGGCGGCCTTGTTGTCGACGTACAGCACTGGAGGAGAACGAGGCCGCTCTCCCAAGTCGGTCAGCAGGTAGGTGAGCCAGCGTAGCTCCTGTGCAGCCATGGCTGTGGCGTAGATCTCGGCCTCACAGCTGGAGCCGAGAACTGAAGACGAACGTGTAGAACGCCAGGAAACTGAACCAGAACCAAGGCTGAAGGTGTAACCCTGTGACGACCGCTGCGTAGCCTGGTCGTCAACCCAAGAGGCGTCCGAGTGACCAGTGAGGACAACGTCACCCCGTCCTCCAAGCACGAGCCCCATGCCCGATGTACTGCACAAGTAGCGTAGTACCCTCTTAGCAGCATCCATGTGCACCTTTTGGTGCCGACCAGGAGCCACGTAGCGAGCCAGAAGGCCAAGAGGGTACGCAAGGTCAGGACGAGTGCAGGTCATCAGGTACATGAGGCAACCCACTAGCTCTGGGTAAGGACCACTCGGCTCTACGGACTCGTCCGAAGGTGGAGCTGAGAGCGAGTGACCTGTAGCCAGAGGAGTGGCCTGTGCTGAGGACCAGGTGAAGCCGAAGCGCTGAAGGACCTGCTGCACCATGTGTGACTGAGTCAGTGTGATGGTGCGGCGTGCTCTGTCCCGGATGATCTGCAAGCCAAGATAGCTGCGCAGCTCACCCAGGTCTGTGCACGTGTGTCTCTTCTGCAGCTCCGACTTCACCAGGGCGAGAGCCTCAGTGTCAGCAGTGGCAAAGACCAAGTCGTCGACGTACACGAGGATGTAGAACGGCGGCAGCGAAGTGTCGGTGCGCAGAAACAGCGACGGGTCAGCAGTCGACGGAGCAAACCCAAGAGCCGCAAGTGTCGTCCTCAGTGTGTCGTGCCACTCACGTGGCGCCTGGCGGAGACCGTAGACCGGCCGCCGGAGGCTCCACTGGGTACCGAGAGGGAACGACCCAGTGAAGCCAGGAGGGCGGCGCAGCCAGATCTCCTCGTGCAAGCTGCCCTGTAAGAAGGCTGTACTGAAGTCAAGAGAGTGAAGCTCGTAGTCACGCTGAGCAGCAACGTACAGCAACACCCGAAGAGTGGTCATCTTCGGGGTGGGGGAGAAGGTCTGGAAGAAGTCAACTCCCTCTCGCTGACTGAAGCCTCGAGCCACGTAACGAGCCTTGAAGACAGGCAGTGTCGTCCTCAGTGTGTCGTGCCACTCACGTGGCGCCTGGCGGAGACCGTAGACCGGCCGCCGGAGGCTCCACTGGGTACCGAGAGGGAACGACCCAGTGAAGCCAGGAGGGCGGCGCAGCCAGATCTCCTCGTGCAAGCTGCCCTGTAAGAAGGCTGTACTGAAGTCAAGAGAGTGAAGCTCGTAGTCACGCTGAGCAGCAACGTACAGCAACACCCGAAGAGTGGTCATCTTCGGGGTGGGGGAGAAGGTCTGGAAGAAGTCAACTCCCTCTCGCTGACTGAAGCCTCGAGCCACGTAACGAGCCTTGAAGACAGGCAGAGAACCTGGTGGCCGCTTCACCCTGAAAATCCACATGCCACTGACAATGTTCGCCCCAGGAGGGGGAACCTCGTCAACGTAGCTGACTGTGGACTTCCAGGATGCCATCTCTGCGTCCATGGCTGTCTGCCACTGAGAGGAGTACTCACCCGCGATCGCCTCAGCGTAAGAGCGCGGGGTAGGGATGTCTGGTGCATCCGGGTCTCCCTCAGGGGCAAGCAGCATGGCCACGAGATGAGGCGCAGCGGCTGCAAGACACTCAAGGTCCTCCTGCCTGTCCTCAAGCACGTCCGTGCCAAGAGCACACTCACCCCCGACGGACGGAGGACAGACGGACTCAGACTCAGCAACAAGACTAGCGGCGTAGTCGAGACGACAGGCAGCAGCAAAGTCAACAAGCTCAGCGACTAAGGCAGACGCAGCAGCAGACTCAAACGACGGGTCAGCGACAATAGTGGCAAGCAGACGCGTGACAGTAGGGTGCTCAGTACGAAACTGGTCAGACGCAGGGTCAGCAACGACAGGCAGAGAGGACGCAGGGGGAGAAGGCAGAGGAACACGCGGCTGAGGAGAGGAAGGACGACGAACTACAAGGTGAGGGCCGGAGACAGCCGGCTGACGCTGACGAGGAACACGACGACCGGAACGGACACGTGAGACAGGACGCGACGCAGGCGCACGACGCTCAGCAAGGCCCCCAGGCTGCTCTGTGTACGGAGAAGGAGCAGGCAAGGGTGAGTCACACTGTAACGGAAGACCAGTAGACGAGGGAAGACTGAGAACCTGGCGAAGGGCAGAGTAAGGCGGTGGCTGAGATGACGAAGACGGCGGAGCGAAGAACAGGCGCGGCTGAGCAGTGCCACCAGCACCAGTAGCTCCAGCACCTCCAGCAGCTCCAGTACCTCCAGCAGCTCCAGCACCTCCAGCAGCTCCAGCACCGCCAGCAGCTCTTGTACCCTCAGCAGCTCCAGCACCTCCAGCAGCTTCAGTACCCTCTGCAGCTCCAGCACCTCCAGTACCTCCAGCAGCTCCAGCACCCTCAGCAGCTCTAAGACCCTCAGCCACAACACCCTCAGCAGCTCCAGCACCCTCAGCAGCTCCAGTACCCTCAGCACCCTCAGCAGCTCCAGGACCCCCAGCCATAACACCGCCAGCCCCAGCAGCTCCAGTACCCCTAGTACGAGCACCTCCGGGACCAGCGACACCAGCACCTCCAGCAGGCAAAGGACCAGCACCACTCCTTGCTCCAGTGACGCCAGTAGAAGAACCCCCAGCAGTAGAGCCCTGAGGTGCAGAAGCGCGCCGCTGACGGCGACCGTACGAGTCGTGCAGCTGCTGGGAGGTGAGGGGCACTCGCGGACGAAGACGGCTACTCCAAGGAGACCGCGTAACAGCAGTCCCAGAACCCTCAGGCGACGCACCCCCAGACTCAACACCCCCAGGCTCCGCACACTCAGGCTCAGCACCCCCAGACGCAGCACCTCCAGACGCAACACCCCCAGACGCAGCACCCCCAGACGCAGCACCCCCAGGCTCCTCACGCGCAGGCTCAGCACCTCCAGGCTCCGCACCCTCAGGCTCCGCACGCTCAGCGCTCCCAGACTCAGCACCCCCAAGCTCCACACCCCTAGGGACAGCACCACCTCCAGCAGGACCGGAGTCACCAGTGACCTCAACAGGCGCAGGCGCAGGGGGGTCCACCTGAGAGACACCTGAAGGAGCAGGACCTGGCGCGGGGAGGGGGTCTACCTGGGGAGGACCGGGGGCGAGCAAGAGCGGCGGGAGGGGGGGAGGAGCAGTGCGGTAGGGGAAGAGACGGTAAAAGGGGACGGACTCGTCAAAGGTGACGTCCTGAGACGCAAAGACACGGCGCGAGGCGGGGTCGTAAAACTGCCAGCCAGGCGCGTCAGGGACAAAGCCAAGGAAGACGCAAGGAATGGCGCGAGGGGAGAGTTTGTCCGCGGTGGTATCGCGGACAAAGGCACGAGCACCCCAGACCCGGAAACGCGACGCGTCGCCAACCTTCCCCGTCCACAACAGTGTGGGCGAGGTCTCCGGCAAGGAGACACGGGGCCAAAGGTTGAGCTGATGCGCAGCGTACCGGACCGCAAACGGCCACAGAAAATGGGGGGCAACCGCATGGATCATGGAGGTACGAGCGACCTCCATGACTAAGCCAATGCGGCGCTCAGCAACCCCATTCTGCTGCGGAGAGGCCGAAAGCGTGAAAGTCTGGCGGATGCCGTGCTCCGCACAGAAGGCCACCAAGAGGTCTGAGGAGAACTCACCACCTCTGTCAGAGTGCAGACGCAGGACAGGAAAGTCCGACTGGAACCGCTCGCAGAGCTGGAGACGAGTAGCGCGGATCCAGGGGATCAAAACATCAGGGACATCCCCCTTGCGCTGCAAGGGGAAGACCGTGGTGTAACGTGTGTAGTCGTCGACAACCAGAAGGAAGTACCGCTCGTGGCCCTGTCCACGGACGCGGGCTGGGCCCCACACGTCCAAGTGGAGAGTCTGCAGTGGAGCCTCTGTGGGAGGGAACGAGGAGGAGTGAGGAGCGGCGCGCTGCCGCCCCTCGACGCAAGGAATGCAGGGCGGCGCAGGCGAGGGAGGGAGGGCAGGCAGAGACCTGGGAAGACCAGAGACCAGGAAGCGAGAGTGCATGCTACGCAGGCGAGGCAGGGACCGGTGACCAAGGCGGTGGTGCCACAGGAGTGTGTCGTGCGACAGCTGGCGACACTCACACTGGGTAGCTACTTGAGCAGACGCGTGTAACTGGGGAGACAAAGGGGCGGAGCGCGACGCAGTGGTGAGGGTGTACAGACTGGACCCTGGCGCACGAGTGAACATGGCCAGGTGGCGGCCGGTCTGGGAGCACGTGCAAATCGCCACACGCTGCCGGCCAGGGGTGAAGGTGTCAACCCCCGCATCCTGGAGGACAGCGTTGCTCACCAAGTTCGTAGAGAACGAGGGGAGGTGGAGACCAGACAGCTCACCAGACGGGACCGCCGGACACGGAAGCACAGTGGAAGACCGTGCAAGCACTGGGCCCCCAGAGGGGTCAGCCAGAGAGACAGAAACAGGTGCAGGGAGGGGAGTGAGTGTGGTACTGTCGCGAAAGAAACAGCGGGAAGCACCAGAGTCAAGTGTAAAGGTGTGCAAGGCCTGTGCAGGCGCAGTACCAAGGGGGGCAGACTCACAAGCACCTAGTGCTGCAGGCGCTATACCAGGGGATATACCAGGGTCCGGCCGGCGGCACACACAAGTAGCAGTCACCCTCAGCACTAACAGACAATGCATACATAGCAGCTAGGATAGCCTCATAGTCAAGATCAAAGATAGGTACATCACGCCTAAGCAGCTCTGCCCAGTTGGGGAGCTCAGGAGCATCAGGAAACTTGGCGCGCCAGGCGTCGCTAAGTCGAGCGAAGCAGCGCTGCTCAGTGTGAAACCCTGTGCACTGGCGACCAGTGCGGGGACCTGTGCGAATGATATAGGGGCAGCGACCAGGACCCCCAGAAGCCCCACGCCCGGCATACCAGTCAAGAAGCTGTTGGGAAGTGGGGGTCTGGCGTTGACGCTGCTGCTGCTGCTGCGGCTGCGACTGCTGCTGGCCCTGACCACCAATGCCACAACCGCTCCCTCCTCCCTCCCTCTGCTGCTACCACCCCCACCGCTCCCAGTGCCTCCGCCGCCCCCACCACCACCTCCACCACCTCCACCCCCACGACCACCTCCACCACCTCCACCTCCCCCACCGCCTGCACCACCGCCACCTCCACCGCCACCCCCACCTCCCCTGCCACCCTTGCCGCCCCTGCCGCTGCTACGCTTCCCACTAGGAGCGGAAGCAGCCCCGACCTCCTCAGCACCAAGGTAGTCGTGAGCAGCAGCTGCGGAGGCATAGGAGGGGGTGAGAGGGGAGGGGGAGCACCCTTCAAAGAGGGGAGAGCGAGGAGTGCCACGAGCAGCACCTATAGCGAGGATATTCTTCTCTGCTGCGAGGAGGTGCTTCTCGAAGTCATCGACAGCGAGAGTGGGGGAGTCTAGCGCGAGGAAGTGGTCCCTGACTGAGCTAAGAGTGTCAGGGAGGCGGGTGACGAGGAAATAGAGAGTGAAGTACATCGGGGGGGGTTTGCGGCGCAGAACTCGGCTGAAAGGGCGGCACGAAAGCGAGTGTCAGTAGCGCGCAGGTGGGAAATGAGGTCCTCAGCAGTGGTGAACGAGGAAAGGTCGGGGAACAGGTAGGGTAGCATGAGCCGACCTATGGCTGCAGTGGCCGGGGAGGAGTAGCGCGCAACTACAGCGTCGTACAGCTTCTTAGCAGTTTTGTGCTGGCTGAAATGCGCGTGCTCAGTAATCGGCAGATGGTTCCTAATCGCTAGGCGTGCAGCAGCATCGCGGGTCTTCCACTGCGAGCGTTCGAGAGCAGGAGCATCGGCAGCAGGAGCAACGGCCGTGCCAGACACGTAATCGAACAGTGAAACGCCCTCTTTGGCATCGGTCAGAAGGAACAGTTGGAGATCATCTAACCACACAGCGAACTCTATGGGGCGACCGTCAGGCTCGAACGCGAGAACGTTAAGCGTCGTCATAATGGCAGCAGGCAGAGGCAGGAGGCAGCAGGCAGTAGACAAGTGGCAGCAGGCAGCAGGCAGGAGACAGCAGACAGCAGACAGGAGCGGCCGCATGCGAGCTCCTAAAGCAGCACGCTAAACAGCAGCGGGCCACGCAGGTGGCCACGCTGGCGACAGACGCGGCGCGCGGGGCGACGGCGGGTTGGACGCGACAGCGGGCCGCGAGCGGCCGACTGGACGCGCAGGCTGCGGACGTGGCGCGCGGCGCGGCGGCGGGCCGCGCTGGCGACTGACGCGGCCGCGCGCGAAAGAGTGACGCGCGCGCGAGCAGCCGAGGCGCGCGCGAAACAAAAAAAAAAAAAATGACGCGCGCGAGCAGCCGAGGCGCGCGCGAGCAGCAGGCAAGGCAGGCAGGCAGTTACGGGTGGGCCCTATTCATAGGTCCTAGAGACCTCCTGCTCTAGATACCATATCGAGGCTAAGGCAAGGATGATGTTTACTAAGATGAGAATGATACAAGAAGGAAAACCCTAAGGGTTTGTACTCTACAGTGAGTACCCCACTACAGCCTACCCAAGTCTAAAACATAGATATATGTTTGACAGAGAAGATCCCATCACTGTTACTAGGGTGTTGCGGATTGGGAGGGGGATGGTTGTACTGCAAGTGTAGTGTGATCCGTAGCTGTATGTGCAGTGATGCATTTCAATCCGTCTCGTTTTCTAGGGGGTGTGCTGCCTCATTTTAAAAAATGGTCCGCTTCAATATTTCAGCCTCTACAACAGTGTTTTAAAACCAGTGAATGATTCTTTTTGTGAGACGTTGGTGATACTTGCCCATATAGGTGCATCATTTTAGCTGCCATATTGTATATTTCTATCTTTATTCACTTCCCTTCATTTTCCTAATGCTCTTCTGTACGTAAGAAATATTTCCATGTTTTCTTTTCTCCCCTTAGTACGCCATTTCGTAGAGGAGCGTACCCATGTACGCATCCCAAACCCGAGCCTCATCCCCAGCCAGGCTCGGCTGTCCGTAGCACAGCAAACAAAACCTACCTAGCCAGTTCAGTTCTGCCCCCAGGAACCACAAATTCTGGTTACGAACCAGGCTCGTTTTCCCCGAGGCAAGCCACATCCCCCACAGCCAAGGGTGTATGTTTGAATTGAACAGCCAGAGCCTACCACACACAGATTCTTCAAGCTGCTTGTCTTTGAGTTACTAGGGTTGCCTAACCAGAATTCCAGGTATGAATTTGTGAATGGCTTTCCATGTCCTACCGACCAAGCTACTCTGTTACGTAGCTGCTTGTGATTCGTCCGGCTCCCGAATGGAAGGACGAGATGAAACGAAACTGCAATGGCGAACAAAACGGAATGCAGCCGTCCTGCCGTGAGGTATCTCACATGCCAGCTCAGTTTGAGAACCTTCATTGCCTATGGAGCCTGCCACCTTTTGGTCTTCGAATCATGCTAGGGATGCTGGTTTGGCATTCTGGTCCGGAGACACTAAACAGCCACGGTTTCCGCAAGCCCCTCAATCTTACCTTCTAACCTTGGGGGTCATTCACGGGAGTATCCTGCCAGACCTTTTCACCCAGTCAGTGACAGAGTTTTCGTGCTTCCTTCATAATATACGGAACGAACGGCTTCAGTTTTTGAGCCAGCATCATAATCGAACGCTCCGGTAGTATGGCGGCCATGTCGCACATCGCGTCGGCCGTTCCGGGAGTATTGCGCATCTCAACCGTCCATGTAGTGGACCAGCGGGAAACAGCGTCACCATCTCTGAGCAGGAATTTGCGTTATCAGCTGACTCATTTCAAAATTCAAGCCTTACATGCTGAGTGCCGTGCGTCTGGCATCAATAAAAGCTTCAGCAGCAGTAGCATCAGTAGCAGCAGCTTCTTGACTAAGCGTTTTTTTGCAGCAAGGCCGTCTGGAACTCTCAATGACCTTAGTGGCTCTCGGAAGGTTGTTGCTGCGTCTGCGTCTGCGTCTACTCCTGCTGCTGCTGCTGCTGCTGCTGCGAGCAGCTCGCAAGGACCAGCAGTGTCGGAGGCAGTCATTGTGGGTGGAGGGTTGGCCGGCCTCGCAACTGCTATTGGCCTCCGGAACATTGGGATTGACGCGCAGGTGGGGTGCTACCTTAAAGCTGGAATTGGGTAGGAATGCTTAACATTGGGATTGATGCGCAGGTGTGGTCACCCTACCTTAAAGCTGGAATTGGGTAGGAATGCTTAACATTGGGGTTGAGGCGCAGGTGGGGTGCTACCTGGAATCAGGGAAATATGTTGGATTCAGGTAAGATTGTCAAATAAAGTGGATAGCTAGACATTACGATTCACGCTTAGAATGCATATGGGATAATTGTTCCATGTAACATGTGACCATTGCATGTAACATGTTATAGCGCATATGGTTGTGCGCTGTCATTGCAATGAAAATGTCCGTGTACTTTTCCGCGTATGTCGTTGCATGGCATCCCAGTCTCAACATATCATCCATGCGACAACAAGAAGAATTGAGTTTCACATGCCATGCCATGCCATTCTGTGCCATGCCTGCTATCCCATGCTATATCTGATGCCATATGCCCAAATCCAGGTGTACGAGGGAAGGGATGAGGTGCGAGGGGTGGTCTTTTGAGACGTCCAAACCAAAAAGCCTTTCCAATAAATTCCTCATGCCTCATGTCACTTGCCATGCCTCATGCCACATCCCCATGTGCAGGTATACGAGGCACGGGACGGGGTGGTAGGCGAGGGAACCCTCATCACGCTCTATCCCAACGGGCTCAGAGCACTCAGCAGAATCGACCCTGCCATTGTGCCCCAGGCATGTGCCAGTGATGTATGCATGTGATGGATGTGGCTGTTCTGTGATGGTGATGGTTATCGCTGCGTGTGGGAGTAATGGCTGCATGTGATGGTGATGCTGGCAGCATGTGATGGTGATGCATGCATGTGATGGTGATGCCGGCATGTGATGGTGATGCATGCATGTGATGGTGATGCTGGCAGCATGTGATGGTGATGCATGCATGTGATGGTGATGCCGGCATGTGATGGTGATGCCGGCATGTGATGGTGATGCCGGCATGTGATGGTGATGCCGGCATGTGATGGCAGCTCATATCTCGAGGAGTACCGGACCCCACCATTCTTGGCCGCTCTCCAACCGGCGATATTCTTTTCCAGTGGGACCTTGGGTCCAACATGACGGCCCGGTTTGGCTTCCCCCTGCTGAACATCCTTTGTTGTTCGCCTCCTTCCCTTCCTTGCCTCCTCTTCCCCTCAGCTCATAGCCCGAGGAGTACCGGACCCCACCATTCTCGGCCGCTCTCCAACCGGCAGTATCCTTTTCCAGTGGGACCTTGGGTCCAACATGACTGCCCGGTTTGGCTTCCCCCTGCTGAACATCCGCTGGCAAGAGGTCTTAGACGTGTTGCTTGGGATGCTGCCGAACGACGCCGTCCATGCCGGGCACAGGCTCGTGGGGTTTACGCAGGGAGAGGACGAGGGTGGTGAGAGGAGCGACTTGGTGAAATGCGTTTTCAATGATATTTCGGGCGGTGAAGAGCGGTTGCTTGAGGTGGAGGTGAGCAGAGGAGAGGAGGTGGAGAGAGGAGGAAGGTGAGGGATGGTTTTGTGTGAAGGGTGGGATGGGGGGGGAGACGGAGTGGGGGAGCGGGGGGGAGGGAGGGAGGTGGCAAGGCAAGAAATGTATTAATCACACGATCACAAGAGTTCTCGAGAACTCTCAACGACGCTCTCTTTTGATCACACGATCAAGAGCCGTGGGACTACTACCTCCTCTTTTTCTGCTCTCCTGTCCGCCAGACCTCTCCTCCTGTGGGGGCAGACGGCAACCACTCTCTGCCTCGTCATACCCCTTTCCACCGCAATTCTCCCCTCCTTTTCTTCCCTCCCATCCGCCAATCCCCCTTGCTGCTGGGGGTGGACGGCATTCACTCAGAAACACCCTCTCGTGCTCTCCCATGCTCTCTCCTCGTCGTCGTACCTGCTACTACCTCTCTCCACCGCACTTGACTGGCATTTCTTTCCCTGAACCTCCCCATTCACCCTCTGCCTCGTCGTACCACTTTCCACCGCACGTCACCCCTCCCCATCTTCCCTCCTCCCCATTCGCCAGACCCCGCTGCTGCTGGGGGCAGACGGCATTCACTCGGAGGCACGGAAGCAGCTGCTGGCGGGGACAGCGGGAGAGGAAGTGAGTGTGCGGGACAACGGCAGAACCCATTGGAGGGCCATCATCGACAGTTCCCTCTGCGCGCACCCCGTATGTGCCCCTCTGCCCACACCCTGTGTGCCTCTCTGCCCCCACACCCTGTGTGCCTGTCTGCCCCCACCCGCTGTGTGCCTCTCTGCCCCCACCCACTGTATGCCTCTCTTCTCGCACCCAGTAAGCGCCCACCCAGTATGTGCCCCTAGACCCCCACGTATGCGCCCGCTCCTCCTACCTAAAGTGCATTGTGTGCTTTCAAACAGTGGCTTCAGAAACATCTATGTGCGACGGTGTTTGAGTTGATTCTACTAAAAAATTCCATTGTGTGACGGTTTTCTAGTCTGCTAAAATATTCGTAGTTTTATCCCATTCCCGGCCTTCACTCCCCTTGATGCAGCTAGTGCAGCCACGCCAGGTGAACACCATAATCAGCGCGGTCATACTCAGTGATGACCGCGCTGCAGCCGTGTTTTGAGTCGACTCAAAGGATGACACCACCTTCCCTTCCCTTCCCTTCCCTTCCCTTCCCCTCCGTCCCAACAGCTGGTGCAGCCACGGCAGGTAAACACCATAATCGGTGTCAACCGCACTGCAACCGTCGCTGATGCCGGAGCAGGCAAGCTCTACTGGTCGCTCGCGCTCGTTGATTCCGCCGATCCAACGGTCAGCAGCGAGCCGTCCGGCGGGGGGAAGGAGGTGCGGGAGAAGATTCTGCGAGCTTTTGATGGGTGGGATGCGGTGGAGAAGCTGGTGAATGCTACTTCCCCGGAGCTCATTCGCGAGAGTCGCGTGCTCGACCTCCCGCCCCTGCCCTTCTGGGTCCACGGGAGGGTGGCGCTTCTGGGAGGTACGGCTCTCTTGTTTCTCGCCCTTTTGGGTCCACGGGAGGGTGGCGCTTCTGGGAGGTACGGCTCTTATGAGAGAACTTGGCGCTCCTGGGAGGTATTGCCGGGTGATGGTGTGTGGCTTGTCGTGTCATGTGTGGCTTGTCGTGTCATGTGTGGCTTGTCGTGTCATGTGTGGCTTGTCGTGTCATGTGTGGCTTGTCGTGTCATGTGTGGCTCTTTATTTGTGGCTTGTCAGATGAAGGCGAGACATGGTACGAAGGGTGATGTGTGGGATGTCTGAATAAAAAGCTCACATATTGTAGGATGTATGAACATGTGCTTAGCTCTTGATTCAACTCCCTGCTTCCGCTCTGCTTTCCCACTGCCCTCTGCCTTCCGTTCATCACCCTCTGCTTTCCCCCCCCTTTCCCTCTGCCCTCTACCTAACCTCTGCCTGTCCCTTCTGTCTGCCTGTCTGTCCAGATGCAGCGCATGCAGTGACGCCAGCGCTGGGCCAGGGGGGGAATCTGGCATTTGAGGATGCGGCCCAGCTGGTGGAGTGCCTCTGGGCACACTCGCTTGTCAGGTGAGTTCTCAGGTGGGCTGTCAGGTGGGTGCATCCCCATGCCAGGTGGGTTGCGACTTGGATAGCCAGGTGGGATGCCATGTGGGTGTGATTACACGCCAGGCGTTGGTGATGGGATGCCTTTATGCAGGCTTTAGGAGATTCTTTTCCATGCTTTATGACCTGCAACAAGGTGCATGCGAGACGAGTTGGTATCGGAGAATTCCCAAAATCCAACTTCTCTATTGCCCCATGGCATGCACCAAGGTGCATGCGTATGCCCGTCACATGTTTCTGCATGCACCCATCGTCCCTTGCTCCCTCCCATCCTCCTATCCGTCCACTCGCCCTTTGTTGCCTCTTCAATCCCACGCCACCAGTCCATCCTCCTCCTTCCTTACTGCTTTCTCACCCTTGCCCCTCAAACCCTCGTTTCGGGATCTGTCTTTTGACATGTCTCAAATCAACGCCTCTTTCCCACTCCTTCCCTAACCCCCCAGTGACGCTCTCCGCTCCTTCCAATCACTCCGCATGTCACGAGTGCAAGCGGTGTCAGCACGGAACACTGCCCAAACAAAGAAGGTGTTTGACAAGAAGAAAGAGAATAACGCAGCAGGCGGTGATGGAAGTGAGGCAAAAGCACCGCCAAGGATTGAAGAGGTTCAAGCGGCATCGGCTGCAGCATCGGCACGGGCGGGGCGTGATCCTGACGAGGAGCTGTATGGTTATGACATTGTGGTTTTGGAGTAGGATGTGCGAGTGTTGTGCAGTGATTTGTTTCAAGATGTCTCGTTACAAGTGGGGCGGGGTGATCCTGACTAGGACATGTATGGTTATGACATTGTGGCTTGACAGGAGGATTTTTGTGTCGCAAGTGTTGTGCAGTAACATGCCCTTGCTCAAACAGAGAAACAGAGTCATATGGGTACATGCGTGCATGGAGCTAAAGCCTCTCAAGGACCCTTCAAGACCAGACGATTCAAGAAGAATTATCAAAAGGAACTGTATCATAGGAGTACAGGTAATGATAGAATTCAGAATCTTCTCCTCCCTTTCCTGCCGCCGTTGCACCTGCCGCTGCTGCTTCAGAACGCATGGAGGTGAAACCCCTCAAGAACCTTTCAAGACCACTCTCAGTTGGAACCCTCAAGGGGAAGTGTATCATAGGAGTACAGGTAATCATAGAACTCAGACTCTTCTCCCCCTCCCTTTCCTGCCGCCGTTGCACCTGCTGCTGCCTCAGTTCCCTTGCTGCTATCCCTCTCTGTGTCCTCTTCTTCTTTATCCTCGTAGATCTTCTTGGACGATGCGACGTTCTGTGAGACCACGGCTTGCACACGAGGCATGCGGATGGACTGGAAGGATTGCAAGGCGTCACTGCAGGAAGGGTGTGAGGGGGGATAGAAGGGGGGAAGGGTGGTGTATATTCAGTCAACTCAAAACACACAGGGACTGAAAGATTTTAAGGCGTCACTATTGAAAGGGGGAGGAGTGGAAGGAGGAAACGGGAAGGAAGAGGAGAGTGTGTAGGGGCTTGAGGAGGGGGGGAAGTGGGGGGAGGGGATGACGAAACAGAGTTCGAAAGGAATCAGGTCACCTGCAATCCACCATCTAATGCAGCAACAACCACATGGCATGCGAGTGCGCGTACCCGACAATCCACCTGGCAACCCATCTGGCATGGGGATGCGCCCACCTGACAACCCACCTGGTATCACACCTGGCAAACCACCTGGCGACCGGGTTGCGCCCACCTGACACCCCACCTGAGAACCCACCTGACAAGCGAGTGTGCCCGGAGGCACTCCACCAGCTGAGCCGCATCCTCAAACGCCAGATTGGCCCCCTGCCCTAACGCTGGCGTCACTGCATGCGCCGCATCTGGACACACAAGCGGGTGAAAAAACAGGAAGGCAGAGGAGACGTCGAAAAGAAGCTGTCGAGACAGGAAGGCAGACGAGATGTTGTGGGAAACACGTGCAGACAAAGATTGTTTTCCTGCCCCAGCGATGCCTCACTGCACGTGCCGCATCTGGACAGACAGAGGACGGTGCAGGCAGAATGCAGAGGGTAGTCCACTGATTGCAGCCAAAAAAAAAAAAAAAAAAAAAAAAAAGCCCCCTCTAGCAGATGTCGTACCTCCCAGGAGAGCCGTCCTCCCTTTGACCCAGAAGGGCAGGGACGGGAGGTCGAGCACGCGGCGCTCAAGAATGAGGTTGGGCGGAGTGGCGAGCGCGAGCTGAGTCACCACATCCCACCCCTCAAACGCCCGCAGGATCTTCCCTTGCGCCTTTTCCCCCCCACTGGACCGCGCGCTGCTGACCGTCGGATCGGCGGAATCGACGAGCGTGAAGGCCCAGTAGAGCCTGCCTGCTGCGGCGTCAGAGATGGTTGCTGTGCGGCCGGGACCCACCATGGCCAGGATGTGGCGAGGCTTGAGGAGCTGAGGGATAAGTTGTGGGATAAGGACCGAGACGGGATTTTAAACAGGGTTGAAGAAAGTCCCAGTAGAGCCTGCCTGCTGTGGCGTCAGAAATCGTGGTTGTACGGCCGGGCCCACCATGGCCAAGATGTGACGCGGCTTGAGGAGCTGAGGCAGGAAGCTGGGGGACAAGGAAGAGGGAGGTGAAGGAAGAGAAAGGTGGGAGGAGATCAGAACAGACAGGGCAATATGGAAAACAAGACGGCTGAATTGAAAGTCAAGGCTCATGTAGAATAGGAGTTGCGACAGGGATGCACGCAGACGCGCACATACAGAAGGGGGAGGGAGAGGCACACATACGGGGTGCGGGCAGGGGGGCACGTACTGGGTGCGGGCAGAGGCTGCTGTCGATGATGGCCCTCCAGATGGTTCTGCCGTTATCCCGCGGACCCACTCCCTCGCCTGCTGCCCCACCCATCCCATTCACTCCCTCGCCCAGCAGCTGCTTCCGTGCCTCCGAGTGAATGCCGTCTGCCCCCAGCAGCAGCGGGGTCTGGCGAACAGGGGGGTGAAAGAAAAGGGTGAAATGCGGTGGAGGGAGGTATCATGTGTGGGGCTAGGGCATGGGGGCAAGAGATGCCCTTTGAGTGGATGCTGCCTGCTCCCAACAGCAGTGGGGTCTGGTGAACAGGAGGGTTCAGGAAGGGAATTGTGCGGTGAAGTGTGGTGGAGAGTGGTACCACAACGAAAGAGAGGGCATAGCAGAAAGAGTGTCGGTCTTTGCGTATGGCGGGTGAGCGGAGGAAGTGCTTCAAAAAGGGTTGGAGTGGCCAAGAGAGAGGAAAGTGCCCAAGTGGTTCCTGGCATCAACCGTGTCTCCCCCCATACCGAGTATTGTCACCAACCCACCTCCACACGTACAAGATGCTCATTGCCACACGAAACAGTGGAGAAAAAGCATTCCACCGAACTCCACCCTTTAAAACCCACCTCCACGCGCACGAGATGCTCGTTGCCACACGAAACAGTGGAGAAAAAGCACTCCACCATGCCTCCCCCCTCTGCCACGCCATCCCTCTCCACCGCACCGGACTCCTCCCCATTCCTTCCAGGCTCCTCCCTCTGCGTGACCTTCACGAGGCGGTGACCAGTGTGTACGGCGTCGTTCGGCAGCATCCCGCGCAGCACGTCCAGCACGTCGCGCCAGCGGATGGAGAGCATGGGCAGGCCGAAGCGGGGGGTCATGGTGGCACTGTAGCCCCACGGGGCGATCATGTCTCCTGAAGGCGAGAGGAGGAAGCTGGCGGGGTCTGTCACTCCCAGAGGAATCAGCTGGAGGAGAATGGGGTGAAGGATGGATGGGGACGGCAACATGAGCCAAAGGGGAATGGAGGGAACAGCAGGAGCGGATGGCGAGCATGAGAAAGCAGAAGCGGGCGGTCATGGTGGCACTGTGAGCGGTTGTTTTTGAGAATTCTCAAAAACACCCTGCAGTAAGCGGTTCTTGAGAGAACGCTCAAAAGCCACCTAAATTACTGTTGTGAGCTGCAACCTGCAGGCATGCATCTGGCGCATCACCTCAGCATCAGAGTTGATTCGGCCGCATCTGATGTGATTGCGCTCAGGGCGCATCTGATGTGATTGCGCTCAGGGCGCATCTGATGTGATTGCGCTCAGGGCGCTCAACCGAATAAGTAGCATCTGGCGCATCACCTCACATCATTTGCCTGGGGCACAATCGCAGGGTTGATTCGGTTGAGCGCCCTGAGCCCGTTGGGGAAAGAGTCCGAGGAGGCATGCATGCAACTGCTACTCATTATCACATGCATGCAACTGCTACTCATTATCACATGCATGCAACTGCTACTCATTATCACATGCATGCAACTGCTACTCATTATCACATGTAAGCATCACCAACACGCACAGCCTTGCCATTACTATCACAAACGACGTACCTGGGTCACGATGGCAGGGTTGATTCGGTTAAGCGCCCTGAGCCCGTTGGGGATGCATGAAGGCTAATCAGCAGCACCATGTGTGGAACACGACCAAAATGGACAACCAGCTCGCACATGCAGCCATTGCTATCAGGCTATCACGTACCTGGGGCACGATGGCAGGGTCGATTCGGTTGAGCGCCCTAAGCCCGTTGGGAAAGAGAGAGATGATGGTGCCCTCCCCCCCTCCCACCTCCTTGCGCGCCTCGTACACCTGCAAGCGGGATTTGAGACAGGACATGCTGTTTTCGATGAGCTTTGAGGTTTTTTCAAAAGAGAGAGAGAGAGATGCTGGTGGCCCCCCCTCCTCCCACCTCCTTGCGCGCCTCGTACACCTGCAAGCAGCGTGGCATGGCAAGCAGTTGCGGCATGGCATCAATTGACGGCATGGAAAGCAGTGGCGGCATGGTATGGTGTAACGGCATGGCAAGCAGTGGTTGGCATGTCATTGGTTGACGGCGTGGCAAGCAGTGGTTGGCATGTCATTGGGTGACGGCGCGGCAAGCAGTGGCGGCATGGCATGGTGAGACATGCATGCGATATGGGCACCATAGCATGGCATGATGTGACATGCACGTGATATGGGCACCATAGCATGGCATGGTGTGACATGCACTATGGGCACCACAGCATGGCATGGTGAGACATGCATTATGGGCACCACAGCATGGCATGGTGAGACATGCACTATGGGCACCACAGCATGGCATGGTGAGACATGCACTATGGGCACCACAGCATGGCATGGTGAGACATGCACTATGGGCGTCACAGCATGGCATGGTGTGACATGCACTATGGGCGCCACAGCATGGCATGGTGTGACATGCACTATGGGCGCCATAGCATGGCATGGTGTGACATGCACTATGGGCACCACAGCATGGCATGGTGAGACATGCACTATGGGCGCCACAGCATGGCATGGTGTGACATGCACTATGGGCACCGTAGAATGGGGGAAAAGGGAGCTGGCTGGTACTGTAGCAGTCGTGCTGGTACTGTAGCAATGGTGAATGCACAGTAGCAGTGGTGCTATCACTGTGGCACTGCAGCTGTGGCAGCAACAGAGTAGAGTAAACCCAGGTGCAACCAGATACACTGTGCTGTTTGGAATCCCAAGTCTCTCACCTGTGCGTCAATCCCAATGTTCCGAAGGCCGATAGCCAATGCGAGGCCGGCCAACCCTCCACCCACAATAACTGCCTCCGACACTGCTGGCCCTCCTGAGCCCGTGCTGCTTGCGGAAGCAGCAGCAGCAGCAGCAGAAGATGCAGAAGCGGCGACATCCCTGCGGCTGTGGTTGGCACCAGGAGCAGCAGACGCCATCGCTCTCTTGAATCTGCTGCTAATGCAGCCGCTCCTACCGTTGCTGTTCAAGCAACCTTCACGAAAGCTGGAGGACAGGCTTATAGAGCTGCCAGGCGTGACGCACACAGCATGTGATGCGCGTGCCTTGAATCGAACAGTCAGAGGACGGGGATTGTTGCTTGGTTGTACACGTGGTATACGGGGTCTTACCTGGCGATCAAGCAAGCACACCTTTGTGGGGCCTGCTGCTAGTCCGTAAACGCCAGAAACAGCTGCTGCAGTCATAGCCGATGCGCGTATCGAGCTGCTCTCTGTGAAATCGCTGATTTTGGAAAGAAAGAAAGAGAAGTACTGATCGTTACTGAGCACTATGTTTTATGCCAAAGCGACTCGACCCAGGGACAGTTAACCACTTATTCCAGGCGTAGGAATTTGAGACCTGCCTGGTAGTACCACGCATTGATGCGTTAAGCGTTCATCTCGAAAGGTCGTCCCTGTCCAATCAATTCCCCAGTCATCTGAACGTAGTAACATCGAGTTTTGGAACATGTTTCCACGCGTTTGACACTGCTATCGAGTGCCATGATTGCGTGCTATTGAGAAACAGGACCTCAGAACGACGCTTCTTCCCAGATGTCGCAACAGAGTGGATCAAGGCTCGAGACATCGTGAACAGATTCGTTCCTGAACGTCCAATTCCGACTGAGACCATCTCAGTCTTGACTTGGACGGAAAGGACGGGCGACAACGAGACTCCTCGAAACGAACGTCGTCTCGAGCTATCCGAGGAACCGCGACTGGCCCCCCATGCTCCACATGGAGCCGCGAACAAGGCGGGCCGTCCTAATCTCACGAAAAAAACCTTGCTGCATATGATGACATACGCAGCTATTGTTTCTCGCCCGATTGCCCTTGTCCCTAGATTCTCCCTTCCCAGATTCTCGCTTGTCTCGGGATTGCCGAAACAAGCCGACTCGTTCATGATACAGTCAAGCGTCGCTCTACAGTAAATCTACAAGCTCTTTTTGAGCCAAAGAACTAGCTTGTATATCACTAGGATGCAGAAACCTAACAGCCCAAATTTGGCTAGTGCAACATGATTTACACTGCAATATAAGGAAGGAACAGATGTATAAATTAAATCAACACCTTGGTCAACCTTGAGGCTAGAAACTGCCAGAATCAGCCACAGCAGCAGTTCTTCTTCAGCCACTTGCTTGGCAGCACTGTAGCATGGAACCTTTACCAAACCAGTCAAAAGTCAACAACCAGGCCTCTGGATAGGATTTGGGGTACTCTTTCTCGTAAGGCCAACACCCAGCCTTTACTCTTTCAGTAAGGGTGCTTCACAGAAACTGCTCTTAAAAGTCAGGGTGTAAACAAATGAAATAAACGGCTCTCCAAAATATGTATTTCTGGTGTTGTAGTGTGTTGATTCATCGCAGTTATGTGGAGAACTAAGT
The DNA here is from genome assembly GCA_947471745.1 of Closterium sp. Naga37s-1. Classification (NCBI taxonomy): domain Eukaryota; kingdom Viridiplantae; phylum Streptophyta; class Zygnematophyceae; order Desmidiales; family Closteriaceae; genus Closterium; species Closterium sp. Naga37s-1. The sequence goes on along the minus strand of CANJKZ010000096.1, from coordinate 1,769,746 downwards.
TCGATACCCAGCGCGGGCGTCCTACGCGAAATTGTATTTTTTAAACACACATAGTGTTTTTCAAAATTGTGTATTGTGAAAGCGAAGCTGCTTGTATTGCACAATTGGCATCGTCGAAGCGCGCTAAACGCCCTTCTCCAACTACAAAAATCGTGGGTTGGAGCTCATTTCCTCCACCCACGTTTCTCTATTTTCAAACGGCTCACTCAACCTTTCCGCTCACGTAGTTTATCCCTCCGTCCAAGCTGGCTAGGACAAAATCGCTTCCTAGAGGCGAGTCACCCTCGACTATACTCAGCGACATTTTTAACTTCAATCGCTCAACGATGGCACCGACGCCGACACTTAACAACGAGAACTCGTCCAACCCCGCTTCCGACTCCGACCGCAACACCCGCGATTTGGCGAGCGAACGCCGTAACAAGCGACGGGCAGAGGATGGACCGCCCGCCCCGACTGCAGTGGACGTGCTGCTGGGCGGGCTCGAGGTCAACAAAGGGGGTGACGCCCAGCAGCACCCTTCGGCGCCTGTGGCGCCAGTGGCACCTGCGGCGCAAGTGGCGACGGCTGCTGGCGCGGCACACGCCACTGACGCCGAGCACACGCCAGCACCCGCGGCTGGACCGTCGCGTCAGCGCCAGAGGAGGCGGACGGCGGTCTCCTCGTCTGACGCGACGACCGCCCCTGCGTTGACGCAGGCGTTGACCCCGGACCAGGTCAACGCGCTGCTATCCCTTCTACAGCAGCAGCCCGTCAGCGTTACAGCCGCGGAAACTGCACTACCGGCTGCATCTGCGTCGGCTAAAAAAGAAAATACGAAAAAGGAAAAAGGCACGCGAGGAGCAAGGACGAATCGGCACGACAACGACGCAGCGACAGCAGCGCCCCCTGCTCCAGCGGCCGACAACGACACAGACGACTCTGAAGATGAAGCCGGTGAGGCTCCAGTCAACAATGTTAATTTTAATGTCACAAAACACCTTCCCCCCCTCCCTTCTTCTAACCTCACATTTTCGGCGGCGACATTCGTCAATGACTCCGTGCGAGAGCAAGCGGAGCTGCTGGAGGACTTGCGTGCGTACCTGCTGCACGCGGAATACAAGGCGCAGCGCGGGGACCCGGCGGGAGGACTCGAACTCATCTCGCACGCTCTCAACCTCATCTCGGGGCGTTTCGAGGTGCTTCAAGTGGAGGACGCCTCCGACTTCCGCACGGCGAAGCGCTTCAAGTTGTACCAGCAGAAGAGCCTGCTGACTTCTCGACCCTTCAAGCAGGCGGTCGCGGACATGGCGGTGATGGACCGGGCGGCAAGCGGATACGCTCGTGTCAACCGCGGCGGAAACAACGCGCCGATGCCGTTCTTACCCAAGCGGGGCCCCCCGCCCACGGCCAATTGCCGTGGGTTTCGGGGCTCGTGCTTCCGTTGCGGCCAGCCGGGCCACGTGGCAAGTGCCTGCCCTAGGAACGGGCATGACGGCCATGGACCCGCTCCGGTGGTGTAGGAGCGGGCCATGGCACTAGGCGCTTGCGCGCTAGGCACCGTGCACTCTTGAGTGCGAAAACATGAAAATTTTTGAATTATATTTCAAAATTTAAAGATTGTGACAAGACTTGTAAAGGAGCATGCAGTAAGGAGTCAAGTGCTCCTTATCTTGTGGCAGGTCCACGGACCTGCCACCTAGTCCATTTCATTCCACCTATGACGACTGCTCTGCAGACTCCTTGAAGAGTCTTGTCTTAATCGTGGGTAACCCTAGGGGTTTGCGATGGCAAGAGGCCAGTCCTAGTGAAGGGTAGAAATAGGCTTTGGGCCTAGGATAGGGAAGGGGAACAACAACCCCCTCGGTCCCATGAAGTTGGCCACTCGGTGGCGCGATGCATGCTAGGAAAGCATTGCTATGTGTGTTGGTTGATTAATGAATAACTCCTTCTCAAAGGCCCATTGATTTTGGCAAAGTCCCTCCAAAAAATCAAGAGGAGGTGCATAGCAAGAGAGAGAGAGAGAGAAAGAGAGTATGTGTGTGTGTGTGTGTTTGTGAGAGAGAGAGAGAGAGAGAGAGAGAGAGAGAGAGAACGAGATATAGCACGGTGGACAAGCATGTCCATGGTCCCAAGCATCAGCCTTCATGCACTAAAGAGCAAGGGAAAGAATGTGAGAGAGAAAGAGAGAGAGAGAGAGAGAGAGAGAGAGAGAGAGAGAGAGAGAGAGAGAGAGAGAGAGAGAGAGAGAGAGAGAGAGAGAGAGAGAGAGGAAGAACGAGATATAACGAGATCAAGCACGATGGACAAGTGTGTCCATGCTCCTAGGCATCAACCTCCAATGATCGAAGGGCATGTCCTATCGATTGAACAAGGAGGCGAGGCAAAAAAAAAAAAAAAAAAAAAAAAGGAGGTGTTGCGAGGAGAGAAACAAGAAGCGACGGCGCGTACCCGACATACTTGTTGACATTTCGATAGATTGTCGATGTTGTTAACATCTTGATAAATGGTTGCTCGTACATGCATACGGATGCTTTGAAATGAAACACCCAATGATCACCCCATTTTGCCTCCACTACACAGGAGCACGACGGTTCGAGGTGGTATGCTACGACGATCCGTATGAATTCGCCGTTACGGACAAAACTATTACACAGATGCGAGGTCGGCTTCGTGCGACCTTTGCGTGGTGGAGTTCATGGTGCCCATGCAGCCTTGTCCTCTCCGTCATCGCCAAGGGCTACTGGCTGCCATGGAGCCACGGCCCACCACAGCCCTTCCACGATCGCAACCATGTCGGGGCGAACACGCATGCCACGTTCACACGTACCGCCATCCAAGAACTCATAGAGACCGGAGCAGCAGTCCGGATGCCCGCAACGGAGCTTACGTGCATAAGTCCACTAAACGTGGTCGAGCAAAAAGACAAATGCAGACTCATTCTTGACCTGAGGAAAGTCAATGCCAACTTGATTGTCCCCAAGTTCAAGTACGAGGGGCTCAGCCGTGTGGCCGACCTGGCACGCGTTGGGGACTGGATGTTCTCCATCGACCTCAAGTCTGGATACCACCACATCGACATCCACCCATCATGCTGGAAGTTCCTTGGCTTCGAATTCGACAAGCGCACATACGCATTCCGTTCACTGCCATTTGGCCTCGCGACAGCTCCATTCGTTTTCACGCAGCTGATCAAACAGCTAGCTCGGCGTTGGCGAGAACAAGGCATCCGAGTCATACCTTACGTGGACGACATTCTATTTCTATGCCAGACGAAAGCCCATGCGCAAGAAATCTGCCAGCGGGTGATATTGGACCTTAAAGAGGCAGGACTTGTGATAAACGCGAAGAAATCACAGCTGTCACCATCACAACGCCTTCGATTCTTGGGTGTAGAACTTGAGACAGACACCGGCCGATTCTCCATCGGTCCCGACCGACGAGCCTCGCTACATTCAACCATCCAGAACCTCCTGAGCACAAGCAATGCGTGCCGACCAGTCCCGGTCCGCCACATGGCCAGAATCACAGGCATGCTGGCATCAATGGGTGTCGCACTCGGCGCGACCGCTCGTGCATTCAGCCACGCCATGTTACAAGTGATCAACGATGCACCGTCATGGAAAAGCAGCGCGGTCATTCCCCCATCCGCTGCAGCAGAGCTACACTTTTGGCTTGAGGAGTTTGACCGGTTCAACGGTGCACCTTTTCATGTCCGGAACAGCTACGATGCAGTAATCCATGTGGATGCCAGCTCTCACGGTTGGGGCGCCACTCTGAACACATTCTCTGGTGGCCGTGAAGAAGCTAGCACAACCATGTCAGAGCTGCTACGAGCAACGTCTAGCACGCGGCGGGAGATCGAAGGCGTCCTTTGGGCGCTCCAAACGTACGCCAACAAGATCAAGCAGAAACACGTTCTCGTGCGTGTGGACAACCAGGGCGTATTCTTCATCCTTCGCAAAGGCGGCTCTCGTAGCCCCGACCTCACAACGACCTGCAAGAGCATCATCCGCACATGCATGGAGCTCGGCACGCGCTTGATCATCGAATGGATTCCGCGCGAGCTCAACTCACACGCCGACGAGCTTTCAAAAATGGTGGACCACGATGATTACGCATTGAAAACGCCGTGGTTCCGCATCTTGGAACGTCGTTGGGGTCCCCACTCCATCGACCTCTTTGCCAACTCCCGCAACACCCAACTGTCGCGCTTCTGCACAAAGATCCCCCACCCGGAAGCCATCACAGTTGACGCGTTCTCGATCGCATGGACATCCGAAAACAACTTCGCTTTTCCCCCACCACAACTGGTCCCAGCTGTCCTACACCATGCACAACGCACCCATGCATCACTTACGTTGATAGTACCGCACTGGCCAGGCGCAAGTTGGTGGCGACTTTTGCAGCCCTCCCCATGCACTTGGGCCCCACACATCCACGCGCACATCCCCCTGACACACGGAAGCCAATGCCTAGATGTAGGGTCCCATTCCAGTGCCTTCTCGGGCACGGGACTACCGCACAACCCAATCATTGCACTGCGAGTGGTTTTTGACTAATTCATAGTGTATGCGCCTGTGTTCATATTTGCTCCCGAAGCTACACGACCAACTGTTTAACATGCTCGCACAATCCCGCGCTGACTCTACGATCCGAACATACGAACCATACTGGGCCAAGTTTCGAGCCTTTTGCACAAAAGTGCATCTTCCCTTTCTTCCAGCTTCTGACATGACCCTCGCACTATACCTGGTACACGCAATCCGACGCAAAGCCACCCTGTCCGTAGTGCAGCTGACGTGCTCGGCAGTCAGCTTCGCCCATCGCATGACTGGGAGCAAACGCCCGACAATCGGACCATTCACCACCCAAGTGCGTGACTGTGCAAAACGACATTGCCCTCGCCCTACTCGTCCGAAGGAACCCGTATCGATCCAACAAGTCTTCGGCCATGCTTCAACTAGCAAAGGTCAGGCGAGGCCACCTTCATACACTACAATCCGCAACTGGTGCAAGGAAGCCTTCGCAAAGGTTGGCCTCGGCGAGCTGCAGCTCGGCACTCACTCTTTCCGAAAAGGCGCAGCTACAGTAGCAGCCAACACTGGAGTGCCAGACAGAGTCTTCAAACGGTTGGGCAGATGGCGGAGCGACACAGCAAAGGAAATGTATGTCACGCCATACATCGAGCCTCTCATCAAAGCCTCCCGCAACCTACAAGATCCGACGCATGCGGTGACTTCCGCACAACACACAGAGGCACTCGTACGTAACCGAAGGCCCCCGCTGCCTATGTCTCGGAGACCCCATTTGTAATGAGAACGATGCCAATTGATAAGAATAAGAAAGCAAGCTTTCTCAATATTATAATTTTTAAACACACATAGCGTTTTTCAAAATTGTGTATTGTGAAAGCGAAGCTGCTTGTATTGCACAATTGGCATCGTCGAAGCACGCTAAACGCCCTTCTCCAACTACAAAAACCGTGGGTTGGAGCTAATTTCCTCCACCCGCGTTTCTCTATTTTCAAACGGCTCACTCAACCTTCCCACCACCCACCCCAGCGAAAACCGTTTTGCGCATGCCACTTGGATAGGGTATATCGTAGCTAGTGATATGAGCATGCACTAGCTTGTGTTCAATTGTGATGCAAATGTTGTAAACAGCCATTTGTAATGAGAACGATGCCAATTGATAAGAATAAGAAAGCAAGCTTTCTCAATTACATGTTTTACGCGACCAAACCTGGTATCCTCTCTTAGATCGAAATCGATTTCATCAGTGCTACTACACCACATAGCTCTGAAATATCAGTGTCGTATAATCGATCACTTTTTTTTTTGTAAGCGTCTAAAACAAAACCAGTCTTGTAAAAAAGGGTGCATAGTCAAACCCGCACTTATAGTAAGGGTCATAAGGGTGAATCACCCTGATATCGAGAGGCCTGACTTACGCCAACACACACAGCTGGTATTTATGCCACAGAATATATTTTTATTCGTTTTATTTGTTTGCACCCTGACTTTTAAGAGCAGTTTCTGTGAAGCACCCTTTCTAAAAGGTAAAGGCTGGGTGTTGGCCTTACGAGAAAGAGTACCCCAAATCCTATCCAGAGGCCTGGCGTAAGTAATTAAAAGTCAATAGTGAAGGTGCTACGACCGGTCAAAGCACCAGCCTCGCCACTAGCATTCCCGAGTCGGGCTGAGGCAAACCCCCCTTCCCCAGCCCCAGCAGCTGATGCACCCAGTGCATTCCTAGACTGAGTTGACTCTTGAGTCGACTCAAAAGTCATCTGGCTGAGGCAAAACCCCCTCCCCCAGCCCCAGCAGCTGATGCAGCCAGCGCATTCCTAGACTGAGGTGGAACGGGGCGAGGGGGGCGGCGGGGCAGGTGAGTGTTGTAAGGCCGTCTGTAGTGGAGAGGGTTGGTGTGCATGCGCGGCAAAGAATCCTGCGGGGAGGCGGTAGGGTCAGAGGCGTAAGCGCTACTGTGTGGGTTTGCAAAGCGGTTGTGCGCGGTATGGGAGGGAAGGGAGGGGTTTGCAGGGTCGTAGTAGGAGGGAGGAGGGGAGAAGTGAGAGAAGGAAGGAGAGTCGGCGAGAGGTGAGGGTGTGTTGGAGGGAGGAGGGGAGAGGTGGGTGGTGCTTCCTGGGTGCTGCTGCTGCGCGTGGCGTTGGGAGGTTTGGAGGGCTTGGGGGGTTTGGTTAGAAGGTGGATAGAACAATGCGTTTGAGGTGGGAAGGAATGGTTCTGTGGAGGATGTTAGGAGGGAAAACTGCTGCAGCTGCTGTTGGTGTTTCTGTTGCTGTTGCTGTTGCTGTTGCTGTTGCTGTTGCTGTTGCTGTTGCTGTTGCTGTTGCTGCTGCTGCTGCCACTGATGCTGCTGCCGCAGCTGATTCCCATCAATCTCCTCTTGCTCAGCATGCACTCGCATCACCTCCCGAGCTCGCACGCTCACCCCCCCACCAGGGACCTCCTGCCTCTCCTGTTCAAATGAAAACATGTCGCCACTGTCACAGTCCAATACAGTCACAATACTCTCACTTCCACCGCCCAATGCAGGTGCGGGTGTGCTCTCCTCTGCCGCACCAAGCTTCCAAACCGGTTGGCCAGCCTCCGGAGGTTTCCGAGCCTCCGGATGCAAGGAGGAGTTGGGGAAAGAGGAGGAGGGGGGGAAGGAGTTGGGGGCAAAGGAGTTGGGAGAAAAAGAGATGGGGGAGACGGGCTGTTGCTGGTCATATGGAGGGGCTGTGTGTTGAGAGCGCAATGGGGAGTGGGGGGGGACTATGGGGTGGGAAGGGGAGTGCGCATGGGGGGAGTGAAGGGGGGAATGGGGGGAGTGCAGTCCTTGTGTGGGGGACCGCAGGGGGGAATGGGGGGAGTGCATGGGAGCGTGGGGGGAGAGTGGGCCAGCATGAGGGGAGTGCATGGGCGCATGGGGGGAGTGAAGGGGGGAATGGGGGGCGTGGGTGAGACCACGGGGGGAGTGCATAGGAGCGTGGGGGGAGTGTGGGACAGCATGTGTTGAGTGCATGGGCGCATGGGGGGAGTGCATGGCCGCTTGGGGGGAGTGCATGGGCACATGGGGGGAGCGTGGGGCAGAATGGGGATAGTGCATGGGTGCACGGGGAGAGAGAGGGGCAGCATGAGGAGAGTGCATGGGCGCGTGGGGGGACTGCATGGGTGCATGGGGGGAGTGCATGGGCGCATGGGGGGAGAGTGGGGCAGCATGGGGGGAGTTCCTGGGCGCATGGGGGGAATGCATGGGCGCATGGGGGGAGTGTGGGGCAGCACGTGGAGAGTGCATGGGAGCACGGGGGGAGTGCATGGGCGAATGTGGGGGTTGCATGGGAGCACGGGGAGAATGAAGGGGCGAATGGGGGGAGTGAGTGAGCGTGTGTGGAGAGCGCAAGGGAGAATGCAGGGGAGCATGTTCAGACATATGCTGCATCTCAACCGGCCCATACACGCTCTGGGAGGGGCTAGCAGGCACATGCTGCATGAGTGTTTGAACAGGGCTGGTGGTGGGGTATTGGACGAGTGCTTGTATAGGGCTGGAGGGGGGAGCAGAGTGTACAGCCATGCTTTGAGGAGAGGTGGGCTGCTGCGGCCGCTGCCCTTGCTGCTGCCATGGCTGCTGCTGCCCCTGCTGCTGCCCCTGCAGCAGCTGGCCCTGCTGTTGCCACGGCTGCTGCATCAGCTGCTGTTGCTGCTGCCCCTGCTGTGGTGAAAGTGGCGACAGGGGGGCCCTCTGCTCTAGCCGCTGTGAGGCCAGCTTATCCCGAGAAAGAGGGGAAGAAAGAGGAGAAAGCGGAGAAAGAGCGGACGGAGAGCGCAAGGGAGGGGTAGGAGGAGGGGGCAGGCCGGCACGAGGGCTTCGGGCAGAGGGAGAGCGGATTGCAGTGTGGTTGTGAGGGCTTAAAGCCTGGCTTTTGGGGCTCTGTTGGTTGAAGAGCTGATTGGGAGATGCACGAGGGGGGCATGCCACTGGGCCCGGCCTCTGTGCCCTGTAGCTGCTGCTGCTGCTGCTGCTAGTGTTGCTGCTGCTGCTGCTGCTAGCGCTGTTGCTGCTGCTGCTGCTACTGTTAGTGTTGCTGCTGCTGCTGCTGCTGCTGCTGCTACTGTTAGTGTTGCTGCTGCTGGTGCTGCTGCTGCTGGTGCTGCCACTGCTGCTGTTAATGATGCTGCCAGTGCTGCTGCTACTGCTGCTGCTACTGCTGCTGCCGCTGCTGCTACTGGTAGTGCTGCTGCTGCTGCTGCTGCCAGCGTTGCCAGCGACAGCATTGGCAGCAGGGAGGGTAGAAGCAGAGCTGCGGCCAGCACGGGCCTGCAGAGGGCCTGACAAGGCCCGGCGCTTGGGAGGCGCATCCAGCCCTGGCCGAGCCGGGGAGGAAGAGGAGGAGGAGGTGGAGGGCCGGAGGAGAATCTGATCTTCTTGCCTCAAATCAAGACTTTCGGATGCAGCGGAAGGGCTTGGCCTGGTCTGGAGCGGGGAGGTGGAGGGACGGGAAATCTTCTCTTCTTGCCTCGGGTGAGGATCGGACGGGGAGGAAGGGCCAGGCCTGGCCCGGAGCGGGGAGGAGGATGTGGCGGGCTGTTGACGTACCTGGTGCTCTTCAGAGGAATCGAAACCGTTGATTGAAGGAGAGGGGCTCAGGTGCTGTCGGATGGGTGCGGAGGACATTGACGGCCCTTGACCTCTTGCCTGCCCCTGCTGCTGCATCTGCCCCTGCTGCTGCATCTGCCCCTGCTGCTGCATCTGCCCCTGCTGCTGCATCTGCCCCTGCTGCTGCATCTGCCCCTGCTGCTGCATCTGCCCCTGCTGCTGCATCTGCCCCTGATGCTGCATCTGCCCCTGATGCTGCATCTGCACCTGTTGCTGCATCTGCCCCTGATGCTGCATCTGCCCCTGATGCTGCATCTGCCCCTGCTGCTGCATCTGCCCCTGCTGCTGCATCTGCCCCTGCTGCTGCTGCATCTGCCCCTGCTGCTGCTGCATCTGCCCCTGCTGCTGCATCTGCATCTGCTGCTGCACCTGCTGCTGCAACTGCCCCTGCTGCTGCTGCGTCTGCCCCTGCTGCTGCTGCAACTGCCCCTGCTGCTGCTGCATCTGCCCCTGCTGCTGCTGCTGCATCTGCCCCTGCTGCTGCTGCATCTGCCCCTGCCCCTGCCTTTGCATCTGTCCCTGTGCCTGCCCCTGCCCCTGCCCTTGCAGCTGCATCTGCCCCTGTTGCTGCATCTGCCCCTGCCCCTGCCCCTGCCCTTGTAGCTGCATCTGCCCTTGATACTGAATCTGCTCCTGCATCTGCCCCTGCTGCTGCATCGGCCCTTGGTCTCTGAATTCCTGCTGCCGCCCAGAAGAGGACAAAGAGGGCCGCTGGGCGGCAGAGGAGGGTCGCTGGGCGGCAGAAGAAGGCCGCTGGGCGGCAGCGGAAGACCGCTGGGCGGCAGCTGAAGGTCGCTGGGCGGCAGAGGACGGCCGCTGGGCGGCAGAGGACGAGGTACGCTGGAGATTCCCAGGGCCAAGGCGGGAGGGCACGGCAGGAAAGGACGAAAGAGCGTCGGGCGTCTGGACGCGATTCAGCTGCGTTGGGTCGTCGGTGTGCCGCCGCAGCAGTCGGCGGTTACCCGGGGTAGAGTTAGGGTTACCCCGGCCACGCCCACTGCCAGCAGCAGCACCAGCAGCAGCAGCAGCAGCAGCAGCAGAGCCACCAGCACCACGACCACGACCACTGCCAGTGCTGTAACCAGCTCGCCTAGAGGCATCTGGGGCGTAGCCACTTGCAGCCACAGGCGCCAGCCCCTCATCCTCCTCCTCCCCGTCTTCTCCTGATCCTGAGAGGAATTGCACTGAAGAGGAGGACGGCTCAGCTGCTGCTGCTCCTCCTGCTGCTGCTGTTGAGGGTCGGAACTTCTCATAGTTCCGAAGAGAGAGAGTGGCAGACGGAGAGCCCGAGGCTCGACCACCAGCAGCACCACCACCCCTACCCCTACCCCTACCTCGGCCACCTATCCGGCCACTACTTGCCCCAACTGCTGACGTAGCAGAACTAGCAGCCCTGTGTCCTGTAGCACCTGTGGTAACAGCATTAGCTGTAACACCTGTGGTAACCCCATCGCCCATTGCTACACTCCCTGTGCCGCCCATGCCCCACTCACCTAGCCCAACCTCCACGCCCCCAGCTAAGCCCCCACCTGAGTCAGTTACACCTCCATCCACGTCAACGTCCACGTCATCCCCCTCCAGCTGCCCCATGAAATCCCCAGCGTTGCCAAGCGATGCCGACCTCATTATAAATGCCCCACCGGCCCTGCCGCCCGCCCTGTCGCTCGCTCTGCCGCCCACCCTGCCGCCTGCTCGTCCCCCCCCTGCAGCGGCTCCTCCCCTTGCCGCTGGCGAGCCTCTGTAAGTGCCATATCCCTGCCTCTCCCCCCTACTCCTTTCGCCATTCCCACCACCCCCATCACCCCCACCACCCCCACCACCCCCACCACCCCCACCGCCCCCACCGCCCCCACCGCCCCCACCGCCCCCACCAGCCTCATGAGCCTCAACATCCCCGCCAGCAGCGCTGGTCATACCAAGAGCAGCATCAAACCCATCACCCGCAAAGCCAGCACTAGCACCGGAAAGGCCCGCACTAGCACCAGCAGCTTCCAATCTCTCCTCTCCTCGGCCGTGCGACGACCTATCAGTGTAAGGGTCATGAGACGCGCTTCTGGGAACGCCCCTACCACCACCACCACCACCACCACCACCACCACCACCACCACCACCACCACCACCACCACCACCACCACCACCACCACCACCACCACCACCACCACCACCACCACCACCACCACCACCACCACCACCACCACCACCACCACCACCACCACCACCACCACCACCACCACCACCACCACCACCACCACCACCACCACCACCACCACCACCACCACCACCACCACCACCACCACCACCACCACCACCACCACCACCACCACCACCACCACCACCACCACCACCACCACCACCACCACCACCACCACCACCAGTACCACCTCCTCCTAAACCTCCTCTACGCTGCCCCCCCTGCCCTGGCCCCACCCCTACTACCCCATGCTGTTGCTGCAGCTGCTGCTGCTGCTCCGCCAGTCGCCGCCTGTACTCCTCAAACTTGCTCACATACGCCACGGCAGACGCCCGCGAGCCTGTGCCCGTGGACGGCCGAGATCCGCCGGCTGCCTGCTGCATGGACGGCTGAGATCCGCCTGCCCCCGCCTGCTGCTGTGCGCCTGTGCTTTGCTGCTGCTGCTGCTGCCACTCCTTTCCCGGGTCGATCACGAGAATCTGCGCGTCTGGGCTTGTTGCATTGCTGGGGGGCTGTGCCCGTGCATGTTGCTGCTGCGTCTGCTGCTGTAGCTGCTGCTGCGTCTGCTGCTGTAGCTGCTGCTGTAGCAGCTGCTGCTGAGTTCCCGCTGCGCCCTCACTGTCTCCTGCGCCCAGTTGATCCACCCCGAACGTGTGAAGGACTCCATTGGGGAACTCCTGAAAGCCGCCAGCAGCAGCAGCAGCAGCAGCAGCAGCAGCAGCAGCAGAAGCAGCAGCACCACCCCCTAAAGACGTGCCAGCAGTTTCAGCAGCAGCAGCAGTAGCAGTAGCAGTAGCAGTGGAAAGAGCAGGGCTATTGTTGCTAGTTACCCTTAGGTATCCATCCATGCTAGTCTGGCTTAGTGAATACGCCCTAGGCCGATCTGTACCGGACCCAAACCGTATTGACTGCATTGACCGCGTTGACTGACTCTTGAAACCATCCGCCCCTCCTTCTGACCCCTGAGGCGCCTCAAAAGTCGACCTTGACCTCTCTGACCATGACGCAAACCGCATTGACTGCATTGACCGCGTTGATTGATTCTTGAAACCATCCGCGCCTCCTTCCGACCCTGACCTCCCTCCCCCGCCCCTCTGCCCTGCACCGTAACTAGCCCCTGCACCGTAACTCCCCACATCAAAACTCCCTCCACCAGAATTCCCCCTACCGTAATTCACTCCATCAGTCCCGGATACAACTGCCCCAGATCCCACCGAATCAGATCCCACCGGATCAGATACCACCTCCCCCTCCAGCGGCTCCCCATCGTCCTCCTCTAGGTCCGCCTGCCACGCCCTGTGCCTCCGCCCGCTCTCTGACGCCATCCGCGGAAGCCTAAACCTCGCTATAGCGGACCTCGATAAAGGCAACGGAGGCCCTGCCTTCGGCCCCGCGGAGCTTGCGCCCTTTCCGCCTGAGGCCCCCGGCCCTCCGCCTGGCGCCCCCAGCCCTCCACCTGAGGCCCCCAACCCTCCGCCGTAGGGGGAGGGGGAGGAGGTAGGGACGGCCGCGCCAGCAGCAGGACCAGCGTAAGGGCTAGCGTACGGGCTGGCGGAAGGGCTGGCGGAAGGGATGGCGGAAAAGCTTGCGCCACAGGCGGAGAAGCTCCGCTGCCGTGAATATGACGGTCCCTGGGGGGGATTTCGGTTTGGAGTTTGGTTCGGAGTCTGGTTCAATGGTGGAAAAACACTTCCCCCAGAGCTTACGCTTCTCCCAGCGGAACCGCCGCTTCCCCTTCCGCTAGCCCCAAAGTTCCTCCCCGCTGCTCCCCGCTGGCTTCCGCCACTGGCTTCCCCCGGTTCCCTCCCGTCGTCCGCGGAGCTTCCCCCGGCGCCACCCACGGAGCCCCCGAACATCTGATGCAGCGCGTCTGACGCGGACAGCGCCAGGCCCCAGTGTGATCCGACGCCAGCGGAACGGCTACCGGCGCTTCCGCGCGAGAGCCCCGCGTGGGAGGCATCGGCGGGAGCTGCGGGGCTTGCCGCCGCGGAGAAATCTCTATCTGCGGGGACTTCTAGCCTGGTAAAGAACGAGTCCTGCGCCGTCTGCGCTGCTGCGCCGGCAGCCTCTCCGCCGCGCACCTGCTGCGCGGCTCCGCGCGCCTCTCCGCTTTCCCCGCCGCCGGACGGCTTGAATGAATGCGCGGGTTTCGGCTCCTGCGCGAGCGAGCGCACGAAGGTCTGGAAATCCATGGCGGAAAGCGACGTGGCGCGTTGGACCTTGTTCCACACGCGCTGCCGCACGCTGCCGGAGCGCTGGCGACTTGGATTGGACGACTTAAGGAAATTCACGGCGCATCCAGCGGGCATTGTGGGAGACTGAAGCGAGTCATCGTACCCGTCGTCCCCGTTTGTAAATACTCCGCCATGGTTTTGTTGGTGCTGCTGGTAGGATTGGTCATTGTTTTGTAGGTATAGTGGAGCGGAATGGAAATCGGGGTTGTTAGGGTTGTCGTTATCCGCGCGTGGCGACTCCACCCATAACTCGTCCATAGCTTCTAGAATCGCATGGATGATTATCGACTTCGCTCAATTCTCATCATCCATACCTAGGATCGCATCGTTCGTGAATGGCGAACGGCTTTTGATTGGATGGCATCAACATCAGTGCATTATTATTATCACCCTTCAGCCAATCACTTACACAACACCACAAACTCAAAACATGGTCCAGAAATTCTCCGAGCTCTTCAAGCTTTCTCACAGTTGGTGGTGAGTCCGATGCCCTGCTGTTGCTCCCAAGGTGACCAGGACCAACCAAAGAAGCACCACTTTCCTCTCCTCGAATCCGAACCGAACTGATCTGTGCAGAGAGTTTCAAGGCCGTGACGGATGGATCAGGGCTTGGGACGGAATGTGGTTGTGACTTAACACATCTAGCCTGTTCAATTTTAATCGGTTCAGAGGCATCTACAGCGTTACAGAGCGTTCCTCTTCCGTACATCAACGATGCACATCATAATCACACTCCAAGAGCAGCAACAGTCGAGTCGAGTGGAGGGCCAAGAAGCATCATGAAACCGTACAGGTCCGTTACCAGAAAGTCGGTTTCCACGAAGAATGTGACTTGGGCCGGGCAGGGCCCTGCCCGCAAATCTTCTCTAGCTCTTCCTTTGCAACGTCCAACACCATCGAAACCACACATAAAGTGAATATAATAATTATCAGAGTTTGTTTTCTTGTGGACTATTCTGTATACATTCAGTCTCGACCGTTTTTAGAGAGCAGTTCCGCACGTGCGATGTGCTCCATGCAACAAGCAGGGTGCGTGTGTGAAACACCAGGGAACTTCTGTTCTCTGTACTCTAATATGTACTGTTATGCCGTATAACGTCTGTCTACATTGCAACAGAGGCTTGTGTATAACCAGGTGGTCTGTTATAAACGCGGGTACTGCTCAACAAATTCCAGACAGCTTGATCAGATTGATGCGTTCCATTTTCACCTTCCTTTTTCTGAAGAATCGCTAGCACAATGGCGGCTCCTGCTGTTTCTCTGGTCGCCCACTCGTCCACGCAAGCAGCTTCCGTGTCTCGCGTCGTCGCGTGCGAATCGAGAGCCACAAGCAGCCAGCAACAGTTCCCTTCTCCTCCCCACGTAACCCGCGTCGCCGCTTCTTCCTTCACACATGCGACGACGTTCCCATCTCGTATCCACACACCGTGTGTTTCTCACTCCCTTCGATCGCGACAACTTACTACAGGCTGGCCGTACGGACGCCGAGTAGTAGCAGCGTCGAATGCGGGCACCACTATTGTCGCGTCTGCTTCTGTCGGGGACGTGAACGAGGCGATTAAAGACGCGGCTAAGGAGGGCGACGTTGCTGCTGTGAAGCAGCTATTGGCAGGCGGAGGTGTCGACATTAACTTACCTAGCCCTGAACGATCTGGTTGGACAGGTAACCCTAGAAAACGATTATAATGATATATATTTCGTACAGGATAGCGACTGTTGCGTTCGAGTACAGGCAGGAAACACGAGACTATACACGAGACTAAAGGTAGGTAACACGGGAATACAGGCTGGTAACATGAGGGTACAAGCAGGTAACACGAGGGTACAAGCTGGTAACACGAGGGTACAAGCTGGTAACGTGAGGGTACAAGCTGGTAACGTGACGGTACAAGCTGGTAACGTGACGGTACAAGCTGGTAACGTGACGGTACAAGCTGGTAAATTGCGGGTACAAGCTGGTAGAGAATAGAGGCTGGTAACCAATGCAAGTTTGTTATAGGCTTGAAGGTGATGTGAGAGTGCATTGAATGGCTTGAAGGTGATGTGAGAGTGCATTGAATGGCTTGAAGGCGATGTGAGAGTGCATTGAATGGACAACCTGCCTACCACTTTGATTATTTCACAATCGAACGCATTTCACCAGAAACCACACAAAAAAACGTCATTCTATGCCATTCTTTTACGGAGAAGCATTCTGGAGCTTCCGAGGCAATTTACCTCCATGGCAATTTACCTCCATGGCAATTTACCTCCATGGCAATTTACCTCCATGGCATTTTACCTCCATGGTAATTTACCTCCATGGTAATTTACCTCCATGGTAATTTACCTCCATGGCAATTTACCTCCATGGTAATTTACCTCCATGGTAATTTACCTCCATGGCAATTTACCTCCATGGAAATTTACCTCCTTGGCAATTTACCTCCATGGAAATTTACCTCTTTGGCGATTGACCCGCCGACACAAACCCTCTCCCCCCCCATCCCCTTCCCCTTCCCCCCTCTCCCTCGTCCCTCCTCCCCCCCTCCCCCTCCCCTGCAGCGTTGCACCTGGCGCGTTCTACGAGCATCCAGAGGTCGTCCAGGTGCTTCTGGTTACTTTTGAGTTGACTCAAACCTCCCCTCCCTCCCCCCACACACCCCCCACCCACGCCCCCCCCTGCAGCGTTGCACCTGGCGGCGTTCTACGAGCATCCAGAGGTCGTCCAGGTGCTTCTGGCTGCCGGAGCTGACACTGACGCTCGGAACAGCACCGGCAATACTCCGCTGCAGGTTTGGGAGACCTACGGATTGATAACCCCCGCATAACATAAATTGCATATTTGCACTCTGGGTTGATCATTATAGCATCCCTGTATTCCTTTGACCGCAATTCCCTACCTGTGGTTTGGTTGCACCATCCAATCCAACCGCTTTCCTTTTCCTGCCGTCATGAAAACCCCTCTTTACTGTGCCTCGTCCAATAGTTTCATGCCTAGATATCATATTTTTACCACCAACCACGATATTAATATCATTTCTCCCCTTCCCTCGCCCAATTTGCGTGCATAAAGGGCAACCTGGACGTTGTTCGCATGCCTTTTGAGACTACTAAAGTCAAGTGTCAAAAGCTCTGCCCTTCCCTCTCCCAGTTCGCGTGCATAAAGGGCAACTTGGACGTTGCTCTCATTCTATTGGACGCCGGTGCTGACCTGTACGCCACCAGCGATGACAAGGGGAACGCGCTCGAGTACGCTCAAGGTGCGCACGCAGGTTGGGTGGGTTGGCGTTTGAGTAGCACTGACGTTGATGCCAGTGTTCGAGGTTGGTTGACCTGAACGCCACGAGTGATGACAAGGGGAACGCGCTCGAGTACGCTCAAGGTGAGCACGCAAGTTGTGGGTGGGGCATTTGGTTTGTATTGAGGCTGATGTCAGTGGTCCAGATAACCTGTAGGCCATCAGCGACGACAAGGGAAATGCCCTTGGGTATGCTCTCAAGGTGTGCACGCGAGGTGTCTTTGGGGTTGCATTGGGGTTGCATTGGGGTAGCATTGGGGTGGCGTTGACGGTGATGCCAGTGTTCGAGGTAAACTGCGATGACAAGGGAAACGCTCTCGAGTACACGCAAGGTGCGTGCGCGAGTTGGATTTGAGGTGGTTTTGAGGTGGTTTTGGGGTGGTTTTGAGGTGGCTTTGAGGTGGAGGGTGTTTTTGGGAATTATGCCAACAGCACCAGCGATGACTAGGGGAATGCTCTCGAGTACGCTCAAGGTGCGCAGGCGATGTGGCAATCGGGTGGCGATGAGGTGGCGCTGATGTGGCATTGAGGTGGCATTGAGGTGGCATTGAGGTGGCTTCACGATGATTCGGGGAAGCAGGGTGAGTATGGTAGTGTTGTAAGCGTGTTCTTTAAGTTCTCATGAATTTAGTTGTGCAACAGGGTCTCACAACGCATATGTGCCGAAGGTAGTGTTAGGAACAAGGTATCAGTGGCCAATGGATTTTGCATGGGAATGGGTTTGCTTGAAATGTAATGCTGGTTTCTGGTGTGGATGGTTCTGTGGAAGTGGAGTATTGGCTCATGTGTAGGCCAGTAGTACGGTACCTGGACGGTTGTGTTGATGTGATCAAGAGAAGCCACATGTAGGCCAGTAGGCCTAAAAACTTGGACGTCTCAAAACTTCATTTTCCATGCGTAGGCCAGTAGTATGGTACCTGGGCAGTTGTGTTGATGTGATCAAGATCAGTTGTTTCATGAAGTACATTCTAGGAAAGAAGTTTGTGCTAAAGTATGGACTGATGTGCTGAAGTATGGACTGATGTACTACAACATGTACTGATGTGCTACAGTATGCTACAGCATGTACTGATGTGCCACGGCAACCCTGTTTGGTGTTTTTGTTGTGCTTGCAGAGTGGGGAACTGAAGATATGGTTGACTTTCTCCTGGTTCGTGCAGCCACAGAAAGCAATAAATAAAACTGGCCCTTTTTACCAGCCTGTCGTATGGTATGGTGGTATTACACATACGTGTGAAGCAAGGGTATGAGCATGATCATCTGCTTCGATAGACAAGAGTGGTAGGGAGGGAACCAAGTACCGTAGGTGGATGCCCGACCTAGCTACTCGTTTCATCCTGAGTTAAAGATTTCAACCCTTTCTATCTTCAAATCGTTTGATTGAAGGCATCATCTTTTCTACACTTGCATGTACGGTATGTCAAGCCAAATACCGTACCACTGTGTATTATAAGGTTGTTGCGTGCTACCTCTGCCTCAATCTCAACACAGGCTCCTAAGGTATTTGATCACAATCAACCTATTGAATCTTACAAACAATGTCCTGTTTCTGTCCAACCAACAACTAACTTGCTCGAGGCATAAGCATGCGCCTTATTGCACTGTGCCATGGCCACATATTGGACGAGCAGATTCGGGCATGCCAGAAATAACTTCAAAACAGTGCCCGCTGAGCCTGCCTGTGCCCTTCATGCACGTGAGCCTGTGCCCTTCATGCTCTGTTCATTACTCCGCAAGAGGCTACCTCTGCCCTTCCTGCTCTGTTCACGGATGCTGATATGACCTTTGCGTCGACTAAGAACATACCATCGGCAAAATGGCACCAGTGTCGTACTTGAATTTCATGGATAACCCCCTCTTGCACCTTCCATAGATGCTCAGCGGACTTTTGAATCACACGATGGCGCCAGTGTTGTAATTGAAGAAGTGTTTTGAGACGTCTCAAAACACTTCTTCAATCACGTGGACTTATGAATCACACGATGGCGCCAGTGTCGTACTTGAGTCCTCGTTTGCACCTCCCACGAATGCTGCTGGCGAAATAAGCTCGCTTGGTGTCCTTTGGAATCGGAAGCTTGTAACGGCCACCCCACGTGGTTTGGTGCAGCAGAAACGCTACCGTCAAGTTGCATCTATCAAAGTCCTTCTTGAACGGAGTGACTGCAACGTCATTGAGGAATCCCCGCCACTTGAAGACTGCCAGGTGTGCCACCGCAGGCGAGGGGGCAAAGGGGAGGCAGGATGAAGTAAAATGGGCATAAGGGCAGGGGCATGCATCAATTTGCTGCAACATCATTGAGAAAGCCGCGCCACCTGCAAGGAATGTCCACCGCAGGCAAGGGGGGAAGGCAGGATGTTGCATAATGGGGCAAGTCAGGCACACACCACAGGCATAAGGCACATGCAACACTCTACACGCCTTTCCTGCCCAAGAAAGACACCCTACACGCAGAGTGCACGTCTCACCAAGAGACACTCTACAGGCAGAGTGCAGGTCTCACCAAGAGTGTCCCTTTTGGAACTCATAAACAAAAACACTCTACACGCCTTTCCTGCCTAAGAAAGACACCCTACACGCAGAGTGCAGGTCTCACCAAGAGTGTCCCCCACTCGCAGCACTGGCTTTTTCCAGACCCGCATGCGCCACTCGCTCCATGGGTTCAGACCCCCCCCTCCCACCACCACTGTCTTTGCCTGCTCGGAGGAAATCGTGTGTGAGTGAGTGGGAAAGAAAATTGAATGAGATGCGGTAAGAGACGAATGAGAGAAGAGATGAATGAGAGAAGAGACGAATGAGAGAAGAGATGAATGAGAGAAGAGACGAATGAGAGAAGAGATGAATGAGATAAGAGATGAATGAGAGAAGAGATGAATGAGAGAAGAGATGAATGAGAGAAGAGATGAATGAGAGAAGAGATGAATGAGAGAAGAGATGAATGAGAGAAGAGACGAATGAGAGAAGAGATGAATGAGAGAAGAGACGAATGAGAGAAGAGATGAATGAGAGAAGAGACGAATGAGAGAAGAGATGAATGAGAGAAGAGACGAATGAGAGAAGAGATGAATGAGAGAAGAGATGAATGAGAGAAGAGATGAATGAGAGAAGAGATGAATGAGAGAAGAGATGACTGAGAGAAGAGACAGAATGAGAGAAGAGATGAATGAGAGAAGAGATGAATGAGAGAAGACATGAATGAGAGAAGAGATGAATGAGAGAAGAGATGAATGAGAGAAGAGATGACTGAGAGAAGAGAAAGAATGAGAGACGAGACGAATGTGATACTGTAACAGACGAATGAGAGAAGAGATGACTGAGAGAAGAGAAAGAATGAGAGAAGAGAAAGAATGAGAGAAGAGATGAATGAGAGAAGAGAAAGAATGCGAGAAGAGAAAGAGTGAGAGAAGAGATGAATGAGAGAAGAGAAAGAATGCATGGGAGATGGGTTAACGACACTCAAACCCATCACCGCTGTCTTGGAAGTTTGAAAAGGAAGGATTAACGAAAGAGAGCACGACCAATATATTTCGGGGGACAAAGGAACAGAGAGGGGCGAAGGGAAAAAAGGAAGAGGAAGGGAGGAGGTGGATGAATAGCAGGCTTCACGACCAACGGCTCATGAGTTGCCTATTCTTCCGATGTGAGATGGTTGTTTTGAAGGTCAACAGCATGCCATGAGAGTCAGGCTGTCTCGGGCAAACAAACAGTGAGGCGCCTCAAGAATCACTTCGGTGCGGATTGGGTGTGTGAAAGGTTAACAGCATGCCATAAAAGTCAGGCGGCATCTCAGCCATTTCACGCCACCCCATCCCATGTGATAAAAGGTCGACAGCATGCCATGACAATCAGGCGGTCTCGGGCAGATCGTGAGGCGCCTCAAAATTCACTTCAGTGTGAAATCGACCGAGTCGCCAGTGCGAAAAAAAAACTGCCATGGCAAAGCGTTGGGCGTTGAACGGCCTCGAAGGGAGCGGCTCTAGTAGTCAAATCTGAACGCGTGGAGCCTTCAAGCGTTGCACGCCTTATGCAAGAGTCGCTCAGAAACAACAGCTGGGCAAAACGGTATCATAAGAAGGTTCTTTGACGCGGCCATGCTCGCAAAAAGCTGCGCAGTTACCGCGGAGCCTAAACGGTACGGTACGTAACGGAAGGTGGGAGAGAGGGAGTAACCGAAAGAGTAAATTCTGCTTCGAGAAGGAAGTCATGGTCGGTGCGGATAGCCGCTGGTGGGCTTGTTAAGGACAGCCATTCGGGTGAATGGTCTCTTTATTTGTGTCCAGGCGAGGAAGACTTAGAATCTATTATTTTGTGGATCACCCATTTCTGCTCGGGTGGCGATACTTCCACGGCGCAGTCACCCTCCTCACTAAACGCGTGCTTAGCGAAAGGTGAACGGCCATGCAGCTGGTAAGTGCGTGCTTAGCGAAAATAGTATCTTTGGAACTTCCAAAGATATGTTCAGAACCGAACTTCTGAAACTGGCACATCCGTACGAAGCAAGAACTATTATTGGTCGAACGAAGGGACGCACTGGCAGATGTGCAAGTACGCACAGCGGCGACGCCAGGAAATAGCTTAAGGAGCACCGCCGATGCACACTGCGATGAAGCTAAGAACGTCGGTGGTCGGCATATATTGGAGTGCTTATGGGGGAATGTGTGAACTGCTGCCGCATGGACTCAGGAATGGTGGTGTACGGACGAGGTAGTGTAACAACGAGCAGAAAAGCTGCTGGTCAATCAGGGCAATGACAACAGCATTCAACAGCAAGTCATTCGTTGAAAGTTCGAGAGATGACGCACGCAGCAATGTGTGGTCGAGTTTCTAGGAGCTAGGGGAACATTGCAGCAATGTGTGGGTTGCAGAAGAAACGGTCGCCCCGCCGCCGCCACCGAGGCAGGACTTTTTCTGGCCCTTCCCCCTTGTTTTCAGCTAGGCGACACCGAAAGATGCGAGCGAGGGCGAACCTGCGGAAGCGACTCGGGGCATTAGGTGCCACAACACCGTATTCCCGCGATGCTTGTCATAACGAGGTAGCGAATGCATTAGTTCCACAACCCCTACATCGCTGTACTCCTTATGTTGTAGATTGTGGGAAGTGTGAGCGGAAGCTAGCAACTAGTAATTCATTGCAACCTACAACTGCTCAAGTGAAACTTCACTACTCACGACTAGGTCACCAAGTTGGAGTTGTACACTATGAACATAAAACTGGAATTTGTTTGCGACCCTTTCAAAGTGCGCTGCAAGAAACTTAGTTAGAAATAGCCTTTCACTAACTGGCACAGAAATATTACCGTGTGATTCTGAAAATGGTAGAACGAGATACCGGAACATGCCAATTTGAATGAAGGTTTGACACTTGAATGAAATATTGACACTGGACATTAGTAGTTTGTTACAAAACTTGGATCGCGGAGCAATGCCATCGCTCCTACGGCTTCCAACGAGATGGCATCTCGCGAAGTGTGTTAGTATGTGGTTAGTAGGTCAGCGAAAAATGTTCTCTATTCATCCGCAAAACTCAGCGGGAGAAGCCATCCATGTCGTCTGGCATGGTGGAGCCTGCATAGGGCAAAAGAAAGGCGGTTAAGAGCCAACCCATAATAAAACAGCACCAGACTTCTGGGACTGACCTTTGACAGCTGGAATGCAAGAGCAATTTAGTAAATCTAACGCAAACTGGCCAGGGAACGAGAGACAGAGGTTGGAGGCAACTAATGGAACGAGGAGAATGGCGACTCACTGTGTATCCGCTGGAGTGCGGCCGCTGTTACTACAATCGCGGCGCACCATGACGAGAATGTGAGCGCTCCAGCGACAGCTACACATTTAACGAGAACGACACCAGGAACGAAACCTCCTAACACAGCAGCACCGACGTCCCAAATCTGTCCGGCCTCGAACAACGAACTACGCTTCGACTCGAATTGGCAGGCCGCACCGTGGTAAAACTCCTGAAGCTCCATGGCAGACGGATCCATGGCTACGGCCGAACAGCTCGAATTCAGGAGAAGTTTACAGGGCGACTGAACAGCATTCAGAACTTAGGTGGTGCTGGAGCCTGAAGGCACTTCTAAGTGGGGAAACGCATACAGATTTTGGTGATGTCTAAATTCTCAGTTCACGCTGATGCACAGTGCACACAGACAGAGCTTTGGCAGTTGGAGGAACTCTGGTCCGGGCCGGAGGAGCTTGAGATGGAGAGAGAGGGGGGGAGGAAAGAAGGGGGCGGGGAGGAGAGAAGAGAAGGGAGGGAGGGCGAGGTGAGGAGAGTTGCTGAAATTCAGCAATGGGCATGAGGGGTGTGACGCTTTGCTGACGCGGTATCCCGCAATCACCGGCGGCGAACAACATGACATGAGCACCCACTGCCGTTGCGCTTTTCCAGATTTGTGCGACACGTTGATGAGAAATGTGTTGAAGGGAATTGTCTTGCGGGCTGGATGTGCAATACAATTGTTCTTCATCTACGGTCATGTGGGTTAAGGAACGGTGGCGTGAGTTGTGAATGGGTAGCTTTTTGAAGAGCAGACTTCAAGCTCATTATTGTCGAGACGAATTTGAAGCCAGGATCCAGTCTCACCGTGATTGGAGGGGCATCCACAAAGTCGAGTCGAGATTGGTATTTGGGCAGCGGAGGAGTCACCCACGTGACCAAAAGCCAATGGGGTGTCTTGTCAACTGTTCGCGTGAAGCCTGGTCAGAATGGAGGCAATCTTGGTTCCGAAGTTCCATTGGCGCGCCATCTGGTTGGGCTTCGTGTGATTCCGGCGACCACGCCTTGGATGACGCTGACAATGACTCGAAACCGCGGTATGAATGGATGGGGAACATCAGAGTGTCATAAATAGAATTGATGACCACCTATAATCAGCAACAAAAGCATTTGGAGCTGAGAGTAGCAAAAATTTATTACTTGTTGCATTGCAAAGTGATGGTACACCCACAATCTATATAGCACTGCAATTTATATCCACCCAGTACAAAAATCGGACAACAAAAGCACACTAGTCATAACAACTACACAAAGCTCGGTTTACGAGCTCTTAGACCTAGCGGTAACCTTTTTCCCTGCACGCTGACGGCCCTTCTGTCCTCCCCTCCGCCCACCCCTCCCTCCTGTGGGCCCTGCTCCTGCATTTGTTGCAACTTCAACCCCACCCTCTCCTTCGGTTTTCGCTTCTTCTGCTCCTGCTGCTTCTGCTTCTCCTGCTGCTTCTGTTGCCACTGGTTCTACTGTTGCGGCTGCTCCTGTGGACTGAGTTGCTTGGGATGCCTCAGTCGCAGCAGGGACTGCTGCTGCTGCAGCAGCTGCACCACCATTGACCACGTTGACCAAATCAGGTTGCTTTGCCATAACAGGCTTGAACTGCAGCGAGCACAAACAGAATAACAGCCACCGATTTTCAGTCAGAAACAGAGAGAAGTTAGAGCCATGATGAGAAATTACCGACCTGGAATGTAAAGAGAATTAATCACACCCCTCAGGTAAAGAGGTGACATGAAACCTCCAAATGGACGAACCAGACGATGCAACTTGCCCATTGCACAAACCAGATGAAAGGATATTCACCTAGTAAGCGGATGACACGTAACCCACCTGGTACACATCCCAAAAGAAACGTAACTCACCAGGTAAACATCCCAAACAACACGTAACCCACCCACCTGGTACACGGAGTAGATGACATTGCGGCGGATCTGCGCCATCATGGAGAGGAAGAGGTTATACCCCTCCAGCTTGTACTCAATAAGAGGGTCCTTCTGTGCGTACCCGCGCAGCCCCACCGCCTGCTGCGCAAACTTGAGTGCCTGCAGGTGCTCCTTCCACAGGTTGTCCGTCTGAGAGAGCACAAAGTAGCGCTCTGCATCCTTCATCAACCCAGGGACTATCTTCTCCACCTCCTCCTGAAACCAGAAAAGAGGGGGAAAGAACCAGTGGTGGGGGTGGGAACTTGAGTGCCTGCAGGTGCTCCTTCCACAGGTTGTCCGTCTGAGAGAGCACAAAGTAGCGCTCTGCATCCTTCATCAACCCAGGGACTATCTTCTCCACCTCCTCCTGAAACCAGAAAAGAGGGGGAAAGAACCAGTGGTGGGGGTGGGAGCTTGAGCGCCTGCAGGTGCTCATTCCACAGGTTGTCCGTCTGAGAGAGCACAAAGTAGCGCTCCACATCCTTCTTCAGCCCAGGGACTATCTTCTCAACCTCTTCCTGAAACCAGAGAGGATGGGAAGGGAAACGGGGGAGGGGTAGGGGGTGGGAGTGGAAGCTTGAGTGCCTACAGGTGCTCCTTCCACAGGTTGTCCGTCTGAGAGAGCACAAAGTAGCGCTCTGCATCCTTCATCAACCCAGGGACTATCTTCTCCACCTCCTCCTGAAACCAGAAAAGAGGGGGAAAGAACCAGTGGTGGGGGTGGGAGCTTGAGCGCCTGCAGGTGCTCCTTCCACAGGTTGTCCGTCTGAGAGAGCACAAAGTAGCGCTCCACATCCTTCTTCAGCCCAGGGACTATCTTCTCAACCTCTTCCTGAAACCAGAGAGGATGGGAAGGGAAACGGGGGAGGGGTAGGGGGTGGGAGTGGAAGCTTGAGTGCCTACAGGTGCTCCTTCCACAGGTTGTCCGTCTGAGAGAGCACAAAGTAGCGCTCTGCATCCTTCATCAACCCAGGGACTATCTTCTCCACCTCCTCCTGAAACCAGAAAAGAGGGGGAAAGAACCAGTGGTGGGGGTGGGAGCTTGAGCGCCTGCAGGTGCTCCTTCCACAGGTTGTCCGTCTGAGAGAGCACAAAGTAGCGCTCCGCATCCTTCATCAGCCCAGGGACTATCTTCTCAACCTCCTCCTGAAACCAGAGAGGAAGGGAAGGGAAACGGGGGAGGGGTAGGGGGTGGGAGTGGGAGCTTGAGTGCCTACAGGTGCTCCTTCCACAGGTTGTCCGTCTGCGAGAGCACAAAGTAGCGCTCCGCATCCTTCATCAGCCCTGGGAACGATTTTCTCCACCTCCTCCTGGGTGAATGGAAGATGGGTACGAGGGAGGGGTGCGCATGACAGGTGGGTGGGATAGAAGGGATGGGCGGGAGGTGCATGCGAGTACAGGTGCTGGATACACAGGTCGTACTGAGCACCGCATGGGCTTTTTGGAGGCATATGCCATTCCGATCCGACGCATGCAAGTGCCTTTGCTGAGAGGTCACTTGGCAAGCTGCCAACCAAATCGGGGTGGGTTGCAACGGAGAGCAGGCTGGAGAGCAGGTGGCAGTACTGCCTTTGGCCTCTGCTCCCTGGCAATAATACCTGCCCTCACGCCTCCCAGGCCGCGCCTCCTCAAATGCTCTCTCAGGCTGTCAATCGAGCCTCCTCCCGCTTGAGAAGTGAGGGACTCATTCACCACTCTGCTTCTGTTCTACCAACCCTCGTACCTACTACGTTCGGAATCTCGACCAGACACTCACCCGCTTCTGGTACGCGCTTCCGCAGGTATTCCGGCAGGCTGTCAATTGGGTCAACATGGGGGACTGTTTTTGAGTCGACTCAAAAACTTCCGCAGGTATTCCTGCAGGCTGTCAATTGGGTCAACATGGGAGACGTGCTCTCACTCACCGCCCTCCTCTCCCGTCTACCTCCCTTTGAGCTTCTCAGTGTGAGAGCATCAACCACCCACTCACCCGCTTCTGGTAGTACACCTCCCGCCCGCGCTTCCTCAGGTACTCCCTCAGGCTGTCAATGGAGTCGGCGTGGGGAGCGAGGGACTCCGGGGAGAGGTCGGCGAGCAGGTAGCAGTACTGCTTGACCTTGGCTGCCAGCGCCTCCAGATTCCACTCCTCCTTGGGCTTTGTAGCGTCGATGTTTGCCTGAGGTGAGGGGTGGAGGGAGCGTGGGAGGGGTGGGAGGGACGGAGAGTGGTGGGTGGGAAAAAGAGGGGGAGGAGGGATAGACAGGGGTGGGAGGGGGAAGAAAAAGAGGGATGAGGAGGCAGGAGGGGGTCTCAGGGGAGAGGTCGGCGAGCAGGTAGCAGTACTGCTTGACCTTGGCTGCCAGGGCCTCCAGATTCCACTCCTCCTTGGGCTTCGTTGCGTCGATGTTGGCCTGACGGGTGGAAGCGGATGGGAGGGAGGGGAGGAGAGAGGTGGGGGGGAAAGAGAGGGGAGGAGGAACAGAGAGGAGTGGAAGGGACAAAAAAAGGAGGAGGGACAGAGAAAGGAGGCAGGAGGGGGACTCAGGGGAGAGGTCAGCGAGCAGGTAGCAGTACGGCTTGACCTTGGCTGCCAGCGCCTCCAAATTCCACTCCTCCTTGGGCTTTGTAGCGTCGACGTTGGCCTGACGGGTGGAAGCGGATGGGAGGGAGGGGAGGAGAGAGGTGGGGGGGAAAGAGAGGGGAGGAGGAACAGAGAGGAGTGGAAGGGACAAAAAAAGGGAGGAGGGACAGAGAAAGGAGGCAGGAGGGGGACTCGGGAGAGCTCGGCGAGCAGGTAGCAGTACTGCTTGACCTTGGCTGCCAGGGCCTCCAAATTCCACTCCTCCTTGGCCTTTGTAGCGTCAATGTTGGCCTGACGGGTAGAGGGAAGACAAGATGGGTGGACAGGAAGAGAGAAGACAAGAAGAGCGAATGGCTGATTGGAAGTGGAGAACAAAAGAACTCAACCTGCACACGACCTCACCTTGAAAATTTCCCCTTGAGAATCTCATCCATGGTGAGCTCGGCATACTCTATCATCGCTCCCTCGAGCCTCTCCGCCACCAGCAGTAACCAAACACACACCCACACCCAACTGTGACCCCCCTCCCTCCATGTAAGCCCCACGCACCTCGAGGATGTCGTCTATGGTGAGATCCGCATACTCTATCATAGCCCCCTCCAAGCTCTCTGCCGCCAGGCAGCAGCGCTGGTGCCTCAAAGGCAGACAAAGGAGAATAAGCCATGGACCATGGCAGCACTCTCCCTCTCTCTCACCTCGAGAAAATCATCCATGGTGAGCTCGGCATACTCTATCACCGCGCCCTCCAGGCTCTCCGCCACGAGCAGTAACCAGCACACCAACACACCCACACACCACACCCAACTATGACTCCCCTTCCTGCATGTGAGACCCACGCACCTCCAGGATGTCATCCATGGTGAGCTCGGCATACTCTATCATCGCGCCCTCCAGGCTCTCCGCCACCAGCGCCCTCCTCCTCTCCGCGTATACGCGATCACGCTGGCTGTTCAGCACCTGGGGTTGGGGGGGAGGTGGGTTGGGTTGGGGGAAAGGGTGAACGGAGGTGTACGAGTCTAGAAGCTTGTAGCGCTGGTTGTTCAGTTCAGTTCAGCACCGAGGAGCCAACCAACAGCGACACTGTTTTGGGCGGCTCAAAATCAGCGAGAACGTTCGAGGCTACTAAAGGTGAGGCTGCCACAATTTGCACCTGGTCACCCCGTACTACTTTTTCTCTCACCTGGTCGTACTCAAACAGCTGCTTGTGGATGTCAAAGAAGTAATTCTCCACCTTCCTCTGCGCACACTCCTATGAGACGCACCGCACCGCACCGCACCCTACCTGGTCGTATTCGAACAGCTGCTTGCGGATGTCAAAGAAGTAATTCTCCACCTTCCTCTGCGCACACTCCTATGAGCCGCACCGCACCGCACCCTACCTGGTCGTATTCGAACAGCTGCTTGCGGATGTCAAAGTAATTCTCCACCTTCCTCTGCGCACACTCCTATGAGACGCACCGCACCGCACCGCACCCTACCTGGTCGTATTCGAACAGCTGCTTGCGGATGTCAAAGAAGTAATTCTCCACCTTCCTCTGCGCACACTCCTATGAGACGCACCGCACCGCACCGCACCCTACCTGGTCGTACTCGAACAGCTGCTTGCGGATGTCAAAGAAGTAATTCTCCACCTTCCTCTGCACACACTCCTATGAGACGCATCGCACCGCACCGCACCCTACCTGGTCGTATTCAAACAGCTGCATGCGGATGTCAAAGAAGTAGTTCTCCACCTTCCTCTGCGCCTCGTCCAGCGCAGACTGGACCTGTCTCAGTGCGCACCTTATGGGCCGCACCGCACCACACGCCCTCCACACGCCCTACTCTACAGCACCCATCGCACCTGGTCATACTCGAACAGCTGCTTGCGGATGTCAAAGAAGTAGTTCTCCACCTTCCTCTGCGCCTCGTCCAGTGCCTTGGTGAGCATCTTGGACTCGATCGGCATGTCCTCCACTCGGAACGCCTTCATCAGACCCTGTGTGGGTGCGGATAAAGCAACAAGGATGATGGGATTCAGAGAGATGATGCAAGGGAAGCAGGCAAGCAAGCCTTGGTGAGCGTCTTGGACTCGATGGGCATGTCCTGCACTCAGAACGCCTTCATCAGACCCTGCAAGACAACGCATGGACAGAGGATGGCATGATGTAAACATGATGATGTAAACATCAAGGTGACTTTTGAGTCGACTCAAAAGTCACCTCGCGAGATCTGTAGGCTTGCTGCGGTCGAACCTCTTCCTACTCTTGCACGAGCTCCTGCTGGGGTGAAGCACAGCACGTACACACGGGGGGGGGGGGGGGAGTGATGTGATCAAACATACTGGTTTGCATGTAAGAGGACACAGAAGTTTCTCTCTCTCCACAGCAAAGTAAGAGGACCTTTTGACAACTCTCAAAAAAATCCCTGCGAGGACCTTCCTCACATCACTCCACACCACTGCTCTGCACCACCCCACGGCACTCTGCGCCTGGCCTGGCCTGTCCTATATTTCTCCAGGCTCCAGCAGCACTCCTTGCCTTAAAATTATCACATTTCCACCTAAACTGCAGAACTGCAAGAAACCACTCTTCACCGCCTCAGTTGGAAAAGACGCTCGGCTGATCGAGCGTCCAGCGTCCAGTTCTTCTGAGCGCGTCCTTCCAACTTAGTTCACTGCACGGCTCCGCTACAACACTCTGTGCCTCAATTGCTCACACACCACTGTCCATCGCTCTGCACACCTGGATACGGTCGCCAACAAAGATGTGGAAGATGTTGTCTTAGAGGGACAGGAAGAAGCGAGAACTGCCCGGGTCGCCCTGCCGCCCTGACCGCCCCCTCACACACCAGCCCACACCTACCTACACCTCCTATACCACTCGGAACTTCTCTGCACCGCACTGCACACCTGGATACGGTCGCCCCCGAAGATGCGGAAGATGTTATCCTCAAGGGAGAGGAAGAAGCGAGAACTGCCAGGATCGCCCTGCCGCCCTGACCGCCCCCGCAACTGCAATGCGCAGCCGGGGAGGAGGAGGGGGAAAAGGGGAGGGAAGAGCGATTTTCTAGAATTCCAAAAAAACTGCCAGGGAGCCCTGCCGGCCTAACTGCGCTCGCAACTGAAATGCGCTGCCGGGGAGGAGGGGGAAGGGGGAGGGAAGAGGAGGGAGAGGGAGCAGAGCAGGACGGGAAGGCAGGGAGATGACAGATGGATAGGAGAGGGACGGTGGGGTTAACATGGAAGCATGCCAATTAAGGCCTGGTCCGACCTTTGAGGCCCCACACACCACACGTACATAGACATTCACACATGCCCTAAGCCCTAACCCCTTCCCACCCCTCACCTGGTTGTCAATGCGCCGGGACTCGTGTCTCTCAGTGCCAACGACATGCAGCCCGCCAGCAGCAACCACAGATGCACCCAGACACACACACACACGCACGCACGCACGCACACACACACACACACACGCACGCACGCACGCACACACACACACACACACACACACACACACACATAGACACTCACACACACCCCTCTCACCTGGTTGTCAATGCGCCGGGACTCGTGTCTCTCAGTGCCAACGACATGCAGCCCGCCAGCAGCAACCACAGATGCACCCAGACACACACACACACGCACGCACGCACGCACGCACGCACGCACACACACACACACACACATAGACACTCACACACACCCCTCTCACCTGGTTGTCAATGCGCCGGGACTCGTGTCTCTCTGTGCCAACGACATGCAGCCCGCCAGCAGCAATGACTTTCTGCTTCTCCGCCTCTGTGAACACGCGATACTCATCGTCCATCGCCTGGAAGGCAGCTCGCAGAGCTGCAATCACTGGGTCGCTCGTGGGGCCCTGCACAAAAACACACGAAGATGGAGGGAGAGAGCAGCAATGACTCTCTGCTTCTCCGCCGCTGTGAACCCACGGTACTCGTCATCCATCGCCTGGAATGCCGCTCGCAGAGCTGCAATCACTGGGTCGCTCGTGGGGCCCTGCGCAGCGGAGGGAGACACAAACACACACACAAACAGGGAGATAAAGAGGAGTGGGCATGGGTAACAATGACCTTCTGCTTCTCCGCCTCTGTGAACACACGATACTCGTCGTCCATTGCTTGGAAGGCCGCTCGCAGAGCTGCAATCACTGGGTAGCTGGTGGGACCCTGCAGGCAAATACACAAAGAGGGAGAGAGAAATGACTGGGCACGAGCAGCAATGACCTTCTGTCTGCTTCTCCGCCTCGCTGAACACGTGATTATCATCGTCCATCGCCTGGAAGGCCGTCCGCAGAGCTGCAATCACCGGGTCGCTGGTAGGGCCCTGCTCACAAACGCATATACAGGGAGAGGGAGGAGTGGGCATGAGCAGCAATGACGTTCTGCCTGCTTCTCCGCCTCGGTGAACACGTGATTATCATCGCCCATCGCCTGGAAGGCGGAGCGCAGACCCGCAATCACTAAGTCGCTGGTGGGGCCCTGGAGTGAGGGATATGGAGGGAAGACACACACACAAACAGGGAGAGGGGGGATTAAGCATGGGCTGCAATGACCTTCTGTCTCTCCGCCTCAGTAGGCACATCCATTAGATTTGTCCATTGCCTGGAAGGCTGCCCGAAGGTCTGCCATCACGAGGTCTTAGCCTCCTGAGCCGGCAGGAAGATGTCGGTAGAAGAGCAAGTGAGGTCACCTCACCCCCTCCCTATCTGATGTTTGCGCATACGCAGTGGCAGAGAGTCTTGAAAAACGGTTCAATCTTTCTCACCTTCTCAGGCGCAAATGCCAGCCTGCCTTCTGCCTCGAGGGCTAGCAGCAAGTCCAAGAGCAAGGGGCGAAGGAGCAGTGCCTGCCTGCTAATCTCGCATGGAGTGGAGGTAAACGCGCATACCTTCTCACTCGCGAATGCCAGCC
Source organism: Closterium sp. Naga37s-1 (assembly GCA_947471745.1). NCBI lineage: Eukaryota > Viridiplantae > Streptophyta > Zygnematophyceae > Desmidiales > Closteriaceae > Closterium > Closterium sp. Naga37s-1. Next base: position 1,737,733 of record CANJKZ010000096.1, on the reverse strand, counting down.
TGTCCTCCGCCTCCAGTCGAGAGCTGGCTGGCAGCGAGTTGGTAAATGCGGGGCAAAGGAGCAAGTGAAGACAAACAAACACACCTACCTTCTCACAGCCGAATGCAAGCCTGCCCTCGGCTTCCAGAGCCGACAAAGGAGAGGTCAGACAAAGACACTCACCTTTTCGCACGCGAACGCCAGCCTGTCCTCGGCCTCGAGAGCTGGCAGCGAGTAGATGAGTGAAAGGGGGAAGACAAGAGAACACTTTCCCTGACCTTCGTCCTTCTAACGGTGAGGAGAGGCAGACTCACCTTCTCACACGCGAACGCCAGCCTGTCTTCGGCCTCGAGAGCTGGCAGCGAGTTGGCGCCCCACGACGCCACCGCTGCCTCCACAGCTGACGTCAGCAGCGCTGACGTGGCATCCGACAACTGGCAGGGGTAGAGCTCCGGGTTGACCTGCGGCCGGAAGGGGAGGCGGGCGGGGGAGGTGGGGGGAAGAGTGAGGTTTGGGGGTGGGGGAGTGGGAGGGAAAGGGAGGGGGGAGAGGGGGGGAGGGAAGGGGTTGGGGGTGGGGAGGGGTGAGGAGGGTGGCGGGAATGGGAGATGGATGAGGGGGAAAGGTGAGGGGTGAGCGGGGACGGGAATGGTTGGTGCGGGGCAAGGGGGAGAGGGTACAGAGAATGGAGAGGGAAGAATGGAGCAGAGTGACAGGGACAGGAAATGAGCGGCAGAGTTAGAGGGAAACAACAGGGAAATAGTGGCAGGGGGTGGTGATGGGGAGGAGTATGGGTATGGATACGGGTATGGGGATGGGATGGGAAGAGGGGGACACAATTGGCAGCGGGGAGGACGGAAGGGTTGGGAGGGGGAGCGGGGAAGGAGCACAGACGACCTACCCCGGCACGCTACCTTCTCCGCCTCTAATCGCTTTTGAGAATTCTCAAACGTGGTTCCCAAACTTCTGTGGCCACTTGCTCGCACAACAACCCGTCCGCGCATCACCCCGCCACTGTTCCACACATTACCTCACCCCGCTCTTCTGCGCACCACCTCCCTTGCCACGCACCACCTCCCTTGCCACGCACCACCTCCCGTGCCACTCACCGCCCAGGTCTTCTTCACAGGAATCTTCCTCTTGCCCTCAAACGCAATCTCATTGTCGCTCGCTTGAGCCACTCTGCACGGGTAGAGAGAGAGCACAAGGAGTGGGTGCACCAGTGGGAGGAGTGTGAGTGGGAGTGAAGAAGAGCACAAGGAGTGGGTGCACCAGTGGGAGGAGTGTGAGTGGGAGTGAAGAAGAGGGAGGGTTCCACACTGCTTGAAGAAGAGGGAGGGTTCCACACTGCTTGAAGAAGTGTTTTGAGACGTCTCTTTTGAGTCGACTCAAAAGTCACCTCGTCTCAAAACACTTCCACACTGCTTCCTAGCTCAAACTCCCCCCCCCCCCTTCCATTCACACTCACTTCATGGGTTGAGAACTTCCCCACTCACTTGTAGAGAGGGTGCTTTTGAGACGTCTCAAAAACATTCACACTCCATGGGTTGAGAACTTCCCCACTCACTTGTAGAGAGGGTGCTTTTGAGACGTCTCAAAAACATTCACACTCCATGGGTTGAGAACTTCCCCACTCACTTGTAGAGAGGGTGCTTTTGAGACGTCTCAAAAACATTCACACTCCATGGGTTGAGAACTTCTCCACTCACTTGTAGAGAGGGTGCTTTTGAGACGTCTCAAAAACATTCACACTCCATGGGTTGAGAACTTCTCCACTCACTTGTAGAGAGGGTGCTTTTGAGACGTCTCAAAAACATTCACACTCCATGGGTTGAGAACTTCTCCACTCACTTGTAGAGAGGGTGCTTTTGAGACGTCTCAAAAACATTCACATTCCATGGGTTGAGAACTTCTCCACTCACTTGTAGAGAGGGTGCTTTTGAGACGTCTCAAAAACATTCACACTCCATGGGTTGAGAACTTCTCCACTCACTTGTAGAGAGGGTGCTTTTGAGACGTCTCAAAAACATTCACACTCCATGGGTTGAGAACTTCCCCACTCACTTGTAGAGAGGGTGCTTTTGAGACGTCTCAAAAACATTCACACTCCATGGGTTGAGAACTTCTCCACTCCCCCATCACAGTCTCTCCCAGTCCCCAACCCCACCTGGGCCCAGGTTATATAGCCTCGTGTTATAGCCTCGTGTTATAACATCGTGTTATAGCATCTCTCTCTGCTTGAGTCGAATCATGACCTCCGCATTGCCTCCCAGCAGAATGTCACCCAGTCACCACCTCCCTCAGTCCCCACCCGCACCTGGGCAGGTACCACACGAGAAGGTACCACCTCCCTCAGTCCCCACCCGCACCTGGGCAGATACCACCTTCCCCAGTGCCCACCCACCTGGGCAGATACCACCTCCCCCAGTGCCCACCCACCTGGGCAGATACCACCTCCCCCAGTGCCCACCCACCTGGGCAGATACCACCTCCCCCAGTGCCCACCCACCTGGGCAGATACCACCTCCCCCAGTGCCCACCCACCTGGGCAGATACCACCTCCCCCAGTGCCCACCCACCTGGGCAGATACCACCTCCCCCAGTGCCCACCCACCTGTGCAGATACCACCTCCCCCAGTGCCCACCCACCTGGGCAGATACCACCTCCCCCAGTGCCCACCCACCTGGGCAGATACCACCTCCCCCAGTGCCCACCCACCTGGGCATGAGCATCTCCCTGAGCTTGAGGCGAGCCATGAACTCCGCATTGCCTCCCAGCAGAATGTCCGTTCCTCGCCCCGCCATGTTCGTTGCAATGGTCACTGTACAGGGAACAGCGATGTACAATAGACAGAGGGAGAGAGGGGGACAGCGAGACAAGTAAGAGGGAGCACAACGGGGTGTTGAGTCGCCTTGACGAAATGATCCCAACAAAATGCCCATTCCATTCCCGCAGGCGGATTTCAAGAGTTCTATGAAACCTTCCTCGCCCGCCCGACCCAACTGTGTCTGTCGCGGTGGTCACTGCAGCGAGGGAGGGGCACAAGCAATCACCATGGCCACCGTTGTTGATGAAACCACCAAAGCAACCGACCACACATCTCACCAGCGGACTTCTGAGTCGAGCTGACTTTTGAGTCGACTCAACTGACTTTTGAGTCGACTCAAAAGTCAGCGAGGGAGGGGCACAAGCAATCACCATGGCCACCGTTGTTGATGAAACCACCAAAGCAACCGACCACACATCTCACCAGCGCCCAGTCGCCCGCTCTGTGCGACGGTTTTTGAGTCGACTCAAAAACCGAGTCGACTCAAAAACCGAGTTGACTAAAAAACCGACCCACCGTTGTTGATGAAACCACCAAAGCAACCGACCACACATCTCATCTCACCAGCGCCCAGTCGGCCGCTCTGGGCGACGATCTCTGCTTCCCTCTCCACATTCTCCGGCTTGGCGTTGAGCACCTGGTGCTTCACCCCCGCCTCCTTGAGCCGCGCCGACAGCCCCTCACTCAGCTCCACACTCGTCGTGCCCACCAGCACCGACAAACAGCACCAGCACTCCCTGCTGCTGCCTTCACCCCTGCCTCGTATCATAGGGACTCACCTGGTTGATTTCAGCCTGGAAACTGCGAGGAGACAGTGGGGGATGAGACCACCCAACTGACCACTCACCTGTACCAAACCAGCCACTCACCAGCACCCAGACGGCCGCTCTGTGCGACGATCTCTGCTTCCCTCTCCACGTTCTCGGGCTTGGCGTTGAGCACCTGGTGCTTCACCCCCGCCTCCTTGAGGCGCGCCGACAGCCCCTCACTCAGCTCCACACTCGTCGTGCCCACCAGCACCGGGCGGCCCATTTTGTTCATACGTGCCACCTCCACCACTACCGCCCGCCACTTGCCGTCCGCCGCCCTGAACACCACGTCTGACTCGTCCTGGTGGGAGGAATTAAAGGGGAGGGATGAGCAACGGGGATGAGCAACGGGGATGAGCAACGGGGATGAGCAAAAGGGAGGGAAGGAGGGAGAGGGGCAAGGAGTACGGAGAGTGCATGAGGCTTCAACCTCCACCTCCACCACCACCGCCCGCCACTTGCCGTCCGCCGCCCTGAACACCACGTCTGACTCGTCCTGTTGGGAGCAAATAAGGGAGAGAGAACAGGAGAGGTGGGTGGATAAAAAAGGCGCAAGGAAGATGGTGAGTTAGAGAGTTGTCACACAAACCATCCACTCCGCGACTTCCCATGCATCGCCCTCAACACACTCACTCACTCAACATGAGAGCTGGTGAGTGAGTGGTGTAAGATAGGGTAACAACTCACTCACTAACCATCTCTCTGGCTACGTCTGACTCGTCCGGGTCGGTTGGTGAGGATCTCAGTGACAGTGGGCTGGTGAACTCGACTGAATGCACAAACACAAACATCCTTGTAACCATGCCTGCATATTCTTCCAAGCCTGGTGATAAAAGTAGAGTTTTGAGACGTCTCAAAACTCTACTTTTATCACAAACATCCTTATCACAAACATCCTTGTAACCAACCGCGCCTGCATATTCTTTTAAGCCTGTCTGCCCCTCTCTCACCTTGCGGCCAGCGGGGCGGTTGGTGGGGATCTCAGTGACGGTGAGCTTGTAGATGCTCGTGAACTCAGCTGCCTCTGTGGCTGCTGTACCAGTCATGCCGCACAGCTTCGGGTACTGCAGTGAATAGAAGGGAGGAAGGGAGGGAGAGGGGACAGCGGGTGGGAGGGGGGAAGGGGGAAGGGGGAGGAGAGAGGGGCGAGGGGAGAGCGCCGAGTGGGGAGGGAGGGAAAAGAGAGTGAGGAAGGAGGGAGTGAGGAAGGAGAGGGGGATAACGGCCGTGGGGAAGAGGAGAGGGTGCGGAGGTGGTAAATCGGGAAGGAAGAGATGAGTGAAGCGCAATGGGAGCAGTGCAGGATGTGTGATGGGGCAGATGGAAGGAGGTCTGCTGCATAGGAGCAGCAGGAGAGAGAAACACGGACGGACCTGCAGGAAGAAGTTCTGGTAACTGATGGATGCGAGCGTGACCGTCTCGTTCTGAATGGTGAGACCCTCCTTCGCCTCCACTGCCTGGTGCAGCCCCTCACTCCACCGCCGACCCTGGGAGGAAAAACGGGGAGGGGCATGAGTATCCAGTCAGGCAATGAGGTTCAGAGGCAAGGGGAATGGTGAGACCCTCCTTCGCCTCCACTGCCTGGTGCAGCCCCTCACTCCACCGCCGACCCTGGGAGGAAAAAATCAGGACAAGGAGAGAGAGCAGAGCACAGGTAGGGAGAGCACAGGGAGTGAGAGCGGAAGGGATCACGGCATTCATTAAGCAATGAGCATAGAAAGAAGGGGAAGGTCAAGGCCCTCCTTCGTCTTCACCGCCTGGTGCAGCCCCTCACAACCTCCCCTCCCAAACTACCCATTATTGCCCCACCTCACCTCCATGATTCGCCCAGTGAATTCATCAACGATCAGAATCCCTCCGGCTTTGACAATATACTGCACATCTCTCAGGAAGAGCTCCTTGGCCTTGATGGCGTTGATCACATACGATGCCCACTGCTCCACCCAACCCCTCCGCCCCGTCAGCCCACTCACCTCCATAATGCGTCCGGTGAATTCATCAACGATCAGGATCCCTCCGGCTTTGACAATATACTGCACATCTCTCAGAAACAACTCCTTGGCCTTGATGGCGTTGATCACATACGACGCCCACTGCTCCCGCGGGTCATACAGGTCGCTCACTCCCAGCAGCGTTTCCGCCTCCTCGTAGCCCTCTTCTGTGAGAAGCACCGCCTTCTGCTTCTCATCCACCTGCCACAGGGAAGGTGGGGGGTTTGGGGAAGGGGTGGGTAGGGTGGGAGGAGGTGAATAGGATAGCAGGTCGCTCACTCCCAGCAGCGTCTCTGCTTCCTCGTAGCCCTCTTCCGTGAGAAGCACTGCCTTCTGCTTCTCGTCCACCTGGGATGGGGAAGGAGGGTGGTGGGAGGGGTCGGGTAGGGTGAAAAGGGTGAAAAGTGATGGGACAACAGGTCGCTCACTCCCTGCAGCGCCTCCTCCTCCTCCTAGCCCTCTTCAGTGAGAAGCACTGCCTTCTGCTTCTCATCCACCTGGGATGGGGAAGGAGGGGTGGTGAGTGAGTGGGGTTGGTGGGTGGGGTTGATATGAATTGGGGATTGGGTAAATCTCCTCCTCAGAACCTCGCTCTACTAAGAAAGAGTTCTCCTACGCCTTCATGGCATTGATCGATCGCACTCACCCCCCTCCCCCCCTCACGCGCACACAACCACACACACACCCACACACTCGCCCACCCACACACACCCACACACACACACACACACACACACACACACACCCACCCACCCACACCCGCCCTCACACACACACACACACATCCACTCTTCTCCCCCCACACACACACACCCCCCTCCCCCGCCCCCACACACACGACCACACAACCCCCCACACGCACACACCCACCCACCCACCCACACACACACACACACACACACACACACCCCCATACCCGCCACACACACACACACACACAGGCCCACATCCACCTCCACACCCACACCCCCCACCCACCGTGTAATGCACGTCGCGCACAAAAGCACCAGCCAGCTTGGCGGCCTTGTAGTAGCGCTCGCTGGGCTTCTCCCCTTCCCCTCCTCGCCCACACTCAACACAGCCACCCACCCACCGTGTAGTGCACGTCGCGCACGAAGGCATTGGCCAGCTTTGCCGCCTTGTAGTAGCGCTCGCTGGGCTTCTCTGCGGGACCCGAGATGATGAGCGGCGTGCGCGCCTCGTCAATCAAGATGGAGTCCACCTCGTCGATCACACAGTAGTGGAAGTCCGGCAGCACCAACTCATCCTTGGTCTGAAACCACATAATGGGGATGGGGGGGGGAGTGAGGATGGGGAACGGGGGAAAGGGGACGGAGAGTGAGGATGGAGTCCACCTCGTCAATCACACAGTAGTGGAAGTCCGGCAGCACCAACTCATCCTTGGTCTGAAGGAAGGGAATGGGGGGGGAGGGACAGGGGGGTCATGAAAAGGGTGGACACGGAAAGGAAGTCGAATCCCAGCTCGCTGTTGGTCACATATACGTAACATCGCACGCATGGCTCTCTCGCCCTCCACGTGAGGCGCTCTAAAGGCAAGGCAGGAAGGGTGCATGCAGGGAGCTTACTTACAGTGGCGAGGCAAGGACTCACAGTGGCGAGGTTGTCGCGGAGGAAGTCGAATCCCAGCTCGCTGTTGGTCACGTACGTCACGTCACACGCGTAGCTCTCCCTCCTCTGCTGCGCGTCCATGCCCTCTGCAGTGACCACATGGAAGGGGGGAGGCGGGAGCGGGACGGGAAAATGAGGGAGGGGGAATGGCGGGGGGAGGGAGGGGGGGGGAGAGGGAAGGGGGAAAGGGGTGAAAAAGGGGAAAAGGGTGAAAAGGGGGAACGGGGGAAAGGGGGGAAAGGGGGGAAGGGGGGAAGCGGGGAAAGGGGAAGGGGGTAAGGGGGGAAAGAAAGAGGGGTGGTGTGAAGGAGCAAGAGGGGGTTCAGTCTATAATTGAGAGTCGAATTCAACCTCGCTGTCGGTCACATACGTCACATCACACCAGTAGGTGCACCTGCTGCTGGTCCTGCCCTACCCCACCCATCCCGCACCTCGCCTGGCCTGATGATCGTTGACTGTGACCACGTGCACGCCCCTGTACCTCATACAGACACACCCACTCGTTACAGTCACACTCGCTACAGGCACAATTATTCACTACAGTCCCACTCACGCTGAATGAGGCCGACGGAGAGCCCCAGAAACTTGTGAACCTGCCCCACCCACTCGGCGTCGCGCCGGGCGAGATAGTCGTTGACGGTGACGACGTGCACGCCCCTGCCTGTGAGCGCGTTCAGGTACGCCGGCAGCACCGCCACCAGCGTCTTGCCCTCCCCCGTCCGCATCTCCGCAATCTGCCCCTTGTGCAGCACCATGCCGCCTGGGGGAGGGAAGGGGAGGGGGCGGGGGGGAGAGGGGGGGGAAGGGTGGGGGAGTGGGGGGGTGAAGGAGGAAAAAGAGGGGGGAGCAGGGTGCGTTGAGGTAGGTGGCGGTACGGCCACGCGCGTCTTGCCCTCCCGTGAGCTTATCTCCGCGATCTGCCCCTTGTGCAGCACCGTGCCACCTGGGGGAGAAGGGCATGGGTTGGGGGAGAAGGGACGAGGAACGGAAGGGGGGACGCGGAGAGGGAGGGGGTACGCGGAGAGGGAGGGGGTACGCGGAGAGGGAGGGGGGACGCGGAGAGGGAGGGGTAAGCGGAAAGGGAGGGGGTACGCGGAGAGGAGGAGTAATAACAACCTGAGAAAGAGAAGGAACGTTGAGGCAGGTGGCAGCGATACGGTCGGGCGGGGTTGGAGAGGGGCGGAGAGAAATGTGAGCGGGGTGTGGGGGGTGTTGTGGGAGGGTTTGGGTGGAAGGAAACAGTAAGAACTCTGAGTGCCTCTATTCCGTCAATCAGACCCAGCCCAGAGGGGGCCGGTCTCGGACTTACCAATGAGCTGCACGTCGAAAGGCCGCAGGCCGAGAACGCGCTTGGCAGCTTCGCGCACCACGGCAAACGCCTCCTGCAGAACAGAGAGAAAGGCAGGCAGACAGCGAGAGAGGAGAATCCGGCAAAAAAAAAAAAAAAAAAAAAAAAAAAAAAACTAATCAATTCTGCTTCATCAGAAGTTCGTACGCCGCATAATGAATAGCAATGCTAATGACAGGCCGGAGATTGCCTTCGCAAACGAATAACTCCAATACACGACAACAAACACCGCCATTCGCAAAGCTGGTCCGACAGGCTGAGTATAGTGTGCGTGGCTTGTTAAGACGACGTTCTAGCTTGCCTTGCTCACGGCGAGCATTTCGCGGAATTCTTAAGCTGCGGTCGTCTTAGGTTACCAGAACGAATCAATCTTGGGACGACTTCGTTGCTCCGGCGTTCCATCCTCGAACAAATACTCGTCGTTTCTTCTACGTACGTTTTACTGTGGCGAGCGCAATTTGACGGCGATGTTAGGGTGAACGTGCTACAGACTGGCACGAAAGCAAGCAAGACACGGTGCGCTACAGCGACCGCGACTGCTGCTTCTTGAGGCTTTCTTTCACGGGCGGAAGAAATTGAATACTAACGAGTCATCTTCGCACCTTTATGACCCATGAATTAATCCGCGATCTTCGCACGGGAGTTTCCAGACATTCTAATTCCGTCAAATTAACGTCTAAGACAATCTACGCTGTGAATCTAACGCCTCAATTCTTGCACTTTGATTAAGGCTTTTATGAAATTTATCTAAAACCTGGTAACTGGACTGAGGCAACGCGCTAATTTCTGAGGCGACACAAAATCCAGCCTAGAACCTGGTAGATTGACCTTACAGGGGTTCACCCGTCAATTGGGACTTACAGGCAGCGCACTGTCCAGCGATTCGCCCGCCGCGATGCGTTTCTTGAGGTCAACGGTCATGGCGCGCAGCTGATCGTCCGTCATCTTCTGCATCACCGGCTCGAGCTTATTCACCTCCACCACGCGGTCCGCGTACTGCTGACGTGTCTTCTCCGCGGGGTCCCCTCCGCCGAACAATCCCCCCAGCATTCCCCCCATGCCTCCAAGCGCAGATGTCGCCGTTCCAGATCTACCTGTCTTCGCTCCTGCCGACTTAGGGCCGGCGGAACGATTCAAAGAATTCGAAGGAGACGGGGTTTGCAGGCAGACTGGGGTGCTAGGAGCAGCGGGAACGCTCGGCGAGGCCTCTGGGACGGCTTGAGAAGGCAGCGTGAGCAACATTCTAGAAGCTCCCTTATAGAAGCTGCTATTCTTGCTGGCGCTGCTAATGTTAACGCCATCGAAGCTGGCGCGACGACGCTGGTTCACGGGCTTAGAGGAGAGGGAATAAGTAGCGTTCGAGGCTGACGGACGGAGGCCAGCGGCAGGACCCGCGCGGAGATCCGCGCACGCAGAAGCGAGCAAATGCGAAGCCATGGCTGTCGCTGGTGCGTGCTGAGAAACAGGCGGTCAAAATTAACCGCACGGAATTAGCTCACTCCTTAGCTGTCAGTCTTCCTTAGCTAAGGAACAGTCAAAATTACAATTACTGAAGGAGCGATCTCTTCTAGAAGGGAGAATCAAGGGAGCGTGCATGGGTATGCGCATCAATGATGTGGAAGCACAGGATTGGGCAAGGTTGGATTGCGGTTTCGGATGGGAAAAGTACATTTCTCCCCTCGTCTAGTACTGAATTTCTAGTACACAGAATTGTTCCTCGAGTCAGGCTCTCTGTTTTCAGAGCGACGGACTGAGAAAGCTCATGTTGTGTTCTTCTGGGGCGCGCGATACATGACGATATCCATAAGAGCCAACGGTATATATTTTCTTTGCTAAGTACTGACACCAGCACGAAGCACTCCCTCGAACCTTTTTCGATCTGTGTCTCTCAAATTTCGGAAAGGGGGTGGGGAAATTTACATATACTCGCTGACGTGGATGACATGAAACGAGCTGAGCCATGAGCTCTATCTTCGCCATAGGCCATCAATGCTGATATCAGAAAAACCAAGCTATATCTTTTTCTGTTTATCTGTTTCCTGCTTATCCACTTCTGCTAAAATCAGTTGATGACATGCCTCAGTAAAGATGTTCCTGTGATTTGAAGCTTTACATCACCATGAACGATGTATTGATAGCTGCTAAAAAAAATCTTGCTCATTATATATGCAAAGTTACAATAGTCTTGCTAGTTTACGCTACATAGCCAGCTGCTTCTCTTCCCCCTGCTCCCACAATGTATCAATTGAGCACAATATTTCAAGGTCAGTTGAATCAAAATCTACCCTTTGGGCTTCAGAAGTGAGGGGCGTGCATGGGAATGATTGGAGCCATGGAGACTGGCAATGCAGCAAGTCATGTATCCCACCAGCAGCAGGTTCGTTCAGGTCTGGAATGATGGCTCTGGAATATTGTTCTTGATGACAGGTAGCAGACCCCTCCATTGTCTCACAAAGGTGAGCCATCAAGGCTTCCATTTGGTGGTTTCCTGAGTCTGGTGCCTGATCCTGCCCAACAGACAGAATGGTTAGGCCCACTTGCCCCTTACTCTTAAAATAATCAGCCCAACTTGGTACGTCGTGACAGCTTTTCCCAACGGCTGCGAAATGGTTTCTTGTAATGCTCTCTGATTCTGGTGATAACGAACTTCCCCCAGGGAACACGTCATCTTCATATGCTTTCCGGAACTGCATCTGTCGCTCCATCATTTGAGAGATATCAATCTGCTCGAGAATCTCAGCTTCTCTTGCGAAAAGAACATGCAACCTCTTTTCTCCAAAAGACGCTGAAGCACCAGGAAAGGTAAACGCATAACCATGACCGTCACAGGGAGTATATCTGGCGTTTTCATGGTCGTCAATTTGCGGCGAGCAGCGCTCCCGGACCAGCCGCGTAGCCCGCTGACTTCGTGACGCTGTTGCCACGTTGAGTCTGTTATTGGAGGCCCCACTTGTGCTCATGACGAACTCCAAGCTCGACGCTTCAGGTGAACAACGATGTTCCGATGAAGCTGCTGAAGGAATATGCCACGGTCAGGCCTTACGGGAACACTCCAGGCGGAACACTCTAGTAAGACGCTTTGAATTGAAGTCCAAAAGTGCTACATAATACTGGAGAAATAGCTTCCACTCGAAGGAAGATATATGAACGATGTGGGATGGTCTCGTTGCAATCTAGATCGCCCAAGGTGCTCTCGCTGAGTGAAGCCAGTACGGCAGCTGCCTGTGCCTGTGAGAAGCATGTCTGTCATGAACGCAGCTTCCTCTGAGTCTGAGCTTAGGAGGAGAACGCAATGCACGGTTGATACTCCTGCTAAGAATGCGGTGATACTAATATTTTTCCAAAGATTTGATCTCCGTTTCAAAAATACAATACTAATATCAACCAATCCGCTTGCATTGAGATGCCGTCGAGCACTGCTGTCCGTCCGTTCCCTCCCAGGTCAGACGAATACAAAATCAAGGGCGAGGTCCGTTCCCTCCCAGAGCCTCGAACTAATAATTCTGAAGAAGGGTAACAAGTGGTATAGTTTATCTTCGAAACGCTACTATACGGTATCGTGGTTTTCCTGCTTGTTCAAAGCTTCAAGCCCTCCTGATTTGAGATTCGCCGCACACCTTCTAGAAGAGCGCATTTAGGGTTCCTTACAGCAGGCCTGAGGATTCTAAAATACACTGTACATCACCTGTACAGTGTACACTGGAAACTGGAAAGGATTCCTGGATCTTCGCGATCTCGTGAGTCGCAGTGTATCTGTGAACCTCCAACTGCTCCAGCACCGTATCGATCCAGCCGTTGGTTCCTCTTCCAACCCTAAACCCTGCCCCCCCAGTGTGCAGTGCGTGAGGAGGAGGAGAGTGCTGTCCAGCTGTGCGAAAAAGATCCACATGTCACGCACGTGTGAACTGTTGGATCACAGATTTGACGCGTGAGAAGGACCTCCGATTGTCGCATGTTTGCCGTTGGATCGCAATCGTGGATACTAAATCTCAAGAACCTTGGCAAACCCCTCTGTATCTGATGAAATCTAGCGATTTTCTCCGCTATTGGCAAGCTGAGCTTTCGTTCTGAGAACGCTGTCTCCTCGTTGAGAGCTTAGGGCATGTAACTTGGCGAATATACTTCAAAAAGTCTGGAGTCCAAAAAAGGATGCTTATGTATGGTTGATCCATTCAAAACTTTGCCATGCTGGAGACAGCTGCCGTATGGTGCACAGCAGTGACCTTTCTGACTCTGAATCATTTTTAGACAAGTTTCACGCCCCAACAGACACAAACACATTAGGAGGACCACCTATTTTATACAGTTGACCAGGGCAATACAAATAGTAGAAACTGGACAATCAAGTGCTGGGCATAAACTAAGTTCATGTTCCAATCAACTACCAGAATCATGCAACCCATGTCTACGTACAATAGAGTATGCATGAGCGTTTGCGCCAGCCTACAAAACATCATACCCCAAATTTACCAAATGGTGGTCGAAGATCTTCTGGTGTAACATTCAGCACATGATTTGCCATGCCCGCCACGTTATCAACAATGATGCCATCCACCCCATGGTACTGCTGGAAATGGGCTGCATCCACGTCATCACTGCAACGACAACACAAGTCATGCAATGGGTGAAACAAGCGCACGAATTACTCTTTTACCTGGAGATGCCATAGAGGCACAGCAGATCTGCGTCCTTCACTAGACGTGGGGTGTTTCTTATATTTCTCAAGGAGTTTTCGAGGGGTGTTTTTGAGAACCCTAAAGAACACGCTAAAACTCTTACTTGGTGATGCCATGGAAGAGCAGCAGAACCGCGCCGACTTTTGAGTCGACTCAAAAGTCAACTTGATGCCATGGAAGAGTAGCAGAACCGCGTCCTTCACCAGACGAGCTATCCAGCATAAGCAGGGACTACGAGGAGTGCATGGTGCAAGCAGTGTGGTTTGAGGGTCCATTACACACTGCACGGGTCACCAGGAGCACTCACTTGGTGGTGCCATAGGAGAAGAGCAGCAGACCCGAAACTTTCACCGATCGAATGGTGGCTAAGTTTGCAAGAAGGCCATCACTTCAGACGCTGCGCCAGCTAGGCATCGACTCAACAGCGAAACAGCGTGGGACACCAGGAGCACTCACTTGGTGGTGCCATAGGAGAAGAGCAGCAGGCCCGCGTCTTTCACTGCTTGAATGGTGGATGAATCGGCAAGAAGGGTCTTCACTTCAGAGACCACGCCAGCTAGGCCATCTGACGTGGCGCACACGGATTGGTGGGATGATGGACAGCGATTGTTGGGTGTAAAGACATGAAACACAAGCGTTGGTGGGATGATGCGAAACGTAAGGGTCGGTGGGATGATGTTGAAAAAACGAAGAGTGTTGGAAGGGAAGCAGAGAGCGGAGGAAAGAGCCCTCCCTCATTGCGATACAGTGAGAGGGGAGGCTGGTATGCAAGACAGGCTGGTGCCTGATGCTCACGTTATGGTCGAGAGTGTTGTGAGCGGTTGGGAATGGCACCCACGGGCCTTGCAGTGAGCCATAGCAGCTTGCACGAAATTCATTCTCTCGTCACAAGTGGTGATTGGTTGATGAGTGGTGGTTGGTGGGTGGTGGATGGTGCAGCGTGCCACAGCAGCGTGCATGGCAGTGTGCATGGATGCAACTCACGGGCCTTGCAGTGAGCCACAGCAGCTTGCACGGAGCTCATTCTCTCATCACTGAAGCTGCCGTATCCCACTGTCAGAAAGAGGACCTTGAGTGAGTGGAATGGAGTGGAGTGGAGAGACATGGAGCACATACGAGGTGAGGACAGGTGGGGACAGGTGGGGACAGGCAGGATAAGTTGAATGAAGGCTGGGAGTCTGTGTTTTTTTTTTTTTTTTTCCTACTCATCTCTCCATACATACGGCGGCCCTGCCTCGCCTCGCCTCGCCATGCGTTTGCTCTACTCCTCATGTTGCTCCTGAGACTCAGCACTCCCTCCATCCTCTCACCTTGTGTTCAGGTTCGCTCTTCCCGTAGCTCCACCACAGCCTGACCTTGACCACCCCTTTTGAGCCTTCTCAAAATTCCTTTTGAGCCTTCTCAAAATTCCTTTTGAGCCTTCTCAAAATTCCTTATGAGCCTTCTCAAAATTCCTTATGAGCCTTCTCAAAAGCCCAGTATGAGCTTGACCACCAACTTCCTGCATCTTGAAATCTTCTTGCCGTGTGGTTGCTCCCTCACTTCGCTTCACCTCGTGCTTCCTCTCCCTCGCCTCACCTCGTACTTCCTCACCTGGTGTTTGGATTGCATTTTCTTTGGCTCCACCATTGCGTCTCGTAGCCTTGCGTTTCGTAGCCTTGCGTTTCGTCCGCCTGTAGCACCATTACAGTGCCACCTTGTGCTTCCTTTCTCTCGCCTCACCATGTGCTTCCTCTCCCTCACCTCACCTGGTGTGTGGATTGCCTCTTCTTCAGTTCCACGACTGCATCAGGCATGAAGGAGGAGAAGAAGAGCGGGCGCGACCCACAGTGCGAATCCACCACCTGTATGCATGCATCCATACAGAGGGCATAAAGTGCAGGTTAGAGCGCGGCTTAGAATGCAGCATACGTAAATCATTTGACTCAGGAAACACAGTGTGAGAACACCACATGTTCACTGGCATGCATGCACGCACGGCAGAGAATGCTACACACAGCAGTATAGAGCATGCACCATGGAGCATACAGCATAAAGCATGCCATGTAAAACATGCATCATGCAACATACATCATACGCCATACAAGACGCGGTATGCGGCATTCTGTGCACGACAGTACTGCAGAAACCGAGGGGATTGGGCACTTGATGAAACTTTGCGACACCAACAGCAGCAACAGGTTGTTACTGCTGACGCAGGACTCGACGCTGGGCTGAAGAGAACACGTCGCAACACATAACTAGAAATCCAAATCTCGAGAAGTGCAAATCCCTTTTTCTAAGTGAGACTCACAGGGGATAGGGCAGAGAGAGCAACTCACAGTGAGTAGGGCAGAACTCACAGGGAGCAAGGCAGAGAGAATTCGATCAATCTCAGCAGCCCCCCCGGCATCCTTTGAGTCGTCAGCAGCGAATTTGACCTCCACGTTGAACCCTATGGCGGGGTCAACGCGGTCAAACAGGTCAACGCGCCATTGGATTATGGCTGACCAATCAACTTACAGGCAGCAGGGCAGAGAGGATTGTTGAGGTGCCTCAAGCACCATTTCACACGGTGCAATGCGGAAAGACCAAATTAGACGCGGTAGGGCAAACTGACCAACTCACAGGGAGCAAGGCAGAGAGGATTCTGTCAATCTCAGCAGGGCCGCCGGCATCCTTGGAGTCGTCAGCAGCGAATTTGACCTCCACGTTGAACCCTATGGCGGGGTCAACGCAGTCAAACAGGTCAACCAGGGTCGGAATCGCGTCCTCCTCTTCCGCCACCCACGTGTACGTGCTTCCGTCCCTGCGTCTCCTGATGAGCTGCCTGCCCATCTGAGTGGTTTTGAAAAGGGGAGTATGCAGAAACATGTTCACACACCGATCTCCCCCTCCTCCGCCACCCATGTGTACGTGCTGCCGTCCCTGCGCCTCCTGATGAGCTGCCTGCCCATCTGCACATGGAAGGACAGAATAGTGTGCACAAGGGAAGAATGTAGGACGGTCACACACCTCCTCCTCCTCCTCCTCCTCCTCCTCCTCCTCCTCCTCCTCCTCCTCCTCCTCCTCCTCCTCCTCCTCCTCCTCCTCCTCCTCCTCACCACCATCCATACGTACAAGCACACATCGCTTCCCCTCCTAGAGCAGGAAAAAAAGTAAGGTATTCTATCAAACATCTGCCAACCACAAGTGGTCTCACCTTTCCCCGCCCCACCTTTCCCCGTCCCACCTTTCCCCGTCCCACCTTTCCCCGTCTCACCTTTCCCCGTCTCACCTTTCCCCGTCCCACCTTTCCCCGTCCCACCTTTCCCCGTCCCACCTTTCCCCGTCTCACCTTTCCCCGTCCCACCTTTCCCCGTCCCACCTTTCCCCGTCCCACCTTTCCCCGTCTCACCTTTCCCCGTCCCACCTTTCCCCGTCCCACCTTTCCCCGTCCCACCTTTCCCCGTCTCACCTTTCCCCGTCTCACCTTTCCCCGTCCCACCTTTCCCCGTCCCACCTTTCCCCGTCCCACCTTTCCCCGTCCCACCTTTCCCCGTCCCACCTTTCCCCGTCCCACCTTTCCCCGCCCCACCTTTCCCCGTCTCACCTTTCCCCGTCCCACCTTTCCAGGGGTCTGTGACGGCCCGATTGCCTGGAACTCAGAGAGTGTGAGGTCGGAGATCTCAAAGACCCACCTCACTCGCTCACCGATAAAACAAGGCCCCACCCTCCCTCACTCTCTCGCTCACCTTTCCAGGGGTCTGGGACGGCCCGATTGCCTGGAACTCAGAGAGTGTGAGGTCGGAGATCTTGCAATCCAGCTGCAGGGGGACACGCAAGTAGGTGTGGTGGCGGGGGGGAGTGGGGGAGAGAGAGTGGGGATGCGTGGGGGCGGGTGGTGGGGATGGGGGGACTGGAACTCAGAGAGTGTGAGGTCAGAGATCTTGCAATCCAGCTGCAGAGGGAAGGGGGCAGGTGGGGGAACAAGGAGGAGGGGGGGAAGGGAGAGGGAGGGGAAGGGGGAATGAGCGGGGAGTGGGGATGGATGGGAAAAGATGGGAAAAGATGAGGGTGGGACTCAGCGATTGTGGGGTCAGAGACCTTGCAATCCAGCTGCAGAGGGAAGGGGCGGGTGGCGGGGAGTGGAGGAGGAGGGTGGGAAGGGATGGGGAGAGGAAAAACGGACAACGACCGATTGACATTTGTTTTTTGAGTCGACTCAAAAATCGACTTATCACACGCAGGTTGGGGAGAGGAAAGATGAGCAGCGGCCGATTGACATTTGAGCCGACCCAAACGTCGCCTTGGACGGCCCGATTGGCTGAAGGCTGCTGCTTGGCGAGTGTGATGTGAGGTTGAAGCTCTTGCAGCCCAGCTGCTGCAAGAGGTGAGTTTTTGAGACGCCTCAAAACCTGACTCCTTTCATGGCTTGATTGGCAGAAGCTTGGCGAGTGTGAGATTGAAGCTCTTGCAGCCCAGCTGCTGAAAAGAACTGAAAAGCTTTTGAGACGCCTCAAAGGCTCACTTCTTGGACGGCCCGATTGGCTGAAGCTTGGCGAGTATGAGGTTAAAGCTCTTGCAGCCCAGCTGCTGCAGGGAACCGCGGGTGGGGGGAGGGGGAGAGGGAGTGGGGGGATTGGGAGGGAGTGGCGGGGGAGGAGTGGGAATGAGCGGAGGGGAATGGGTGGAGTGGTAGGAGTGAGAAAGGGGTGCGAGGAGAGGAGGAGGGGCGTGCAGACGTGTGAGATCAGAAATCTTGCAGCCCAGCTGCAAGGAGCAGAGGGCTGGTTGGTGCAAGTAGGGGAAAGGGTGGGGGAACGGAGGGGGAAGGGTGGGGGAGAGCTTGTGAGGGTTGGTGAGGGCAGGGGAGAGAGGAGGACAGCCGAGCGTGTGGACGTGTGAAAGCAAAGTTACTGTTTCATAAGATGCCTCAGAACTGAGATCAAAGATCTTATCACGTGTGATGTTATCAAGTGTGACGTTGTCTGCAATGCATATCTTACCCCGTCAGCAGTGAGGATGTGATTATCGTGAAAGATGACAGGGACGCCGTCCTTAGTCACCTGCACTACAATCACACGAAACGGAAATCCAGCACGCAAGCAGAAAGAATGACGGAGACGAATATTCAGAGCCGCATAACGGACTTTGCAAGAAACATCAGAAGGCGATGAATGAAGCCATAACCCAGACACAAACACGAAGGGGAACGACTAAACGAAACGAAACTGCATCAGAGAGAATAAAAGACACATACGTACCATCAAACATGCTTAAAATGCACCGCTCTGTACCAGGTTCAGCCACCGTCCACCGCTCTGCATCTCAACACAGCGAAGCGGGACCCACCTGAACATCGAACTCCACAAAATCTACCCCCAGTTTCGCTGCGCGGTTCATCGACAGAACCGTGTTCTCTCGAATGTCCGGCGAGGCTCTACAACCTCCTGTTCCCGCGGACGCTGTTTCCGGCGCCGGGGTAGCGACTGGGGGAGGTCGGTTCTGCCCGACGCCTCGGTGTCCGACGAACACGAGCCGCGCCTGCCCGGCTGAAGTGGTCAGACCGGAGAGGGACGACATGGCTGGACTCCAGGTGGACGGAGTTTTGGACGTGCTGTGTGAGGAGGAAATGGCGAGTGAGCACTGTGGACAAGGGGTGGAGACCGGTGTGCGGGAAGGATAGCTTTTCCTAAGCGGCGGCTTTAAGAGTAGTTCGGGACAGAAGTGCGACGGCAGACTCGAGATGCTGCTAGAGGCTCCTTCCTAAGAAAGGTTAGCATATTCTTTCTGTTTCGGGGTACGGGGTGGGGGGGTGTAAGGAATTTTCTCGATATTCCTTAGCGCACCCTGCAACACCGCGTACAGCTGGAGCCGTTGTTCGCCCGTTACTGCTAACGGGGCTTCGCCGACTTCGCGCGCACTGTTTTCCCAAACCTCGCACTGCTGGACCGGTCGTGTCGGCCTACGCTTCGGGACTAGCCCGAGCCTCGCTTCCAGCGTAGCACTAGCTAGCTCGCACGCACCGCGTTACCGTTTGCATATTTCGTGTATAAATGTTCGCTCATGCCTTCGCTCACATTTTGTACTCGTTTGACACCTTAGTGCAATTCTCGCTACTTCGATTCATTGCACCCGTAACACTTGGTTATCAGAGCCTCTTTCTTTCGGACCGCGCATCTCCGCACCCCAGGAAATAAACTTTTGATTTTTCACTCGAAGGGACTCACGCACCTTAGCCCCTAGGAGCGACTGTCCTCGCGTTCTCTCGTAAACGCGTGCAGCCACGACTGCGCCTAGACTAAGACGAGCCGACGCCCTTCGGAATGGCCGAACGCATCGACATCACCACCCTCACGCAGGACCGCCTGGACGAGCTGCTGCGACAACTGCACGAAAGCTCCGAAGAAATCGCGGCATTGACGGCAGAACGCACCTCCCTGCAAAATGACCTTGCACGAACACAATCCCAAGCACCTGGCACTCCGATACAGCCCGCACCACAGACATCGCAACACGGAAGTGTGGGGCAACCCGCGAGCGCGGCCAGTGATGGCGTCGTCCGCCACGACGGAGACGACAACCACGGCACGACACACCCCGACGCGACGAATGCGGCCAGGAATCAGCCTCGAGTCACGATTTCCGTGCCGGCCGGCGAATCGACCCTACCGTCGCCGATGCCGCTGAAGCCGCAGCGTCCGCCGTGTTTTGACCCGAGTCAACGGGGTGGTCCTACCGTTCAGGCGTGGCTCTTCACGTTGAATGTTTTCTTCGACGCGAACTACGTCTCGGAGGATACGGCGAAGATTCGTTACGCCGTGTCGTTGCTGTGGGGATCCGCCATGGAATGGTGGCGTATCATCGTCACGAAGCCGGTGGACTATGCGACTCTACCGACACGGGAAGGACAAACCGGACCCTGGGCGCCGTCGTATTTCGTGGAGGTGCCCCAGTATCGCACGTGGGACGCGTGGTGCGCAGGTCTGCGCCCTCGCTTCGATCGTGGCGCGACAGAAGCTCCGCACTTGGCGCCAACTCGGTTCCGTCCAAGACTACACAAGCGGATTTCTGGCGCTATGCGAGCAGGTGGGATACATGCATGAGAGCGAGCGCATCGACCGCTACATCGGCGGCCTGAAGCAGGACATCGCTCAGGAAATCCAGCTTCGCGGCGTCACCGACTTTCAATAAATTCTCGTTATGGCGGAGAAGCTCGATTTCTTCCGCCGACCGAGACCGGGGTCCTACGGAAGCAGCAATTGGGGACATCGGCCTCGTGGGACGAACGAGGGCGCTACGATACGTGCCGTCGCCACAAATGCCGCTGCCGCACCATTCAAAGGGCGCTGCTTTGCGTGCAATCGGCCGGGACACCGTAAGAGCGAATGTTCGGAAAATGCTAAGGGAAAGGGGGAAGCTAAGCAGCAGAAACAGACCAAGCAGCAGGGAAACGCTGGGAGTCAGTAGCAGACGGGCCCTCTACTGACAGGTCACGCCGCTCGCCCGACCCAACCGACCCTCACCGAGTGATTGTGCCGGTTCACGCAATCGACCACACCCGGCCGAATAAGGAGGGTACTACGGTAGACAGCCCCATACTGCTTAGTGGGAAAATCGGGACGGAGTTAGTAAAAATCTTCGTAGACGGAGGGACCAGCCACAGCCTTATCAATACTGCTACAGCCCGAAAACTGCGACTGCCACTGGACAGATGCTTACCTGAGATCGACGCTAGACTGGTCGACGGCACGCCACTGGCGATACGGGAACGTGTGGACCGGGTTCGGATTCGATGCGGGGGTAACTTAACATTTAGCCAGGAAATGCTCGCAACGACCCTCGACGGAACCGACATTTTACTCGGCCGTGATTGGCTGCGACGACACAATCTGCGAATCGACTGGACGACGGGTGACTGCACCGTGCGAGTGAACGGTAACAACATCGCCTTATCTTGCTGGGGCTCGCCTGAGTCTTCGTCGGTGTGTGTCAACGCGATCACGATGAAACGCGCCGTAGCGGCAGGAGCTGACGTGTACGCGGTTGACATTCGGGAAGCCGAGGCAGCATACAAAGGGGGGTATTTACAGAAACTGCTAGCCGACGTACCAGGTGATCTGGCAGCACTGTTGAAGCAGTACAGTGACATTTTCCCGGACGACCTACCGACGGGACTGCCACCTCAGCGACCGCACGACCACAGGATAGAACTAGAACCGGGGGCACAGCCAACAGTACAGCGACAGTTCCGACTGACCCAACCCGAACTGGACGAACTGAGGAAGCAGCTGGATTACCTGCTCGAAAAGGAGTTCATTCGCCCTAGTTCGTCGCCATTCGCAGCACCGATACTGTTCACACCGAAAAAGGACGGGGGATTTCGCATGTGCATAGATTACAGAGCACTGAACAGGGTTACCATCAAATCCCGTTACCCCATCCCGCGAGCCGACGAACTGATCGACCAACTGCACACAGCCCGGGTTTTCTCGAAAATTGACCTCCGGGGAGGTTACCACCAGATTCACGTCAACCCACCCGACTGCCCCAAGACAGCCTTCCGAACACGCTACGGATCGTTCGAATACACCGTCATGCCCTTCGGACTGACCAACGCCCCCGCCACTTTCCAGATGACCATGAACGAAGCCTTCTGCCCGCTTTTAGATAAGTGCGTCATCGTGTACCTTGACGACATACTGATTTACAGCCCCGACAGAGCACAGCACTTACAGGACATCGAAGCCGTTTTTAAGATACTGAGTGAGAACCGCCTACTTACAAAAGCGTCTAAGTGTGAGTTTTTACATGACCGGCTGGAATTTTTGGGACACATCATTTCAGCTGCAGGAGTGGAAATAGACCCGAAAAAAATCGCGACGATTCAAGCATGGCACGCGCCGACCAACTTGACCGAGTTGCAGAGTTTTCTGGGTTTCGTCAACTACGTGCGCCGGTTCGTCCCCGACATGGCGAAGCTGACTGCCCCGTTGACCGACCTGCTCAGGAAGGGGGTTGAGTACACGTGGGGGGAGAAAGAGCAAGCTGCCTTCTCGGCCCTCAAAAATATTTTGTGCTCGCCGCCCGTACTTCACATCGCGGATCCGCACCGTCCGTTCGAATTCGTCACCGACGCTAGTGACATCGCTGTGGGAGCAGTACTGTTGCAGGACTTCGGGAACGGCCTCCAGCCAATCGCGTACGAGTCCCGCAAGCTTCACCCGCCCGAACGCAACTACCCGATACACGACCGCGAGATGCTGGCAATCGTGCACGCGTTCAAGGTGTGGCGATGTTACCTCACGGGAGCAGACGTGACAGTACGTACAGACCACCGATCACTACAGTACCTTCGCGCCCAGCCGAATCTCAACCCACGACAGATCCGCTGGTTGGACTATCTGGATTCCAACTTCCACTACACTGTCACGTACAAAAAAGGCGCATCCAACATCGCCGACGCACTCACACGCCCCACCGCCCAACTCCACGCCATCCTACTCGACCAAATCAACCCACTATTAACAGGCCTATTCACCCACGGATACAGTACCGACCCGTTTTTCACAACCGGAAATTCACAGCAACTAGCAGAGGCCAAAGGCGTCTATTACGTAAAAACAGGCACCAACCGCATCTGGGTACCCGCGTACTCACTACTGAGGGAACTGTTACTGCAGGAGGCACACGACGGGATTACCTCGGGACATTTCGGGGTAGAAAAAACGCGACAGCAACTGCAGCGGTATTACTACTGGCCGGAGCTGTTGACCGACGTACAGCACCACGTGGGCTCGTGTCCTACGTGTCAGGTGATGAAGAACTCGCGAAAAAGAAAGGCGGGTCACTTGCAGCCGATTCCACCGCCTGAGCGCGCCTGGCAGCAGGTTACCATGGATTTCGTCACAGGGTTACCTTCGAACCCTGGGGGTAATGACGCAGTTATGGTCGTCGTTGACAGGTTGCCGAAGATGGCACACTTCGCTGCGTGCAAGAAATGGATCTCAGCCGAAGAAACCGCTCGCCTGTTTATCGCAGCCGTCGTTCGACTGCACGGGATACCAGCCGCGATCATCAGCGACCGCGACACGAAGTTCACCAGCAACTTCTGGAAAAACCTCTGGGAGCAGTTCGGGACAAGGCTACAGTTCAGCTCGTCGTACCACCCCGAGACCGACGGTCAAACGGAGCGGACGAATCAGACGATGGAGCAGTTGATTCGTGCCACGTGCGACGACCCGACCACCTGGGAGCAGCAGCTGCCGCTGATCGAGTTCGCGTATAACAACGCCACGTCAGCGACGACGCAGCAGTCTCCCTTCTACTGCTCGACACACAGGACTTAAGACTGCCCGTCGTACCGAAATTGCGACCCCGCTACTGTGGACCATTCCAAATCAGCCACATGATCACCCCAGTGACTGTCAAACTTATATGATCTAGCCTGTGTAGGCTGTAGCGGGTTAGACACTAAGGGGTACACAATTCTAGGGTTTCATATTTGAATCACTTTCATTTCTTAGTCATTCATTCTCGTTCTAATCTCCACATGGTATCGAGGAGGTTCCCTCATGGGAACTGTTCCTAGGGCCCACCGAATATCGACCTTTTTTTTCCTGCCCGGAGCGCGCTTAGCCCCTGCCCGAGTCGCGCCCCGTGTGGCTCCCCTTCGTGGCCTATAGCGGCCCCTCTCACGGCCCCTAGCGGCCCCGTCGCGCCGCCCTCACGGCCCCGTCGCGCCGCCCTCGCGGCCCCGACGCGCCGCCCTCGCGGCCTCTCGCGGCCCCTCGCGGCCCCTTAGCGGCCCCTCGCGGCCCCGTCGCGCCGCCCTCGCGGCCCCGTCGCGCCGCCCCTAGCGGCCCCTCGCGGCCCCCCCTCCCACGGCCCCTCGCGGCCCCTTTCGCGGCCCGTCGAGGCCCCTTTCGGCCCCGTGCGGTCCCTCTCACGGCCGCTCGCGGCCCCTTCGCGGCCCCGTCGCGCCGCCCTCGCGGCCCCGTCGTCGGCCCCTCCTCCCCTCGGCCTCGTCGCCGCCCTTCAGCGGCCACGTCGCCGCCCCTCCGCGGCCCCGTTGCCGCCCTTCCGCGGCCCCATTGCCGCCCTTCCGCGGCCCCATTGCCGCCCTTACGCGGCCTCGTCGCCGCCCTTCAGCGGCCCCACCGCCGCCTCTCAGCGGCCTCGTCGCCGCCCTTCAGCGGCCCCGTTGCCGCCCCTTGCGGCCCCGTCGCCGCCCTTCCTCGGCCCCTCCGCCGCCCTCCCCGGCCCCGCCGAGCAGCCGAGCCGCCGTCACCGCCGAGCTGCCGAGCCGCCTGAGCCGCCGAGCCGCCGAGCTGCCTCTGCCGCCGAGCCGCCGAGCCGCCCAGCCGCAGAGCCGCCGAGCCGCCGAGCCGCCGAGCCGCCGAGCCACCCGGCCGCCGAGCCGCCGAGCCGCCCAGCCGCAGAGCCGCCGAGCCGCCGAGCCGCCGAGCCGCCCAGCCGCCGAGCCACCCGGCCGCCGAGCCGCCGAGCCGCCCAGCCGCAGAGCCGCCGAGCCGCCCCGCAGCCGAGACGCCACAGTCACTGCAGTCGCGGCCCTGTCCCTGCCGGCCTGCCTCGGCCCGCCTCACCTGCCCGGTAAGAGCAGCGCCTCTGCCACTGCACTGCCCTACCCCGCTGCTCTCTCTGCTAGTCTACTGCTGTCATGGCCACCCCCAGTGTTCTCACCTTTGACGCTGAGGGTCGGGCTGTTGACTTTGATGTCTGGGTAGATGATCTGCAGCTTTTCCTACAGTGCGATAGGGCAGACGGTCTCTCCCTCTTTGACCTCACTTCTGGTGCCTCTCCTGCCCCTGCTGCTGATGCTGACGCCACTGTTCGCTCACAGTGGGCCACGCGCGATGTTGCTGCCCGCCTTGCTGTGCGCCGCCACTTACCGACCGCTGAGCGCGCGCATTTTAGTCAGTACAAGAGTGCTAAGACCTTGTACGACGCTGTAGTTGCACGCTACTCTTCCCCTGCCACTGCTGCTCTTAGCCGCCTCATGCTGCCGTACCTCTTCCCTGACCTTGCCGCTTTTCCCACAGTCGCTGACCTCATCACGCACCTTCGCACTAGTGACATTCGCTACCGCGCTGCGCTTCCTGCTGAGTTCTGCGCCAAGAACCCCCCCCTTATGTACATCACACTCTACTACATAGTCACCCGGCTCCCTGACACCCTTCGCTCGGTCAGGGACCACTTTCTCTCTGTTTGCCCCACCACTCTCACCGTTGACCTCCTCGTGGAGCGCCTCCTAGCAGCAGAGAAGAGTATAGTCGCTGTAGGAGCCTCTCGTGGTGACCCTCGTACCCCTGTCTTTGAGGGGTGCTTCCCCTCCCCCCTCTTGCCCTCTGTTGCCTCTGCTGCTGCGGCCGACCTCGTTGGTCTTGAGTCGGTCGGTGCGGCGTCTGCCCCTAGCGGGAGACGCCGCTCAGGCAAGGGCAAGGGGGGCAAGGGCGCTGGAGGAGCTGGCGAGGGCGGTGGAGGCGTCGGTGGAGGCGGCGGAGGGGGTGGGGGTGGCGGTGGGAGTGGTGGCGGGGGTGGGGGCGCTAGTGGCGGCAGTGGAGGCGGAGGAGGAGGCGGTGGTGGCGGTGCGGGCGGAGGTGGCGGAGGTGGAGGCGGTGGTGGAGGTAGCGGCGGCGGAGGTGGAGCTGGTCGGGGCGGCTCTACGCAGAGGGTCGGCTCCGGTGGTGGTCAGCGCCAGCAGCAGCAGCAGCAGCGCACTCGTGAGACCCCTTCCCCCCAGCAGCTTCGTGAGTGGTACACTGCTCGTCAGCGGGGTGGGGGTGCTGGCCCCTGTACCTACGTTCTCCGTACCGGCGACCGCGCGGGTGAGCAGTGTGGGGGTCCGCACTCCACCCAGCGCTGCTTCGGCCGTCTGACGGACGCTTGGCGTCACCAGTTCCCCGACGCTACTGAGATCCCTCGCTGGGGCGAGCTGTTTAGGGCGGGTGTTGCGATCTTTGATCTTGATTATGATGCTATTCTTGCTGCCATGTATGCTGTGACTATTAGTGATGAGGGTGACTGTTACCGGTGTTTTCCGCCTGACCCGGGCATTGAGGCTGCTGCTCTACGTACTGGTGAGGCTGCTGCTCTAGGTGCCAGTGAGTCTGCTGCCCCAGGTGCTGGTGAGTCTGCGCTCTCAGGTACCGCGTCGGCTCCGGCCACCCACACCTTCACTCTTGACTCGGGTGCTTCCCGCTCCTTCTTTCGAGACCGCACCACGCTCACGCCGCTTAGTCGGCGAGTGGCAGTCTCCCTGGCAGACCCCTCTGGGGGTCCTGTCCTTGCCCACTTCTCCACTGTCCTACCGTGTCCGGCGGCCCCTTCTGGCACCCTGTCAGGTCTTTACCTCCCCTCGTTCTCTACAAACTTGGTGAGTGGTGCTGACCTCCAGGATGCAGGGGTTCACCAGTTCACTCCTGCGAGTCGGCGAGTGACCCACTGTACCTGTGCTCGGACGGGCCGTCACTTGGCCACGTTTACCCGTCAGCCGGGGTCGAGCCTGTACACACTGACTACTGAGTCTCCTCCAGTCGCTGAGTCTGCTCAGGTAGCCGCGTCGGGTCAGGTGTTTGCTGCGGCGTCCAGGTCTGGCCCTGAGTCTGCCCCCTGCTCGTGTCGTCTCCTGTCTCACCAGACTCTCCTCTGGCACCACCGCCTTGGTCACCCCTCCCTGCCTCGTCTTCGAGGCATGGCTTCCCGTGTCCTTGTCTCTGGTCTCCCCCGGTCCCTCCCTCCCCTTCCTCCGGGGCCTGCCCCCACCTGCGTTCCCTGCGTCGAGGGGCGGTAGCGCGCTGCTCCTCACTCCTCCGATAGAGGCTCCGCTGCAGACGCTTCACATGGACGTGTGGGGCCCAGCCCGCGTCCGTGGACAGGGTCACGAGCGTTACTTCCTGTTGGTGGTTGACGACTACTCGCGTTACACCACAGTCTTCCCCTTGCGCAGCAAGGGTGGGGTCACTGGGGTGTTGATCGACTGGATCCGCGCAGCTCGTCTCCAGCTCAGAGAGAGTTTCGGCTCGGACTTTCCTGTTCTGCGTCTGCACTCCGACAGAGGAGGAGAGTTCTCCTCTGACCTTCTGCGAGCCTTCTGTCGTGCACGAGGCATCCGCCAGACTTTCACGCTTCCGGACTCTCCACAGCAAAATGGGATTGCTGAGCGCCGCATTGGCATGGTCATGGACGTCGCTCGTATGTCCATGGCCCATGCGGCTGCCCCCCATTTTCTGTGGCCGTTTGCGGTTCGGTACGCGGCGCATCAGCTCAACCTTCAGCCCCGGGTCTCCATGCCGGAGACCTCCCCTGCTTTGCTCTGGACAGGGAAGGTTGGCGATGCGTCTGCGTTCCGTGTCTGGGGATCTCGGGCGTTTGTCCGCGACTTGTCCGCGGACAAGCTGTCCCCTCGTGCTGTTCCCTGCGTCTTCCTTGGCTTCCCCCCTGACGCGCCAGGCTGGCAGTTTTACCACCCCACCTCGCGCCGTGTTCTGTCCTCCCAGGACGTCACGTTTGACGAGTCGGTTCCCTACTACCGTCTCTTCCCCTACCGCACTGCGTCCCTCCCCCCCCCGCCACTCTTCCTTACGCCAGGTCCCCCTCCGGTAGACCCTCTCCCCCCTCAGGGTCCTGCCCCCTCAGGTGTGTCCCAGGTAGACGCAGTCGAGCCTGTCGAGGTAGCTGTTGACTCTGGTGCTGCTAGGGGTGCTGCGCCTGCGGGTGCGGGGTCTGGGGGTGCTGAGCCTGGAGGTGCTGAGTCTGGGGGTGCTGCGACTGGGGGTGCTGAGCCTAGGGGTGCTTCGCCTGGGGGTGCTGAGCCTGGGGGTGCTGAGCCTGGGGGTGCTGCGCCTGGGGATGCTGCGTCTGGGGGTGCGGAGTCTGAGGGTACTGGGCCTGCTCGTGTGGCGTCTGGTGGTGCTGGGCCTGGAGGCTCTTCGGGTGCTTCGTCCCGGCGGGAGCTACTCTCTCCACAGGAGCTGCGTGAGTGGTTTGCCCGGCGCTGGAGGCGTGCTGCTGGAGCTGGAGGTGCTGCGGGCGCTGGAGGTTCTACTGCTGCTGAGGGTGCTGGTGCCGCGGGTCCCGGAGGTGCTCGTACTGGGAGTACTGGAGCTGTTGGGCCTGCGGGTGCTTCTAGTACTGGAGCTGGTGATGCTGCGGGCGTCGGTGCTACTGGGAGTGCTGGAGCTGGTGGACCTGCTGCGTCTTCTGGTGGTTCGGCTGGAGCTGGAGCTGCTGGGGGTGTTGGCGCTGAGGGTGCTTCTGGTGCTGGTGCCTTTGAGGGTGCTGGAGTTGGCGCTGCTGGAGCTGGGGGTGCTGCTGGCGCTGGTGCTGTCCCTTCTGGTGCTGGTGCTTCTGAGGGTGCTGGTGTTGGTGCTGCTGGAGCTGGTGCTGCTGACTCGGCTGGAGCTGCTGGCGCTGCTGGAGCTGGGGGTGCTACTGGAGCTGGTGCTGCCGTTCGTGGTGCTGGCGCTGTTCCTGCTGGTTCTGGGGGTGCTGCACGGCCGCGGCCATACTTCGTTCCGCTCCTTGAGCAGGTTCTTGGTCTTCCGCCCTCTGCTAGTCCGGCTCCTCCCTTAGAGTGTCCACCGCCTGTCCAGTCTGAGTCACAGTTACAGCCTACCTCTCCTCTGCCTGCTCCTTCTCCCTACACTGGTCCTACTGGAGGTCTTGTTGAGCGTCGTGAGCCTGCGTCTCGTCCTGCGTCGCCTGTCCGTGCTGCTCGCACTGGTGGTCGTGGTTCGCGTCAGCGTCCTCCACCTGTCCCCGGCACGCACCGGATGTCTCTGCGTCCGTCCACTGCTCCTCTGCGTGCCCCTTTGCCTTCTCCGCCTGAGTCCTCTCTTCCTGCTCTTGCTGACCCGGAGTCAGACTCCCTTCGTGCTGCCAGTCCTACTGTCACGCGTCTCCTTGCTACTGTCGTCACTGACCCTTCCTTTGAGTCCACTGCGGCGTCTGCCCTAGTTGCTGAGCTTGTCGACTTCGCTGCTCGCTGTCGTCTAGACTACGCTGCTAGTCTGGTTACTGAGTCTGCGTCTGTCTGTCCTCCGTCCGTCGGGGGTGAGTGTGCTCTTGGCACGGACGTCCTTGAGGACAGACAGGAGGACCTCCAGTGTCTTGCGGCTGCTTCACCTCATCTCGTGTCCATGCTACTTGCCCCTGAGGGAGACCCGGATGCACCAGACATCCCGACTCCGCGCTCTTACGCGGAGGCGATAGAGGGTCCCTACTCCTCTCAGTGGCAGGCAGCCATGGACGCAGAGATGGCTTCCTGGAAGTCCACAGGCACCTACGTTGACGAGGTTCCCCCGCCTGGGGCGAACATCGTCAGTGGCATGTGGATTTTCAGGGTGAAGCGGCCGCCGGGTTCTCCGCCTGTCTTCAAGGCGCGTTACGTGGCTCGTGGCTTCAGTCAGCGGCAGGGAGTTGACTACTTTCAGACCTTCTCTCCCACCCCGAAGATGACCACTCTTCGGGTACTGCTGCACATAGCCGCTCACCGTGACTACGAGCTTCACTCTCTTGACTTCAGCACTGCTTTCTTGCAGGGCAGCCTGCACGAGGAGATCTGGCTGCGCCGCCCACCTGGCTTCACTGGGACTTTTCCTCCTGGCACCCAGTGGAGCCTCCGGCGGCCAGTCTACGGTCTCCGCCAGGCACCTCGCGAGTGGCACGACACACTGAGGACTACACTTGCGGCTCTTGGGTTTGCTCCTTCTACTGCCGACCCGTCGCTGTTTCTGCGCACCGACACCTCTTTGCCGCCGTTCTACATCCTCGTGTACGTCGACGACTTGGTCTTTGCCACAGCTGACACTGCTGGACTCGCCTACGTGAAGTCCGAGCTGCAGAAGAGACACACGTGCACAGACCTAGGTGAACTGCGCAGCTACCTTGGCTTGCAGATCACCCGGGACAGAGCACAGCGCACCATTACCCTGACTCAGTCACACATGGTGCAGCAGGTCCTTCAGCGCTTCGGCTTCACGTACTCCTCGCCTCAGACCACTCCTCTGTCTACTCGCCACTCGCTCTCAGCTCTGCCTTTGGATGAGTCCGTAGAGTCGAGTGGCCCGTACCCAGAGCTTGTTGGCTGCCTCATGTACCTGATGACCTGCACTCGACCTGACCTTGCATACCCTCTTAGCATTCTGGCACGCTATGTTGCTCCTGGGAGACACAGACCAGAGCACATGGCTGCAGCGAAGAGGGTGTTGCGCTACTTGTGCAATACGTCGGGCATGGGGCTAGTGCTTGGAGGGTGGAGTCCAGTGGTCCTCACTGGTCACGCAGACGCTTCTTGGGCTGACGACCAGGCTACACAGCGGTCGTCACAGGGTTACACCTTCAGCCTTGGTTCCGGCTCTGTTTCGTGGCGGTCTACCCACTCGTCTTCTGTTCTCGGCTCCAGTTGTGAGGCTGAGATCTACGCAGGGGCCATGGCTGCACAGGAGCTACGCTGGCTCACCTACCTGCTGACTGACCTGGGAGAGCCGCCTCGTTCTCCTCCAGTTCTGTACGTAGACAACAAGGCCATGCTGGCCTTGTGTCGGGAGCACAGACTGGAGCACAGAACGAAGCACATCGCTCTTCGCTACTTTCTTGCTTATGAGCTGCAGCAGCGCGGTCAGCTGCGCCTTGCTTACGTGGCCTCTGAGGCCAACACTGCTGATATCTTCACCAAGGCACTCGCGCCTTGTGATCATCAGCGCTTCTGTACTCTGTTAGGTCTTGTGCCTACTTTGCCTCACCTACTCACTTCTTGACCTTGCTTGTACTGTGATCTATTTATACCTGCACTTGCTTGTTTACCTTTATATATGATCTTGCATGTGAACTGGCCTTGTGGCCTTGAACTTGTGCTCGAAATGTGTGGTGACGTTGTGATCCACCCTGAGCTTGCTTTGCTTTGCTTTGCTTAACTGGTCTTGTGACCCCTTGTTCTCCCCCACTTTGCCTATGGGGGTGTGTCAAACTTATATGATCTAGCCTTTGTAGGCTGTAGCGGGTTAGACACTAAGGGGTACACAATTCTAGGGTTTCATATTTGTATCACTTTCATTTCTTAGTCATTCATTCTCGTTCTAATCTCCACAGTGACAGCCCACCTACTGTTGCCGACGGACTGGTACATCAACCCTTCATTCCACGTCAGCCTGCTTCGCCCATACGTCCCAACCACAAGCCAACTGCCTCGTCACCTCCCACCATCCATGACTCGCCCTGCATCGGAGCCGATCATCGAACTTGAAAAAATCATGAGCCATCGGATTCGACACCCCACGGGAATCAGGAGGATTGAATTCCTCGTTCGCTAGAAGGATCGCACGCCAACTAAAGATAGCTGGGTGCCCCTGGCCAACATTGAAAACCACCCTGCCCTGCAAGTGTACCTGAGGAGCCGGGGTTTCCGCGATATACACGCACTCGCGTAGCGGAGGGGGGGGGGGGGTAGTGTAAGGAATTTTCTCGATATTCCTCAGCGCACCCTGCAACACCGCGTACAACAGCAGCCGTTGTTCGCCCGTTACTGCTAACGGGGCTTCGCCAACTTCGCGCGCACTGTTTTCCCAAACCTCGCACTGCTGGACCGGCCGTGTCGGCCTACGCTTCGGGACTAGCCCGAGCCTCGCTTCCAGCGTAGCACTAGCTAGCTCGCACGCACCGCGTTACCGTTTGCATATTTCGCGTATAAATGTTCGCTCATGCCTTCGCTCACATTTTGTACTCGTTTGACACCTTAGTGCACTTCTCGCTACTTCGATTCATTGCACCCGTAATAGGGGGAATATTATGCCCCTCAGATTCCGTTCTCAATATAGGCAACCCACCCTGCAAGTAGCATTACATGTGAAAACGACTAATGAACTTATCAAAACAACCCTGTTTTGAAAAAGTTTAGAACCACACATTGTGCGGACCACAAGGTTCATACATATGCAGCTTATATTTGTTATTTTTGACCAAAACCTTCGAATGCAAATGCATATTGTGTTATATATAATCAATATCTATTCTGCACATATGCCCAAAACTCTTGTAATAAAAAATAGAAATATAGTGCTTGGTGTGTGAAATTGCTAGTACACCTAACCACCGCTATTTTCTTTCGGTCTATTTTCAAGATCCCCGAAGAGAGTACTGTAGAAGTGGCGCTATGGATTCAGATTCGCATAATGAGTTTAAACTTCGAGCATCAGGCGTCATTCATAGCCCCAGTCATCTAAGTGTCGAACTGAAATAGTCGAAAACGTGCAGGGTAACTTTGAAACGCGAGATTAGTGGGTTGGGTTTCCCCTTGAAAATAGCGGTGGTTAGGTGTAAGTTGGTATGAGCAATGTCAAAGTCAAGAGTTTCTTTATTTAAAACTCTTTTGTAACGGATCGCTCTGAATTGAGTATCTTTTCCTCAGAAGTTAGCCGCCATTTTGTCCTCCCGCCCTGCACTTCCAGGGGTCGTTTCCACCATCGAGGCGCAGTTCTTTGCTTTTGGGGACCACCGCGGCGCCTCTGAAACTGTGTCAGAAATAGGGGAATCTGGGCCATCGATATCCGATCCGAACCTCCGTTCGCTGCACACACCCTCTCAATTTCAAACAGCCACCCCCGCGAGCCGAGAGGCCCGATGATTCCCTGAAATAGGCTCGTGCAGTTCCGGGGCGAACACCGAACACGTTCGAGGCGAACCGAACAGGATTTTTTTTGGCTAACAATGTTCGGGGCGAACGTGTTTGGTGTTCGCCCGAACACGTTCGGTGTTCGCCCCGCTACTGCTGCCGAGCCGCGTCTAACACGAACGCGTTTGTGTTCGTTTCGGGGAAAAAACGAACACGAATGTGTTCGACGCGACTGTCCCGGCGGGCTACAATTTACGTTGCGGGTGTGAATCAAGAAAAAACAGGAATGAGAATGACTAAGTGAAAGTTGGGTACAAGAAGCAAACCCTAGAAAACTGTACCCCATATGTGCTACCCCACTCTAGCCTACAGTAGCTATGTCATATAAATCTGACACACCCCCATAGGCAAAGTGGGGGAGAACAAGGGGTCACAAGACCAGTCAAGCAAAGCAAAGCAAAAAACAAGCTCAGGGTGGATCACAAAGTCACCACACATTCCGAGCACAAGTTCAAGGCCACAAGGCCAGTTCACAAGCAGGAGTACACATATATATAAAAAAGGCTAGACAAACAAGAGCAGGTATATATATATATGTAACAGTACAAGCAAGATCAAGAGGTGAGCAAGTGAGGCAAGGTAGGCACAAGGCCCAGCTGAGTACAGAAGCGCTGATGGTCACAAGGCGCAAGTGCCTTGGTGAAGATATCAGCAGTGTTGGCCTCAGAGGCCACGTACGCAAGACGCAGCTGACCACGCTGCTGCAGCTCACGAGCAAGAAAGTAGCGGAGAGCAATGTGCTTCGTTCTGTGCTCTAGTCGCTGCTCCCGACACAAGGCCAGCATGGCCTTGTTGTCTACGTACAGCACTGGAGGAGAACGAGGCAACTCTCCGAGGTCAGTCAGCAGGTAGGTGAGCCAGCGAAGCTCCTGTGCAGCCATGGCTCCTGCGTAGATCTCAGCCTCACAACTGGAGCCGAGAACAGAAGACGAGCGAGTAGCCCGCCACGAAACAGAGCCGGAACCAAGGCTGAAGGTGTAACCCTGCGACGACCGCTGCGTAGCCTGGTCGTCAGCCCAAGAAGCGTCTGCGTGCCCAGTAAGGACCACTGGACTCTGCCCTCCAAGCACAAGCCCCATGCCCGACGTACTGCACAAGTAGCGCAACACCCTCTTCGCTGCAGCCATGTGCTCCGGTCTGTGTCTCCCAGGAGCAACATAGCGTGCAAGAATGCTAAGAGGGTATGCAAGGTCAGGTCGTGTGCAGGTCATCAGGTACATGAGGCAGCCAACAAGCTCTGGGTACGGGCCACTCGACTCTACGGACTCATCCGAAGGCAGAGCTGAGAGCGAGTGGGGAGTAGGCAGAGGAGTGGCCTGAGGCGAGGAGTACGTGAAGCCGAAGCGCTGAAGGACCTGCTGCACCATGTGTGACTGAGTCAGGGTAATGGTGCGGCGTGCTCTGTCCCGAGTGATCTGCAAGCCAAGGTAGCTGCGCAGTTCACCCAGGTCAGTGCACGTGTGTCTCTTCTGCAGCTCGGACTTCACGTGGGCTAGTCCAGCAGTGTCAGCTGTGGCAAAGACCAAGTCGTCGACGAACACGAGGATGTAGAACGGCGGCAAAGAAGTGTCGGTGCGCAGAAACAGCGACGGGTCGGCAGTAGAGGGAGCAAACCCAAGAGCCGCAAGTGTAGTCCTCAGTGTGTCGTGCCACTCACGCGGTGCCTGGCGGAGACCGTAGACTGGCCGCCGTAGGCTCCACTGGGTGCCAGGAGGAAAAGACCCAGTGAAGCCAGGTGGGCGACGCAGCCAGATCTCCTCGTGCAGGCTGCCCTGCAAGAAAGCAGTGCTGAAGTCAAGAGAGTGTAGCTCGTAGTCACGGTGAGCAGCTACGTGCAGCAGTACCCGAAGAGTGGTCATCTTCGGGGTGGGAGAGAAGGTCTGAAAGTAGTCAACTCCCTGCCGCTGACTGAAGCCACGAGCCACGTAACGCGCCTTGAAGACAGGCGGAGAACCCGGCGGTCGCTTCACCCTGAAAATCCACATGCCACTGACGATGTTCGCCCCAGGAGGGGGAACAGCGTCAACGTAGGTGCCTGTGGACTTCCAGGAAGCCATCTCTGCGTCCATAGCTGCCTGCCACTGAGAGGAGTAGGGACCCTCTATCGCCTCCGCGTAAGAGCGCAGAGTCGGGATGTCAAGTGCATCCGGGTCTCCCTCAGGGGTAAGCAGTACGGACACGAGATGAGGTGAAGCAGCGGCCAAGCACTGGAACTCCTCCTGCCTGTCCTCAAGGACGTCCGTGCCAAGGGCACACTCACCCCCGACGGACGGAGGACAGACAGACTCAGACTCAGCAACAAGACTGGCGACGTAGTCTAGGCGACAGCGAGCAGCAAAGTCGACGAGCTCAGCAACTAGAGCAGACGCAGCAGTGGACTCAAAGGAAGGGTCAGTGACAACCGTAGCAAGGAGACGCGTGACAGTAGGACTGGCTGCGCGAAGAGAGTCCGACTCCGGGTCGGCAAGAGTAGGAAGAGAAGACTCAGGAGGAGAAGGCAAAGGGGCACGCAGAGGAGCAGTGGACGGACGCAGAGACATCCGGTGCGTGCCGGGGACAGGAGGAGGACGCTGACGCGAACCGCGACCACTAGTGCGAGCAGCACGGACAGGCGACGCAGGGCGAGACGCAGGCTCACGACGCTCAGCAAGACCTCCAGTAGGACCAGTGTAGGGAGACGGAGCAGGCAGTGGGGAGGCCGGCTGTAACTGTAACTGCGACGGGACAGGCGGTGGACACTCTAAGGGAGGAGGAGGACCAGTAGAAGGCGGGAGACCAAGAACCTGCTGAAGGAGCGGAACGAAGTACGGCCGAGGCCGCGCGGCGACTCCAGACACAGGAGGGACAGCACCAGCACCCGCAGGGGCAGCACCAGCACCAGTAGCAGCTCCAGCTCCAGAACCCCCAGCAGCACCAGTAGTACCCCCAGCAGGACTGCCTCCAGGACCGACAGCAGTAGCCTCCGCGCCAACACCCGCAGCAACTCCAGCTCCAGAAGTACCCGCAGGTCCAGCAGCTCCAGAACTCCCAGTACGAGCACCTCCGGGACCCGTGGCACCAGCTCCCTCAGAAGCAACAGAACCTCCAGTACCCGCAGCACCTCCAGCTCCAGCAGCTCCAGCAGCTCGCCTCCAGCGCCGGGCAAACCACTCACGCAGCTCCTGGGGAGAGAGTGGCTCTCGGCGAGAGGGAGCACCCGGTGAACCGCCAGGCACAGCACCACCAGGCGTAGCACCCCCAGGCTCAGCACCTCCAGGCGTAGTACCCCCAGGCTCAGCACCCCCAGACGCAACACCCCCAGGCTCAGCACCTCCAGGCGGTAGTAGGGGACCGACTCGTCAAACGTGACGTCCTGGGAGGACAGAACACGGCGAGAGGTGGGGTGGTAGAACTGCCACCCTGGGGCGTCAGGGGGGAAACCCAGGAAGACGCAAGGAGCAGCACGAGGGGACAGCTTGTCCGCAGACAAGTCGCGGACAAACGCCCGAGATCCCCAGACACGGAACGCAGACGCATCGCCAACCTTCCCCGTCCACAGCAAAGCTGGGGAGGTCTCCGGCATGGAGACCCTGGGCTGAAGGTTGATCTGATGCGCCGCGTACCGAACCGCAAACGGCCACAGAAAATGGGGGGCAGCCGCATGCATCATGGACGTACGGGCGACGTCCATGACCATGCCAATGCGGCGCTCAGCAATCCCATTTTGCTGTGGAGAGTCCGGAAGCGTGAAGGTCTGGCGGATGCCTCGTGCACGACAGTAGGCTCGCAGAAGGCCAGAGGAGAACTCTCCGCCTCTGTCAGAGTGCAGACGCAGAACAGGAAAGTCCGAGCCAAAGCTCCGCCTGAGCTGGAGACGAGCTGCGCGGATCCAGTCGATCAACACCTCAGTGACATCACCCTTGCTGCGCAAGGGGAAGACTGTGGTGTAACGCGAGTAGTCGTCAACCACCAGCAGGAAGTAGCGCTCGTGACCCTGTCCACGGACGCGGGCCGGGCCCCACACGTCCATGTGAAGCGTCTGCAGCGGGGCCTCTGTCGGAGGAAACTGGGAGGAGTGAGGGGTAGCCCGCTGCCGTCCCTCGACACAGGGGACGCAGGTAGGGCCTGGCCCCGGAGGAAGGGGAGGGAGGGACCGGGGAAGACCAGAGACAAGGACACGGGAGGCCATGCTCCGGAGACGAAGCAGGGAGGGGTGGCCAAGGCGGTGGTGCCAGAGGAGAGTCTCGTGAGACAGGAGGCGACACGAGCAGGGGGCAGACTCAGGACCAGACCTGGACGCTGCAGCAAACACCTGACCCGACGCAGCTACCTGACCAGACGCAGGGACTGGAGGAGACGCAGTGGTTAGTGTGTACAGGCTCGACCCTGGCCGACGTGTAAACGTGGCCAGGTGGCGGCCTGTCCGAGCGTCCGTGCAGTGGGTCACCCGCTGACTCGCAGGAGTGAACTGGTGAACCCCCGCATCTTGTAGGTCAGCACCACTCACCAAGTTCGTAGAGAACGAGGGGAGGTAGAGACCAGACAGGGTGCCAGAGGGGGCCGCCGGACACGGGAGGACAGTGGAGAAGTGAGCAAGGACAGGACCCCCAGAGGGGTCTGCCAGGGAGACCGCAACTGGCCGGCCAAGCGGCGTGAGTGTGGTGCGGTCTCGAAAGAAGGAGCGAGAAGCCCCCGAGTCAAGTGTGAAGGTGTGGGAGGCCGAAGCCGACGCAGCACCTGAGAGAGCAGACTCACCAGCACCTGAGGGAGTAGACGCACCTAGAGCAGCAGCCTCGCTAGCACCTAGAGCAGCAGCCTCACCAGTACCTAGAGCAGCAGTCTCAATGCCCGGGTCGGGCGGAAAACACCGGTAACAGTCACCCTCATCACTAATAGTCACAGTATACACGGCAGCAAGAATAGCATCAAAGTCAAGGTCAAAGACAGCTACACCCGCCCTAGACAGCTCACCCCAGCGGGGGATCTCAGTGGCCTCAGGAAACTGGTGACGCCAAGCGTCCGTGAGGCGGCCAAAGCAGCGCTGGGTGGAGTGCGCACCCCCGCACTGCTCACCCGCGCGGTCGCCGGTGCGCAGGACGTAGGTGCACGGACCAGCACCCCCACCCCTCTGGCGTGCAGTGTACCACTCACGGAGCTGCTGAGGGGAGGGGACGTCACGAGTGCGCTGCTGCTGCTGCTGCTGCTGCTGCTGCTGCTGCTGGCGCTGACCACCACCGGAGCTGACCCTCTGCGCAGCGCCACCCCGACCAGCTCCACCTCCTCCGCCGCCTCCTCCTCCACCGCCGCTACCTCCGCTCCCTCCGCCACCGCCGCTGCCTCCTGCGCCTCCACTGCCGCCACCTACACCTCCACCCCCGCCACCACTCCCACCGCCACCACCACCTCCTCCACCACCTCCACCGCCGCCTCCACCGCCCCCGCTAGCTCCTCCAGCGCCCCTGCCCCCCTTGCCCCTGCCAGGGCGGCGTCTCCCGCTAGGGGTAGACGCTGCCCCAACCGACTCCAAACCAGCGAGGTCGGCCGCAGCAGCAGAGGCAACAGAGGGCAAAAGAGGGGAGGGGGAACACCCCTCAAAGATGGGGGTGCGAGGGTCACCACGAGAGGCTCCTACAGCGACTATGCTCTTTTCTGCTGCTAGGAGGGCCTTCTCGAGGAGGTCAACGGTGAGAGTGGTGGGACAAACCGAGAGGAAGTGGTCCCTGACTACGCGAAGGGAGTCAGGGAGACGGGTGACGATGTAGTAGAGGGTGATGTACATGGGGGGGGGGTTCTTGGCGCAGAACTCAGCAGGAAGCGCAGCGCGGTAGCGAGTGTCACTAGTGCGGAGGTGCGTGATGAGGTCAGCGACTGTGGGAAAGGCAGCAAGGTCAGGGAAGAGGTACGGTAGCATGAGGCGGCTCAGTGCAGCAGTGGCAGGGGAGGAGTAGCGTGCAACTACAGCGTCGTACAAGGTCTGAGCACTCTTGTACTGGCTAAAGTGCGCACGCTCAGAGGTAGGCAGGTGGCGACGCACAGCAAGACGTGCAGCAGCATCGCGCGTGGCCCACTGGGAGCGAACAGTTGCGTCAGCATCAGTGGCGGGAGCAGGAGAGGCACCAGAAGTGAGGTCAAAGAGGGAGAGGCCGTCTGCCCTATCGCACTGTAAGAAAAGCTGCAGGTCATCTATCCAGACGTCAAAGTCAATGGCCCGACCCTCAGCGTCAAAAGCGAGGACACTAGGGGTAGCCATGTCAGTAGTAGACTAGCAGCGCAAACAGTGGGGTGAGGGCAGTGCTGTGAGAGAGGCGCTGCTCTTACCGGACAGGGCGGCTCGGGCGGCTCGGCTGCAGGGCGGCTCGGCGACTCGGCTGCTGGGCGGCTCGGCTGCTGGGCGGCTCGGTGGCTCGGCTGCTGGGCGGCTCAGCGACTCGGCTGCTGGGCGGCTCGGCGGCTCTGCTGCTGGGCGGCTCGGCTGCTGGGCGGCTCGGCGGCTCGGCTGCTGGGCGGCTCGGCGGGGCCGCTGAGAGGGCGGCGTCCGGGGCCGCTGGGAGGAGGCGGCGGGGCCGCTGAGAGGAGGCGGCGGAGCCGCTGAGAGGAGGCGGGGCCGCGTCAGGGGCCGCGACAGGGGCCGCGTCAGGGGCCGCGTCAGGGGCCGCGGCAGGGGCCGCGTCAGGGGCCGCGGCAGGGTCGCGTCAGGGCGCCGCGTCAGGGGCCGCGTCAGGGCGCCGCCAGGGGCCGCGGCAGGACCGCGTCAGGGCCGCGTAAGGGGCCGCGGCAGGGGCCGCGTCAGGGGCCGCGTCAGGGCCGCGTCAGGGCCGCGGCAGAGCCGCTTCAGGGCCGCGTCAGGGGCCGCTTCAGGGCCGCGGCAGGGGCCGCAGCAGGCCGCGTCAGGACCGCGTCAGGGGCCGCGGCAGGGCCGCGTCAGGGCCGCGGCAGGGGCCGCGTCAGGGCGCCGCGTCAGGGGCCGCGTCAGGGCGCCGCCAGGGGCCGCGGCAGGGCCGCGTCAGGGCCGCGTCAGGGGCCGCTTCAGGGCCGCGGCAGGGGCCGCGGCAGGCCGCGTCAGGGCCGCGTCAGGGGCCGCGGCAGGGCCGCGTCAGGGCCGCGGCAGGGGCTGCGTCAGGGCGCCGCCAGGGGCCGCGTCAGGCCGCGTCAAGGGGCCGCATAGGGGGCGCGTGGGAGGCGGCGTAGGGGCCGCGTAGAGGCAGCGTAGGGGCCGCTAAAAAAAAAAAAAAAAATTAGGGCAGGGCGCAATGTGCGCGGGCAGCTAAAAAAAATTTCTTATGGTGGGCCCTTAGGAAGGAACGGTCCCATGTAGGAACCCGCTCTATACCATGTGAATCAAGAAAAAACAGGAATGAGAATGACTAAGTGAAAGTTGGGTACAAGAAGCAAACCCTAGAAAACTGTACCCCATATGTGCTACCCCACTCTAGCCTACAGTAGCTATGTCATATAAATCTGACAGCGGGACATTCTGTTTGAGCTCAAATTTGAGCTCAAACTTAGTCACGCTATTCAGCAGCAGCCATTACTACCACGCCCCCCACACATCACGCCGTTATCACCTTATTAGGACTTAGCGTAATTAAGTAGTTACCTTAGGTTTGTCTGTCTAGACTTGGGTATGCGAGATTTAGGTTTTCGGGAAAAGATTAGATAGGGATGTCGCAGAATCTCGTAAGTTGAGGGTTGGGGGAAGCATTCGCAAATTTCGTATGCATGGGATTGAGAGGAATAACATTCGCATATTTCGTGAGTTGGAGGGCTGTGGGGGGTTGGCGAGAAATTGCAGCTTTCGTAGATATAGAAAGGGGAGAGCATTTCGCCTTACGTGGGGGAAATCCAGGTGGCGAGCTGGATAAAAAAAAAACTATGGATCCGTAATTAGATCTCGCAAAATGCTGATCCAGCCTAGATATTTTCCCCCAGTTTCCCGCAATTCCCCTGCCCGCCGTTGCGTATTTACAGCAAAACAAAGGATGCCCATGGGCGAACACGTTCGTGTTTGCCTCGAACACGTTCGTGTTCGCCTTAGCATGCAAGACGTTCGCCCTCACAGGGGAACATCGAACACCCTTTTTTGTAAAAGGTGTTCGGCGAACCGAACACTGTTTGGTTTGCCGAACGGCAGTGTTCGAGCTGGGGCGAACGCGAACACGTTCGGTTTGCCCCGGCTCATGAAAATGCACCTCGTCTCAATTTTCTGTGATGCATCTCTTGGAGCTTTAGTACCATATGCCGATGTGATTTTCGTGCAAATGTTGAAACGCGATAAGTAGACCTGGCTTTCCTGTGTTCAACGAACTGGGGGGTCCACCATCCACCCACCCCACCACACGCTGTGACAGGTCGATTCGACCCTACGCACGCGCCCACCTGAGTTGATCGCGACTCGATCTGAGCAGAGCTTGCTGCTCTGCCATTCCTTTTTCTGACACCGTTGCTCCCATCCGTTTCTCCTCGCTCGCACCCATCCCACATGCTGGGGCGGCTGCGCTTACCATTCTCCCTTTCTTGAAGCTGGCTCTGACACGCTTGCTGCAGGCCACAACGTCTCTGATCGACAGTAGTTGACAGAAAACAAGAATGGGTCGTCTATCGCAAGAAATGAATGGAGGAACCGAGGATAGGAGGGCTCCCATGGCGTCTGCCAGTGATAGGTGCTGGTTGCCGCCTTGCAACCGACTCCTTCTGGACTTTCAACCCGCCTCAACGCCACGCGACTCCCTTCGGCTCCAGGGACGGATTCTGCGTAGGTACAAGTCGTTCAACGAACCTGACTCGCTACAACTGTCGCTTTTGATCGGATAATGTACGTGCGACGCATCTAGCGACTTATCACAGGCGGTGCAGCTGATCCTCTTCCTCTCTTTAGGGTTCGCTGGCTTCACAAATGTGGAATCTGCATTTTCTGACCCGACTCGAGATACGAACCCTTTCTCGAGGATACTGGCTGCATTGCGTTCACACACTTCATGAAGTAGCTTTCCAGCCAAAGTTCATTTCGCACAGCAATAGTCACTAGCTGTCAACAGCTATATCAGTAGAAAGGAAGTGGCGCAGTCGGTGCCGGCTCCGATTTGCTGCTTGCTTTGAAGCAAAGATCATTCACAGATGCTCAAGGATTGCAATAGAGGCCTCACACGCTTCGTGGCTTTCCAGCCAAAAGTCATTTCGCACAGCGATAGTCAACAGCTATATCAGTAGGAAGGAAGTGGCGCAGTCGGTG
Source organism: Closterium sp. Naga37s-1 (assembly GCA_947471745.1). Classification (NCBI taxonomy): domain Eukaryota; kingdom Viridiplantae; phylum Streptophyta; class Zygnematophyceae; order Desmidiales; family Closteriaceae; genus Closterium; species Closterium sp. Naga37s-1. The sequence continues at coordinate 1,695,614 of CANJKZ010000096.1, read as the reverse complement.
CCAGCTTCGATCTGCTGCTTGCTCTGACGCATAATCACATATGCCGCCGCACGTCTTGATTGCAATAGAGGTCTCGCGCGCCGCACGTTGTTAGCAACAAATCTAGAGTCAAGAAAGGTGCATCGTCAGACCTAAGCCTAGAGCCTTTTGCGGTAAAGCGAGAGGGAGAAGTGACTGAGTTTCTCACTACCATACTTATAGTCGTGGTGTCTTGAGCTTTCCAGTAGATTCATTTACCTAGTCGCCGCTGGTCATTCAGACCCTCAGGCACTAATACAAATCAGTAGCTTCTCTCTTGGTGGAGAGAACTAGCATATAGCATGAGTCCACTGCAGGACATAACACAGCATCGAAACATGGCGGCATCGCCGGTCGACTGGACATCGCATCGTCCATCGATTACGCGGCGATCCGACGACTTCGCCGGTGGTGCTGGCAATGACATGGAAAAGGCAACTTCCGGCTTTCCCGATTGCTCTGAATCTCCCGACTGCTCTGAATTTCCTGACTTCCCCAACTGCGATGAACACGTCAACAAACGAAGCGGCGTTACATGAACTCATTTGAATTTTGATACGTCTCAAATTACTGGTAGTGGTGGCGTCGAAACGGCGTTTGAAAACGATGACGCTCCAGGAAGCCATTCGAAACGGCCGCGAAAGCCGCCCTCTGGTCCGAGCGGAAAGGAGAATAGAGACGTGATGTTCGGAAAGGAGAAAGAATCGACTGACGCCGCGTCCTCCGGTCTAAAATGGAGAGTGTCGCGCTTCGTGCTGCCGTACCTGCCGCCGGGATACAGGGAGCTTCCGGTGGTGCCGACAGCGGGTAGTCGCATGAAGTCGTCGCAGCTAGTGCACTGGATAGGGCTGCTCGCTCTCTTCTCCTGCGCGTCTATCTGGCTCCTGGTACGTCGCATGAGCCTCCATCTGGCTCCTGGTACGGCGATTGCCTGTATGACGACATTCAGGTTTGCTTTGAGTCGACTCATCTTACACCTGCTAGGTTCCGGTGCTGCCGACTGCGGGGAATTGCATGAAGTCGTCGCAGCTGGTGCACTGGATAGGGCTGCTCGCGCTCTTCTCCTGCGCATCCATCTGGCTCCTGGTACGATGAATGACTGCCAGTGCGTAACGCGTTCCGCCTCACCGCGTAACCCCTTGTGTAACGCCAGCGGGCGGGCTTACCCGAAAGGGTTGACCTTTAAGGCGCCTCAAAAGTCGCCGGCGGGCTCACAGTCTGCGTTCTTCCGCCTTCCTTCCTGCAGGTGCCAACGCTCTTGCCAGCACGGACTGATGCGCCAGCGGTGGCGCCTGCCCCTCCGCCCCGGCTCATCCTGGTGACGCCGACGTACGCGCGCGCGTTCCAGGCGGCGTACCTCACGGAGCTCACTCACACGCTGCGCCTCGTGCCGCCGCCGCACACGTGGATCGTCGTGGAGAGCGGGAATAAGGTGCGTGGTGCGGCATGCGTGTGCGGGTTTAGAGGCGCCTAGAATTAAAAAGAGTTAGGAAGCCTCCATGAAACTGTACTTGTGCCACGTGGCATGCCATGGAAGTGACATTGAAGTGACAACCAAGTATACGTTATGTTGCGCAAACGTATACGCTTTGCGTCGGAATTGTGTCCAGAAAGTTGCCGAAACTCAACCCAAATTTCCGATGCTTTTGACCTTGACTTGAAAATTGCGGGAGCAGGTATCTTAAAGCGACGGTGCACTTTTGAACGCCTCGTAACCATGTACCCTGCGTTGCGGGAGTTGGGGGCCAAACGGCAGGGGGAGAACTTGCGCGACTGACTTGGCATCTCCCCGCTGCTATTGACAATAAAAAACCTTTGAACAAAAGTGAACTCAATCGCTTCCCATCGCATGCAGGTGTTAGGTTTGACTAGTCCATAATAGTAGGCAGCCCGACATAGCAGAGTACACAGCTATTTTCCAGGCGCGCTGATACTCCCCCTCCTAAGCGACCCTTTCCACCGCATCGTCGCGCCGTGTTCCTACACTTCAGAACACACACTCAGCATCGCCACACGCCTTGCATATCCCTCGCCTCAGGGTCTCGAGGTATCGTGACGTCCGGTTTAGGGTCAGGCTCCACGCGGCAAGACACAACAGTATTCTACGCTTATACCCGCCCGTACCTCACGCGTCTGGAGGTCCGTTTTCCCTCAATGTTGAACGCCCGTATCGATATGCGCACGATGTCGGTTTATGTCACATCTCTCCACACGATATGCGCACGATTTCGGTTTATGTTGAGCGATGCGCGACGTCCCGGTTTCTCGCCCATGTCCGACCAGAAACCGGATCTGTACGTCGGCCGATTGAACACCTCTCGCTGCATGAAAACCACGCCGCTTTGAGTTACCGTTTTCGGACGCCTCTCTGCCTGCTGTAAACCCACCTCGCAATATCGCCAACGGTAGAAAAAGCTAATCCGTTCTCCCACGCCTCTCCCAGCACTCTCGTCCGCCGCCACCCATAACTCACTTCCGCCTCCAAGCACACATTTCCGCATCCCATCACTCCGAGTGATTTCCGCATCCCATCACTCATTTCCCCCTCCCTTCATTGTACCCTCCCCCCATCACTCGTTTCCGCCTCCAATGACTCGTTGGAGCCTCTCCTCGCTGCTTTCCGCCACCCTCCACTCGATTCCGCCTCCCATCACTCGTTTGCGCCGCAAACCACTCGTTTTCGCCTCCCATCACTCGTTTTCGCCTCCCATCACTCGTTTTCGCCTCCCATCACTCGTTTTCGCCTCCCGTCATTCGTTTTCGCCTCCCGTAACTCGAATTCGCGTCCCATCACTCGTTTCGGAGTCCCTTCACAAGTTTCCGGCTCCGTATACTCGTTTCCGCCTCCCTTCACTCAATTCCGCCACCCATCACTCCTTTCCGCCTCCCTTCAATCGTGTCCTTCTAACGGGAGAACTCGAATGATATGCCTAAGCACACATAATGCCAGGGTGCGGGAATCGCGTGATGCATGCCGTCACTTCCTAATTTACCGCGCCATGTCTGGGGAATGGTATGGCCAGACAGATTGTACCAGAGATTTACATTGTTCATACGTCAAACACTAAATGTTAGGAAAGGGAGTGCTAGTTTGGAAGGGTCGGGCTCGAAAACCGAATCATGCGAACACGAGCGGTTTGGTTCAACGTGTGTTCCGCTGTGGAGTGGTAATAGGTGTTCGTGGGTCGACATCGGTACCTGATGAATTTCGGCGATTTGGCTGCTATGAGTACAGCCTCACGATAATTCGTCGCTGAAGAAGTTGCGTCGTCGTTTCTTGCTGACACTCTAAAATAACACCCAAGTGCCTTTCTTATTCAACGGCAGACTAGTTCGTCAGAGAGTTCGTGAACATTGAGCATGGTGGGAGAAGCTATGAGACAAGGGCCGTTAGACAGTGCGCGCGCCGTGGCCTAAACCCGGCTAGCCACAAGGCGTTTGGTTGGTAAGATAACTATTGTACTCATAAAGGCCTCTATTGGCGTGTGGTGTGTGTTGTGTTTCTTGATGTCGAGAGAAAATTGTGGCCGTGGTTTGTTGTGGGTGCGCTGCGCAGGTCAAGTTCCTCCCCCCCTCGCTTTCCCTTCCCCTTGCGCACATTTGTGACCCTTGCCTTCCTTCCCCCCTACGCATTTCGCACTCATTTCGTTTTTTTCGTCACGGCATGTTCAACCTGTTTTGTCTCGCACCACTGAACCCACTTCGCGCAGGGCTGACGTCAGCACTGTTCCTTTGCCAAAAGTGCACCGTCGCTTTAAAGCTCGCGTCTCAAATTTCCTACTGTTTAACACTTGGTTGGGTTTGCCCCTATTTGATTGGGTAACGAATGACTAAATATGTGACGAGCGGGTGAAAAAAACACAGCGAACTCCCAAACAGGTTTGGCCAAAACAAACCAGGGTGTGCAGGATTGGGTGGAAGACGAGCCTTGGGGGACAGGTTTGGCCCCGCTTACTGTCAGAGTTGAGAGTTCAGAGTCTCAAATTTCCGAGATTGTAAATGCTTGGTGTTCGCGGGGAAGTGTGCGACGCGATTTCCCAACCAACCTTACCAACCACCCCTTTCCTTGGTGTGCTGTGCGACAAACTCTGCTGTTACCGGATTCCAACCGTTTAACACTTGGTTGGATGGCATAAATATGAGACGCGAGCTTTAAAACCGGGGTGCACATTCAGCTGAATGTGCATCAAAGGTTATCCCTTGACTGAGTGGGTTACGAGGTGTGCTTTCAACCCCTTCAAGTCGAAATTCGTTTCCCCCCTCCCCCGCAATTTCGTTTCCCCACGCCCCCGCAATTTCATTTCCCCCTCCCCGTCGAAATTCGTTTCCCCCCTCCCCCGCAATTTTGTTTCCCCCCTCCCCCGCAATTTCGTTTCCCCCCCCTCCCGCCAATCTGTTTCATCCCTCCCGCCATTCGGTTTCACCCACTCCCGCCATTTCACCCCCTCCCGCCACCTACGAAATGCCCGAAGCTCTAGCGGAATCATTTTTTTGTCGCCCCTCGTGAGCCAATCACTGTTTTTCTCCAAACCCCCTTCCCAACATCTCAAGCCGAACCGCGTTGAATGTGCACCCTGGTTTTAAAAGTTACTTTTCCGCAAGTTTTTGGAAGCCTTTCCGCAATCCCTTTTCCGCGATGTCTCAAACTTGCCAGCTCCTTTCCTCCCCCTCCTTCGCTCGGCCCCCCTTCCCCCCCCGTCCCCCATTCCCGCACACGTGGATCGTCGTGGAGAGCGGGAATAAGGTACGCTAGTAGCGCCTCAAACTTGCCAGCCCGATTCCCCCCACTCCTTCACTCGCCCTCTCCCCCCCTTCCGCACACGGGAATAAGGTACGCTACTCTTGCGGGATGCGAAAGCGGTCTGTGAGGCGGCTCGGAAGACTTGAAAAAGCTTGGTGTTTGGGGCGGATATCGAATCCCTGTTAACTTCGCATGCTGCTCTGCTCGCTTGCGCGCAGACGGACGAGACGGCCATGCTGCTAGAGCGGACCGCAGGGTACTGTGCAGCGGTGGAGGCAGGCGGGTGTCGGAAGCTGGAATACGTTCATATAGCCACTGGAAATGTAAGTGGGAGGGCAGGGATTAGGCTGATGTTCTGGGTGTTGGGTGATGCCCAGCAGCAGAGGCAGGCGGGTGTCGGAAGCTGGAATACGTTTATATAGCCATTGGGAAGGTAAGTTTGGGGGTTTGGGAATTTCAAATTCAGGGGACGGGAAGATAAGAAGAAGAAGAAAGAAGAATGAGAAAAAATATCGTGGTGGTGATGAGTGGCTTTCAACGGTTACCAAAATATCGTGTAAGTATTGTTGAAGCCAAAGTGTTGCGGAAGAGCCTTCCTTCCCTGCCCCCCTCCTCACTGCTTTGCCCGCTCTCCACCACACCCTCCCCCGTCCTAACCCGCCCTTTGCAGGACGAGGACCAACGATGGTTCCGCGGCGTGGGCCAACGGAACATTGCTCTGGAGTACATCGAGAAAGAGAATCTCGAAGGAATCGTGTACTTTATGGACGATGACAACTCGTATGCGCTGCAGCTGTTTGAGGAGCTAAGGAAGATCCGGCGCATCGGGCTGCTGCCGGTGGGGTTCCTGTTTGGGAAAGACAGCCCCATGCGCTCATACGTTGGCCGCCCCATTGTGCGCGTGGCCGTTGAGGGGGGTGACAGGGAGGGCAAGAGGGAGAGAGGTGCGAGGGAGGGGGGTGAGAGGGAGAGGGGTGCTGCGGTGGAAGGCCGTGGTGGTGACAACGGTGGTGGCGACAACGCTGGTGGCGGCAACGCTGGTGGCGACAACGGTGGTGGCAAGGACAGTCCTATGCGCTCGTATGCTGGGCGCCCGATTGTGCAGGTGCTTGTGGAGGGGGATGAGACGGAGAGTGACTCTTCTGTGGAGGCCAGCAGCGCCAGCACTGGAAGCAGCGCCAGTGGCGGTGGCAGTGGCGGTGGCGGTGGCGGCGGCAGTGGCGGTGGCAGTGGCGGTGGCAGTGGCGGTGGCAATGGCGGTGGCGGTGGCTACGCGGGCGGGGAGATGGAGCAGGTGGCACGGGCGCGGGTCGTGGGGTGGGAGGCGTATGGCCGGCGCGTCCCCCTGCAGAGAGACCCCGAGGCACGGCGATACATCACGGACATGGCTGGGTTTGCTTTCAGGTATGACTGTGGATCAGAGATTGTGCATCAAAAGTTGCATGCAGAGGGCATTCATGTGACTGAAAGACCAGAGGGACCCCGAGGCGCGGTGGTACATCCCGGACATGGCTGGATTCGCGTTCAGGTGAGCAAAGGCGTGTTCCGCTCTCAGTTAGGAACCGAACCTCCCCTCTGCGCGCGCGCCCTGTGCTGTGTGTGTGGCACCGAGTCTCGAAGTCACTCGTTCGCTCCTGTTGAAACGCAGCTCTGAAGAGCATGTTTCAATTTTATGTAGGTGTCCCAACACTGTTCCCTGTGTGCCCTGTGGTGTGCCTTGTGGTGTGTGTGCTATGCAGCACGGAGGCTCTCCGCAACGGCACAGTCCAAGGGAAGAAGCAGCCAATTCGCTTCCGGCCTTCAAAACGCGGGTAGGGAGTCTTGACATGGGGTTGACATGGCAGGTCATTGTGCTGGGACCTTGCCTTCTTTCGGCCATTGCTGCCAATGGCAGCAATGGCAGCATGCCACTGTGACTCAACATGCATGCATGCTAAGCCATCCAACAACTCCTCTTCCTTGTGGCTCCTTTCCCTGGCAGGTTCCTGGAGACGGACTTCCTAGAGCAGCCGGTGACACACGAGGATGAATTCGAGGTGTTGGCAGATGGGTGCAGAGCGGTGTGGGTGTGGCACAAGCACATGGAGGACCTCTCCTGGGCCACGTACCCCACGGATTGGCAGCCCGAGCAGAGCAACTACCGCATTCCCACGTATGACTGGGTGAAGAATGACACCAGTCACGAGGCTCGGGCTGGGTTGATCGGGCGGATTGCTCGCGTGACGAATGTTACGTTACCGCCGAGTTCCGAGGAGATGAGCAAGGAGGGGGCCGTGCGGAAGAGAGGGGTGGGGGTGGGTGGGTCGGGGATGGTGAACGGGCAGAAAGCGGATTTGAGGCGCAACGTGGGAGTGGTACCAAGAGGGGATACAGGGGAAAGGAATAGGTTGCGTGGACGGCAGGAGGATGGAACAAAAAATGTTCAACAAGCAAGGAGAGGCATGCAACCACCAAGAACGTAATCTCCATGCTTTGTTTACTGATTCTCCATGAGTTTTTCCCTCAAGAACTGAATGTTAGGTGATAATATTAGTAAATAAATTGATCTAATACAAAATAGACCCTGGGTCTTAAGCCATTGAGGTAACCTTCGAGAGTATTAGGGTAATCATTTTCACATGCCAAATTCAACAATGAGTTGTAGTGGCTGAAAGTGTACCCATTTCCAATCAGCTGCTGCGCTAATGACAACCTCGATGTTGGGTGAGCTTTAGGGGACATACCATGATGAGATTCGTTTGCAGGTTGTCTTCCGCTTCCACACACTATTTTCATTTGCATATAAAATCTCGGAAGTGTGACCCCAACATCCGGTATTCTGCGTTCTGGAGCGGTGAATCACCATCTAGCACGGCTGAGTAGGGTATTGGTGAAACGAGCGTTTGAACACCACCTCTCTCAGGAAGTATCATTCTGGCTTCCTCCTGAACGGGAAGTGAGTTCTGCTCGTCTTGTCCTTGCTCTCACTTTATCTCAGATTCGCACGCTTCCAGTACCAAACGTGCTTGTCTGATCACAGCTCTGGATGTCCATCAATTCCTGGATTGATTTCGCAACGCACTTTCAAGCGCGTTCCGTCCAGGATCCTGCTGTCCAACGGATTGATCGTTGAATATAGGTTGGTCGCTTATATCTCCTTTTCGCGATCTGTCCGGATTGGATCGTATCTGTTTCAATCTCAAGATACTTTCCCGCGTAGGTCACTTTTGCGAGCACGCGGGATTCTTTTACCCGCCATCGTTGTCGTACAGGTGCTGTGGTGTAATATGGTCACGTACTAATAGTGCACTATACTGAGTTTATCGTCGTTCGTTTTTCTCCGTGTTTATTCCTTCCGCGATTCTTTTCTGTGGATCTAGATCCGTGTTTTCTCTAAATCAGGCAGCAGCGAGCGCACATGGCGACAAACGGGCTAGAGATTGCCGGCGAGCGCATCACGGGTCAAGACGTACGAACACAAAATGGTACGGGTCTAGTTCTACGAGGCTCAGAACTTTTATGCGTGTGTTTACAGATCTTGTAATAATCTTCGAAAGCTATACAACACACGGAAGGATAGTAGTCCGTAACCCGGCTCGTGGATCTCAGTGAAATGGAATTCTCGCTTGGTTCGGTGTCCCTTTAGCACGTGCACGACTTTACCGTCGTCTCAACATGGGTCGACTTCTTTTCGCGCTGCTTTTCGCACACTTCGTTCAGCCTCTGCAATACGTCGTGGTTGAGAGTCGTGGTCGAGGGTTCAGGGCTAGGGGTACAGCAACGCAGTATTTCGGGTCGACCTTACACGTGCCGGCTTGATAATCAGTCCCGAATTGGAAGGGTTTGGTGGGTGGTAGTGGTCGCTGATCGATCCTTCCTTCGTTATCTCAATTCACATGTAAGAAAGAAGTCAATTTGCGATCTCTAGTCATTGTCCAATGTCCATTGTTTCCACACGTGCATGGCCATTCTCCATGACCATTGTCAACACTATCAAGAAACGTGTCAGTTAATAACAATTCCTCAGCACCGGCCTTAACCTCTCTCTCCCTCCATGTTGTTTCCCCCTCATTCTCCCTCCTCTGAATGCTTCCATTCGCGATCTCCAGTCACGGCGTGCATGGCCATAGCCAACATCGTCAAGAGCTCGCTGGGTCCCGTGGGATTGGATAAGGTGAGATTCCGCACGTATCACGAATCTCTCATGGACATTACACGTTCCTCCTGTGTGTCTGGTTTTCGCACTGAGGACGCGTTTTCCTTTTCACAGCAAATGCCTTGTTATGCCTTATGATGGCCACACCAGGCGGTTCGTTCTTACTGTCAGCTGCTGGTTTACGATTTGGCCGGTCCTTGTCATTGGCAGCTTCAGTGCACAGCTCACTCGCGGGACAACCTTTGCTGAACTGGTTGTTGAACCGCTGTCTTCAACGTTCTCCTCTCAACATCCTCCTCTCACCGTCCTTCCCGTCGTCCTTTCCCGTCACAAAAACCCTGTCAATCCTGTCTCGTCTTGTCCGCTTTTCAAATCTTCGGCTCCCAATCGGTCCTCTCTGCATCTCCTTTCCTGCCAAATGCTAGTGGATGACATTGGTGATATCACCATCACTAACATCAACCGTATGTATCCTCTGTTCACCACTCATCAGTTCCCAATCGGTTCCCCCTGCGTCCCCTGCGTCCCCGGCGTCCCCGGCGTCCCCTGCGTCCCTGCATCTCCTGCCTGGCAGATGCTAGTGGACGACATTGGTGATATCACCATCACCAACGACGGAGCCACCATCTTGAAGCAGCTGGAGGTGGAGCATCCCGCTGCCAAGGTAGTGCTCTAAGTAGTGCAGTGCAGCAGGTAAGGTAGTGTTCTGTACATCGCTGCAGCCAAGGAATATCATGCTTAGTGCTTTCTCACCATTCTGAAGCAGCTGGAGGTGGAGCATCCTGCTGCCAAGGCATTGTTTCAAGCAACGCCGGGCGCAAGGGATTGCTCTGTGTAGTGCTATTTTTTTTAGGACTCAAATGGTCACCATTCTGTAGCAGGTGTAAGTGAAGGGCTCTGCTGTCACGGGAGTGTTTTGTATAATGCCACAGGCAAGGTAGCGTGCTTCTAATTGCTGTTGCGCTTGGAAACCCTCCGGAATCTCGTCGAAATTTCTCAGAAATACCATAGCTCGAGCACCCTATTACCACTTGGGAGAGGTCCTTTGAGGTGCCTTGAAAGCAACACCCCCAACCCCCCCCCGCTTCCTCCCATCCCCCCTCACCCCACCCTCCCCTTGCCTGCCGTGTGTGTCTCCAGGTGCTGGTGGATCTGGCAGAGCTGCAGGACAGGGAGGTGGGGGATGGCACCACGTCAGTCGTCATCATTGCTGCTGAGCTTCTCAAGGTGGGGGATGGCGCCTCTCTCTGTATGCGCTGCGTGAAGTTCTGGTAGTGCCTTAGAGTTTGCTTCAAGGCCGCTTTGTGTGAGTGAACAGGGAGGTGAGGTAGAGGGCCTCCATACGTGTGCGCCTGTCTGCCTGTCTGCCTGTCTGCCTTTCTGCCTATCTCCTTGTGTGTCCTTGACTTCTTAGGTTCCATTGTCCATTTCGTCCCCCCCCCTCCTCTCACGCTGCGCTGAGCACGGACGACCTCTTGTGCATGCATGGTGCGAAGATTTTTGAGGCGCTTTGTACAGCACTCATCCCTTTGCACTCCTCGTCTTTACTCGTTTGTGTGTTGTGCGTGTGAGCAGAGGGCAGACGATCTCGTGCGCAACCGCATTCACCCAACGTCCATCATCAGCGGGTATCGAGTGAGTGTGCCCCTTACCCCAACCCCCCCATTCCCCTGTGGTTTAACCTAAAACCATGGCCTCATAACCCAGAAACCCATGACTGGCTCCGAAAATATAAACTTCAAGCCATAGCCCGGCAAACCCAGAACCCTATCCCCCAAATTTTGAATTTAAAACTTGTTTTCCCAAACCCTATAACCCAATATGACAGCTTCCCAAACCCAGAATCCGAATATAATAGCTTTTCAAATTCAGAACCCAAGGTGATAGCTTCCCAAACCCAAACCCAGACTGTAGCCTTTCTGACACTGAAATCACGACCATACCTTCCCAGACCCAGAACCCAGATGGTCTTCAGCCGCCATTTCATCCAGTTTACCTCCTCTCCCTCTCTCGTTTCCTGGATCGTTTTTCTTTTTCCTCACCCCTCAACCATCTCTGGTGGGTCATTACAGCTGGCGATGAGGGAGGCGTGCAAGTACGTGGACGGCAAGCTGGCAGTCAAGGTGAGTGTTGTGTTGTGACCTCTAGTCATGGAATAGGGGTTTCCAGAACTAGAGGTTTTTCCTGTGTGGTTGCGTATCCGTTGAGTGGATGGCAAGCTGGCAGTCAAGGTGTGTGAGGTAGACTTCAGTTATGGTAAGGGGTTTGGGGTTTTTTCAATGATGTGTTGTCTCTTTTTTGCCTGTCCCCTACAATCCCCCTCCTCATTCCTTCTCTCCTGCTCTCGCTCCCTTTTCTTGCATTTTGCATTTGCTGCTGTGTGCATGCAATCCCGCCCTGCACTGCTCCCCTGTTCACAAGAGCAAGGGGAGAAGCTATGTGGGGCGATGCTGCTGAATGCGGCCAAGACGAGCATGGCCTCCAAGATTGTCAGCGCCACATCAACCTCCGGTCGGGCTCACTGATGGCCTCTCCCCTCCCTGTCCCCCCTCCTTCCTCTTGCTGTCTTCTGGTGCTGCTCCCCTGCGCACAAGAGCAGGTGGAGAAGCTGGGCAAGTCAACGCTGCTGAACGCGGCCAAGACGAGCATGGCCTCTAAGATTGTCGACATGGACAGCGAGTTCTTTGGCAAGATGGTGGGTGCTGCTGCTTGTATCGAGTCTGTGCTTGTAGCGAGTGTGTGTCTATCAAAAGTGTGTGTGTATTGAGTATGTGCATGTGTTGAGTTTGGAATGGTGGTGGGGTTCCACAAATTAGTAAGGATTTCCTTTTTTCTTTGTTCTTCTTCTCGATCCCCCTCTCTGATTGTTCGCTTCTCTCCTCGCCCCTCACAGGTTGTGGACGCAGTACAAGCAGTGAAGACCACGAACGAGAAGGGCGAAGTCAGATACCCCATTAAGGTGCGTATGGCAATCTGACATGTGATCGAGTTCGAGCATCAGTTGGAGCTGTCGCCATATGTGGCAGCAAGTCTCTGCGGATACACTTGTACACCGTGCAAGCAGTGAAGACCATGAACGAGAAGGGCCAAGCCAGATATCCCATTGAGGTATCTGATCATCACATCTGTTTCAATGCTTGCTGATAAATGCCCACACGCTCAATCAACACCACCATGTGTGCTGCCCAGATCAATGTATGCTGCCCAGGGCACACCCCCTCCAGGGCTTCTGCTATCTTGTTTTGTGTCTCTCTTCCCTCATCCCGTCAGCCCTTCCGGCCCCCCTTATGCTGCTTCCTCCCTGTTGCCTCGCGTCTCACTTGTGCATCCCGCAACCCCTCCTCCCTCCCAGGCCATCAACATTCTCAAGGCGCACGGCAAGAGTGCGAGGGACAGTGCACTGATCAACGTCTATGCGCTCAACACCACGCGCCGCGCCGCCCAGGGCATGCCCCGCCACGTGGGGCCCACCCGCACGCCCTGCTCTCTTGCCTCCACCCTCCTCATCCCTTTTGCCCACCTGCTCCTCTCTGCCCCTCTTCTGCTGCCTGTTCTCGTTCCCTTGCCTCTCTCTTGTGCGACCCACACCTTCCTCCTCCGTCTCAGGCCATCAACATTCTTAAAGCACATGGAAAGAGCGCCAGAGACAGTGCGCTGATCAACGGCTATGCGCTCAACACCACGCGTGCCGCCCAGGGCATGCCCCGCCGCGTGGGGCCTGCCCGCACGTCCAGCCCTCTTGCCTCCACACGCAACCGTCTTCCCTTTTGCCCACCTGCTCCTCTTTTGCCCTTCGTCTTCTGCTGCTTCTCCGCTCGCGTGCGCCCCGCGCCCCTTCTCCACCACCTCAGGCAATCAACATTCTCAAGGCGCATGGCAAGAGTGCGAGGGACAGCGCATTGATCAACGGCTATGCGCTCAACACCACACGTGCCGCCCAGGGCATGCCCCGCCGCGTGGGGCCCGCCCGCATCGCGTGCCTGGACTTCAATCTGCAGCGCACTCGCATGCAGATGGGCGTGCAGGTGCTGGTGACTGATCCGAAGGAGCTGGACAAGATTCGGGAAAGGTGTGTAAAGAAGCAAGGTTTGGTGGAGGGAAAGGGCGGGGTACATGGAAGGGTCTGCTTGCATTGCGTGCCTGGACTTCAACCTGCAGCGCACTCGCATGCAGATGGGCGTGCAGGTGCTGGTGACTGATCCGAAAGAGTTGGACAAGATTAGAGAGTGGTGAGAGCACATCATGATCGAGTGGTTGGGTTTTTGCTTTGTGTGGATGTGAGTGAGTGGAAGTGGGGTGGGAGGAAGGGCATGCCCTACTATGTGGGGCCCGCCCGCATCGCGTGCCTGAACTTCAACCTCCAGCGCACCCGCATGCAGATGGGCGTGCAGGTGCTGGTGATTGATCCGAAAGAGCTCGACAAGATTCGGGAAAGGTGTGTAAAGAAGCAAGGCTGGGAGGGCAAGGGAGGGGTGTGTGGGGCCCGCCCGCATAGAGAAGATGCTTAAGGTGGGCCACACGTGGTGCTGGTGGTTACAACCGGTGTGTTCTGCCGTACAATATTGTAGGCTCCATGGAGGCAGAACACACCGAACTCCGTGGTGCTGGCTCCATGGAGCAACGTGGTGCTGGTGGTTACAACCGGTGTGTTCTGCCATACAATGTTCTGCTCCATGTTGCTCTGTTCCTCATGGCAGGGAGTCGGACATTGCAAAGGAGCGCATACAGAAGATGCTCAAAGGGGGCCATGTGTGCTGTTGGTTTTTGAGGCGCCTCAAATTTTTTTGAGGCGCCTCAAAACTGAGACGATTTCTGAGGCGCCTCAAAAATAGTCGGACATTGCAAAGGAGCGCATACAGAAGATGCTCAAAGGGGGCCATGTGTGCTGTTGGTTACAATCGTTGTGTTCTGCTCTTCTCTAATCGGTGTTGTGCTGTGCTTGCTCTCGTGGCAGGGAGTCGGACATTACGAAGGAGCGAATCCAAAAGATGCTCAAGGCGGGTGCGAATGTCATTCTCACCACCAAGGGCATTGATGACATGTCGCTCAAGGTGAGCTGTCGTGATGACATGTCGCTCAAGGTGAGCTGTCGTGATGACATGTCGCTCAAGGTGAGCTGTCGTGATGACATGTCACTCAAGGTGAGCTGTCGTGATGACATGTCGCTCAAGGTGAGCTGTCGTGATGACGTGACGCTTAAGGTGAGCTGGTGAGCCGTTGTGTTGTGATGACTTGTCGCTTAAGGTGAGCTGTCATGGTGAACCTTTGTCCTGTGTGCAATCGCCTTGAAGATCTGAGGCACATCTTGCCTGTCCCGTTTGCCTGTTTCCCCCGCACCCCCTACGCCTCACATCCCATCCTCCCTTGTCGTTCCCTTCCCTCACTCCCTATCTTCCAGTATTTCGTGGAGGCAGGCGCCATTGCAGTGCGGCGAGTCAAGAAGGACGAACTGAGGCACACCCCACCCCTCCCCTCTGCCTCACTCCCGCCCACCCTATCCTTCCCTCCCTTCCCGTCCCTCCTCCACCAGTATTTCGTGGAGGCAGGCGCCATTGCAGTGCGGCGGGTCAAGAAGGACGACCTGCGGCATCCCGCCTGTCTCCCCCTTCGTGTCCCCCCCCCCCACCTCCTGCCCTGCCTGTCGTTCCCTTCCTTCCCTCGTCCCCACATCCACCAGTATTTCGTGGAAACAGGGGCCATTGCAGTGCGACGGGTGAAGAAGGACGATTTGAAGCACATCCTGCCTGTCTTTCCCCTCTTTTGAGTCACTCGTTTCCCTAACCCCCCTGTCCTTCCCTCTCCCATCCACCAGTATTTCGTGGAGGCAGGCGCCATTGCAGTGCGGCGAGTCAAGAAGGACGACCTGAGGCACATCGCCAAGGCGTCTGGTGCCACCATGGTGAGGCGCGGGGACGTGTGAGGATGGGCTATTAGGGGCAGGCGAGAGGGGCATGTGTGTGCGCTTGGTGTGGGGATGGTATCCTGACTGTTACGAGGCAGGCGGTGGGAAGGAGGGTGAAGGAGGACGACCTGAGGCACATCGCCAAGGCGTCTGGTGCTACCATGGTGAGACAAAGGGAGGTGTGAGGATGGGCTATTAGGTGTGTGATGATCTGAGGCACATCGCCAAGGCGTCTGGGGCCACCATGGTGAGGCGCGGGGGGCGAGATGGGAATGGGCCAGCCACGGGTGCGTGTGAGTGGTGTGTGCAAGTGAGCTGGTGTGGGTGGGGTTGGTACCCTGACTAGAAGGTGGGCGGTATGAAGGAGGGTGGCAGGCAGAGGACGACCTGAAGCACATCGCCGAGGTATCTGGTGCTGCAGGGTTTTTTTTAGACTTCTCAAAAAAACCCTGCAATGACCTGAAGCACATCACCAAGGTATCTGGTGCGCTACCATGGTGAGGCGAGGGGGGCGAGGGGGGATGTGAATGGGCTTGGTGTGGGTGGGGGTGGTTGTCTTGCTGCTGGGAGGCTGATGGTAGGAAGGAAGGAGTGCTTCTTCTTACATCGACCAGGAAATCGTTCAGGAGGGGGAGGGGGGTCTGGTCGAACCTGCTGTGGTTCGAGACGAATAAAAGAAGGCGTTGACGTTTTTAGATTCGACGCTACTTGGGAAAATTCTGTGGAGCTTCATTGCATGAACTGAACTTAGCAAAGAAAGGCTGGTTCGTCATTAGTCAAACCGTTTCAGTTGTACCAAACGAGGTAACCTCAGATGCTCTCATTTGTGGAGATGGAGGGGTGGGTGACATTTGATGGTCCATGTTGGGGCAGGCAGAAGAGGGGTGGTGTACGAGGAAAGGGTGTTGTCTCACATGATATATGCCCTCTCGTTTCTTCTCGCAACCAACCTCAGATGCTCACATTCGCGGACATGGAGGGCGGGGAGACGTTCGATGCGTCCATGCTGGGACAGGCAGAGGAGGTGTACGAGGAGCGGGTGGCAGATGACAACATTCTCATCTTCAAGGGCTTTAAGGCCGCCAAAGCAGTGAGTGGGTGGATGGGGAAGGGAAAGAACGAGACACGGGGGTCCACAGGGGTGAATGGGTAGAGCAGGGCAGGGAAGGCCACACACCCACTGGGGCAGACAGAGGGGGTGCACCAGGAATGGGCACAGGGGGATACGCTGGCTGTTATGTGGCCTATCCCATACCACTGGCCACGCTCGCTGTGAAGCCTGGACCACCACCATCCACCTCCCCCATCTCCCCAACCTCTCATCTCCCTTCCCTTCCATCCCTCCCGTCCGATCTTCCCCTTCTATCCGGCGGCAGCGCTCCTCGTCTGAGGGGCCAACGACTACATGCTGCACCACCAACCCACTCTCCCTTATGTGTCCTGTCCTCTCCCACACTGCAGGCCACCGTCCTCGTCCGCGGCGCCAACGACTACATGCTGGACGAGATGGATCGCTCGCTGCTGCACGATGACGTCCGCATTCTCAACACTCCCACTCCTACTGATCCAACTCCCCATCTCTATACCACAGGCAACCCTGCTCCTGCGAGGAGCCAACGACTACATGCTGGACGAGATGGATCATTCCCTCCATGGTGCCATGCCATCTGCATCGTCAAGCGCTCTCACCCACCTCTGCCCTTTCCTTGACCTGTCTTTCACAACAGGCCACACTGCTCCTGCGAGGAGCCAACGACTACATGCTGGACGAGATGGATCGCTCCCTTCACGACGCCATCTGCATTGTCAAGCGCACACTCGAGTCCAACTCCGTGGTAGCAGGGGGAGGCGCTGTGGAAGCGGCCCTGTCAGTGCACCTGGAGAACCTGGCCACGACCCTTGGATCCCGGGAACAGCTCGCTATTGCTGAGTTTGCAGAGGCACTGCTCGTCATTCCCAAGGTACGCGTGTCCCGCTCGTGCGCCTAAGGTGTGCCCTGTTCAATGCCTAAAGATGCTAAAGATGCCACAGCTCTGGTGGCGAAGCTGAGGGCATTCCACCACATGTTCCAGGGCTTTAACCCCGAGCTCCTTTCCTCCCGATGCCTCTCCACCCGTTGCTGCTCCCCGTGCTGCTGCAGGTGCTGGCGGTGAATGCTGCCAAGGATGCCACAGATCTGGTGGCGAAGCTGAGGGTTACCTTCAATCTTGCCATTTACCCCTTACCTTGTACCCCTTCTCTACGTGCTGTCCCTCACTCCATCAGGTGCTTGCGGTGAATGCTGCCAAGGACGCCACAGATCTGGTGGCGAAGCTGAGGGCGTACCACCACATGTCGCAGACTAAAAGCGACAAGCAGCACTTGGCAGAGTGAGTTTGGGGTGGGGTTGAGTTGAATCGAGATTCACAAGAGACTCTGTATCCCAATGAGTGCGGCTTACCACGTTTTCCAGTCGACTTGAGTGCGGCTTACCACGTTTTCCAGTTGACTTGAGTGCGGCTTACCACGTTTTCACCATGCAAGTACATATCAGTCACTTTGACCATCACGAGTGCCTCTTACCGTGTGGCATATTTGGCTTACCACGAGTCATTTTGGTCTTACCACGAGTCATCGTTGTCTTGCCTCATGCCATTCTTGTCATTTCCCCTCCCCCTTGTGTCCTGTGAGACAGGTTTGATTTGGGCCTGGTGAATGGGGTGCCGAGGAACAAGTTTGAGACATCTCAGATTTAGTCAAACGTCTAATATTTCTCCTTCTCCTTCTTCCCCTTCCCTGTGAGGCAGGTACGGTTTGGACCTGGTGAACGGTGTGTTGAGGAACAACGTGGAGGCGGGAGTGTTGGAGCCAGCCATGAGCAAAACCAAGATCCTGCAGGTGAGAGGACTGTGTTGCTTTGCTCTGGTGTCCATTAGGTACGTCCCGGATCTGGTCTGGTGAAGTGAAGCGGGGACACAGAGGAACAACGTGGAGGCGGGAGTGTTGGAGCCAGCAATGAGCAAAACCAAGATCCTGCAGGTAGGGGGCCTTCTTGGTTCTTTGTTCCTGCTGGTATTGATCAGGTAAGGTCAAAGCTAGTATTGAACTGGTTTGGTCCTACCTGGTGAACGGGGCACTGAGGAGCAACACAGAGGCGGGCGTGTGGAGCCAGATAGGATCATAATTCAGATGCTGCAGCTGAAATTCTGCCTGCGTCGTGGTTTTGGTCTTATGCTGGTCTCGTGTTGGTTATCTGTCTATGGTCCTGAGCTTGAAATGATCAAAAGCCATCACTTCTTTCATCTTCTTTTTCTGAGCGGAAGGCCCCCCTGTGTCATGGACTTGGTCATGCCTGTTGTGTTTGTGCTGCATAACTCCATCACTTGGCTCATCTTCGCAATTACCGTTCATTCCCCTCGACAGTGCGTGCCATTCCTCGCTGAGTAATCCTGCGCCACCCCCCCCCCCTCTGCATATTCGCCGTGTCCTCTGCCCCTCTCACTGAATGCCCACTCTGTCTTCGTCTCCTCTTGCTGCAGTTTGCCACTGAAGCCGCCATCACCATTCTCAGGATCGACGACATGATTCGGCTGGCCAAGGCCCAAGACGGGCCCGAGGAGTGATGTAGCGCTCGCGTTGAAATGAATACCCTTACATGCACAAACTTCCGAGGCGTCTCGAAAGTTGACAATTGAAACCCATTACATACACAGAGTTGGTAGGGTATTTTAGCGAATGGGTTGGAATGGGAAAGGATTGTGCTCAATGCATGTTTTACAACCAGAGCTGCCATGGTATCATATTGCGATAATAGACAACATGATTCAAATGGCCAAGCCCTAAGATGGGTCCGAACAATTATGAGAGGTTGGGTTGGGCACTTATGTTTCTCCTATGGTAATTTCTGTTGGAAACAATTGATTTAAGCGCCCCTGTCGTGTCGAAACACCAAGTCAGAAGCGAAGCACAACATATCGAAGCATCAGCGAGTCGACCCTCGGAGGTTGAGCAACTGCTGGAGGTTACGCGGAAGTCAAAGATCAGCGACCTTTGACCTAACAAGTACTGCGCGACAGCAAGGACAAACAACTGACTCGCTATTGAGCAGTTGCCCGAGTCGTCACTCTATCGAACCGCAACAGCAACAGCGAAACCGTTATTAGTCATAACCCTTCATATTCCCTTGTACTCTTATAAAAGCTTGTATCTCTTTGTTTTAATCAATCTACTTTGCCCTCACATACCAGCGCAAGGTGGTTCACAACCTTTCATTAAACGCTTCCGCTATTACATCAGTCCTACCAAGAACTTAGTCCTGCAAAGATCCTAAGGGGTTTTTCAGCCCAACATAGTATGAGAGCAACCAGGACAAATTCAACTACAATCAAGACAACCACAACGTCACAAGGCATGGCAACGCAGAAGGAGAGAAGCTCCTCTAACGGCTCTCCCGGTACTACTCCTACTCCACCTCCTGCCTCTGGCCTACAGACAGAGGAGGGTACGGCAACAAGACCAAGGGCAACATCTACCGAAACTCCCGCAAACCAAGTCGCGGGCTTCGACCCAAGCATGATGGAGAAGTTCCGTCACCCCCCGGATATAAGCGCCACCCTAGGATAAGCGCCTGGCGCTTCTAATTGGCATATGGCGCTTATATCCCCTCCTCGATTATAAGCGCACCCCTTGAAAAAACTTGTTTTATTATAAGCGCACGTAAACTTTAAAATTTGAAATGTGTTCAAAACGCTGTAACGATTTTTACTTTAGCAGGCGGATATGTTGCAGATTCGGTTCCCTTCACTTTCGGACCCTACACTGGATGCGGGTCCAGTCAGCAGGAGCTGTCAGGAGCTGTCAGGAGCTGGATGTGAGTCAGATTGGGTGTATCTCCCAGCGCGCGCGAGAATTTCACAGACGACCCCATGTAACTTCGACTCGATTGAAAAGGCGAGCACGACACCTACAGTTTGGTGTTAAAAGATATAAAAAATAATTATGTCATTTTATAAACGCCGGCGCTTTTAAATTTACTCGATTATAAGCCCACCCCCCTGAAAAAACCTGTTTTATTATTGCCCCCCATGGGGGTATATTTGGGGGGAGACAGTTCTTCTCCTTCATGTCCTTCTACGAACAACACCAGCAAGGGGTACCTGCGCAGTCAAACAAGGGCAACAACAACAACGACGTGACACCCATGAGTCTCGATGTCTCGTCTTACGCGCGCGGAAATCAACAGCAACAGCCTACCTTCGCTCCGTACGAGCCCCAGCGCGGGTCCATCAGCTTTATGCCACACCCGCAGCCTGCACCTGGACAAGAGTGTCAGACTGATATGATCTAGCCTGTGTAGGCTGTAGCGGGTTAGATACTAAGGGGTACACAAACTTCTAGGGTTTCATATTTGTATCACACTCATTCCTTAGTCATTCATCCTCTCGTTCATTCTCACATGATATCAGAGCAGGTTCCCTAGTAGGAACGCTTCCTAGGGCCCACCACTAAATTTTTTTTTTTCCTGCCCGGATTGCGAGTCGCCCCTGCCCGAGGCGCGCCCCGTCGGCCGTCCTCCCGTCGAGTCGCGTCCCCTTAGCGGCCCCGTCGTCGCCCTTGGCGGTCCCCTTGCCGCCCATTGCGGCCCCGTCGCCGTCCTTAGCGGCCCCGTCGCCGCCCTCAGCGGCCCAGTAGCCGCCCGCCGCGGCACAGTCGCCGCCCTCAGCGGCCCCGTCGCCGCCCGCAGCGGCCCCGACGCCGCCCTCAGCGGCCCCGACGCCGCCCTCAGCGGCCCCGAAGCCGCCCGCAGCGGCCCCGTTGCCGCCTCTCACGGCCCCGTCGCCGCCCTCAGCGGCCCCTTCGCCGCCCGCAGCGACCCCGTCGCCGTCCTCAGCGGCCAAGTTGCCGCCCCTCTTACGGCCCCGTTGCCGTCCACAGCGGCCCCGTCGCCGCCCTTGCGGCCCCGTCGCCGCCCTCGCGGCCCCGTCGCCGCCCTCAACGGCCCCGTCGCCGCCAGCGGCCCCGTCGCCGCCAGCGGCCCCGTCGCCGCCCTTGCGGCCCCGTCGCCGCCCTCTCGCGGCCCCGTCGCCACCCCCCCCCCCTCGCGGCCCCGTCGCCGCCCTCTCGCGGCCCTGTCGCCGCCCTCTCGTGGCCCCGTTGCCGCCCTCTTGCGGCCGCTGCTAAGCCGCCGAGCTACCGAGCCGCCCAGCCGCCGAGCTGCAACTGCTGCTCCCACAGCCGAGCCGCCGCGAAGCCGAGCCGCCGAGCCGCCGCCGTGCCGCCGAGCCGCCACCGAGCCGCCGAGCCGCTGCCGCCCTCGAGTAGCCGCCGCCGTCGAGCCGCGACCACAACTGCCGCTGCAGCCCTAACTAACGGTCTGGTAAGCGCACTCTCGCGCAGCACCTCTGCTACTGCGCCACCTCTAGCCTCCTGCTCTCCCCGCTAGGCTGCTGCTGTCATGGCTACCCCTAGTGTCCTTACCTTTGATGCTGAGGGTCGAGCTGTTGACTTTGAGGTCAGGATCGATGACCTGCATCTTTTCCTACAGTGCGATAGGGCAGACGGTCTCTCCCTGTTCGATCTCACGTCTGGTGCCTCCCCTGCCCCGCCTACTGATGCTGACAGCACTGTTCGCTCACAGTGGGCCACACGCGATGCTGCAGCCCGTCTTGCTGTGCGCCGTCACTTTCCGACCACTAAGCGTGCGCACTTTAGTCAGTACAAGAGTGCTAAGACCTTGTACGACGCTGTAGTTGCACGCTACTCTTCCCCTGCCACTGCTGCCCTTAGCCGCCTCATGCTGCCGTACCTGTTCCCTGACCTCGCCGCTTTTCCCACAGTCGCTGACCTCACTACGCACCTTCGCACTAGTGACACACGCTACCGCGCTGCACTTCCTGCTGAGTTCTGCGCCAAGAACCCCCCCCTATGTACATCACCCTCTACTACATAGTCACCCGGCTCCCTGACTCCCTTCGCTCGGTCAGGGACCACTTCCTCTCTGTTTGCCCCACCACTCTCACCGTTGACCTCCTCGAGGAGCGCCTCCTGGCAGCAGAGAAGAGTATAGTCGCTGTAGGAGCCTCTCGTGGTGACCCTCGTACCCCCTTCTTTGAGGGGTGCTCCCCCTCCCCCCTCTTGCCCTCTGTTGCCTCTGCTGCTGCAGCCGACCTAGTTGGTCTTGAGTCGGTCGGCGCGGCGTCTGCCCCTAGCGGGAGACGCCGCACTGGCAAGGGCAAGGGGGGCAAGGGCGCTGGAGGAGCTAGCGGGGGCGGTGGAGGTGGCGGTGGAGGCGGCGGAGGGGGTGGGGGTGGTGGTTGGGGTGGTGGCGGGAGTGGGGGTGTCGGTGGCGGCAGTGGAGGCGGAGGAGGCGGCGGCGGTGGCGGCGGGAGCGGAGGCGGCGGCGGTGGCGGCGGTAGTGGAGGTGGCGGCGGCGGCGGTGGCGCTGGTCGGGGTGGC
This sequence comes from Closterium sp. Naga37s-1, assembly GCA_947471745.1. Classification (NCBI taxonomy): domain Eukaryota; kingdom Viridiplantae; phylum Streptophyta; class Zygnematophyceae; order Desmidiales; family Closteriaceae; genus Closterium; species Closterium sp. Naga37s-1. The sequence goes on along the minus strand of CANJKZ010000096.1, from coordinate 1,673,384 downwards.
TCTGCGCAGAGAGGTGGCTCCGGTGGAGGTCCGCGCCAGCAGCAGCAGCGCGCTCGTGAGACCCCGTCCCCCCAGCAGCTTCGTGAGTGGTACGCTGCGCGTCAGCCGGGTGGGGGTGCTGGTCCTTGTACCTACGTCCTGCGTACCGGCGACCGCACTAGTGAGACGTGCGGAGGCCCGCACCCCACCCAGCGCTGCTTCAGCCGCCTGACGGACGCTTGGCGTCTCCAGTTCCCTGGCGCCGCTGAGATCCCTCGCTGGGGCGAGCTCTTTAGGTCGGGGGTTGCAATCTTTGATCTAGACTTTGATGCTATTCTTGCTGCCATGTATGCTGTGTCTACTAGTGATGAGGGTGACTGTTACCTGTGTGTCCCGCTTGACCCAGGCATTGAGGCTGCTGCTCTAGGTGCTGGTGAGGCTGCTGCTCTAGGTGCCAGTGCGTCTGCTGCCCCAGGTACTGGTGCGTCTGCTCTCTCAGGTACCACGTCGGCCCAGGCCTGTCACACCTTCACCCTTGACTCGGGTGCTTCCCGCTCCTTCTTTCGAGACCGCACTACACTCACGCCAGTTAGTCGGCCAGCGGCGGTCTCTCTGGCGGACCCCTCTGGGGGTCCTGTCCTTGCTCACTACTCCACTGTCCTACCGTGTCCGGCGGCCCCTTCTGGCACCCTGTCAGGTCTTTACCTCCCCTCGTTCTCTACGAACTTGGTGAGTGGTGCTGACCTACAGGATGGAGGGGTTCACCAGTTCACTCCTGCGAGTCAGCAAGTGACCCACTGTACGTGTGCTCGGTCGGGCCAACACTTGGCCACGTTTACCCGTCGGCCAGGATCGAGCCTGTACACACTGACCACTGAGTCTTCTCCGGTCACTGAGTCTGGTCAGGTAGCTCTGTCGGGTCAGGTGTTTCCTGCCACGTCCAGGTCTGGCCCTGAGTCCGCCCCCTGCTCGTGTCGCCTCCTGTCTCACCAGACTCTCCTCTGGCACCACCGCCTTGGGCACCCCTCCCTGCCTCGTCTCCGAGGTATGGCCTCCCGTGTCGTTGTCTCTGGTCTCCCCCGGTCCCTCCCTCCCCTTCCTCCGGGGACTGCCCCTACCTGCGTTCCCTGCGTCGAGGGGCGGCAGCGCGCCGCACCTCACTCCTCCGAGTTTCCTCCGACAGAGGCTCCACTGCAGACGCTTCACATGGACGTGTGGGGCCCGGCCCGCGTCCGTGGACAGGGTCACGAGCGTTACTTCCTGCTGGTCGTTGACGACTACTCGCGTTACACCACGGTCTTCCCCTTGCGCAGCAAGGGTGAGGTCACTGAGGTGTTGAGCGACTGGATCCGCGCAGCTCGTCTCTAGCTCAGAGAGAGTTTCGGCTCGGACTTTCCTGTTCTGCGTCTGCACTCCGACAGAGGCGGAGAGTTTTCCTCTGACCTTCTGCGCGCCTTCTGTCGTGCACGAGGCATCCGCCAGACGTTCACGCTTCCGGCCTCTCCACAGCAAAATGGGATTGCTGAGCGCCGCATTGGCATGGTCATGGACGTCGCTCGTACGTCCATGATACATGCGGCTGCTCCCCATTTTCTGTGGCCGTTCGCGGTTCAGTACGCAGCACATCAGATAAACCTTCAGCCCCGGGTCTCCATGCCGGAGACCTCCCCTGCTCTGCGGTGGACGGGGAAGGTTGGCGATGCGTCTGCGTTCCGTGTCTGGGGATCTCGGGCGTTTGTTCGCGACTTGTCTGCGGACAAGCTGTCCCCTCGTGCTGTTCCCTGCGTCTTCCTTGGCTTCCCCCCTGACGCGCCTGGTTGGCAGTCTTACCACCCCACCTCGCGCCGTGTTCTGTCCTCCCAGGACGTCACGTTTGACGAGTCGGTTCCCTACTACCGTCTCTTCCCCTACCGCACTGCACCCCTCACCCCGCCTCCGCTCTTCCCCGCGCCAGGTCCCCCCCAAGTAGACCCCCTTCCCCCTCAGGGTCCTGCCCCCTCAGGTGTGTCCCAGGTAGACGCAGTCGAGCCTGTCGAGGTAGCTGCTGACTCTGGTGCTGCTAGGGGTACTGAGCCTGCGGGTGCGGGGCCTGGGGGTGCTGAGTCTGGGGGTGCTGACTCTGGGGGCGCTGAGACTGGGGGTGCTGAGTCTGGGGGTGCTGAGTCTGGGGGTGCTGAGCCTGGGGTTGCTGAGCATGGGGGTGCTGAGCCTGGGGGTGCGGAGCCTGGGGGTGCTGAGCCTGCTCGTGTGGCGTCTGGTGGGACTGGGCCTGGAGGTCCTTCGGGTGCTTCGTCCCGGCGAGAGCTACTCTCTCCACAGGAGCTGGGCGAGTGGTTTGCTCGGCGCTGGAGCCGTGCTGCTGGAGCTGGAGGTGCTGCTGGTGCTGGAGGTTCTACTGCTGCTGAGGGTGCTGGTGCCACGGGTCCCGGAGGTGCTCGTACTGGAGGTACTGGAGCTGCTGGGCCTGTGGATACTCCTTGTACTGGAGCTGCTGGAGGTGCTGGAGCTGGAGCTCGAGCTGCTGGGGGTGTTGGCGCTGGAGGTGCTGCTGGTGCTGGTGTTTGTGAGGGTGCTGGAGCTGGTGCTGCTGGCGCGGCTGGAGCTGGGGGTGCTACTGGAGCTGGTGCTGCTGTTGGGGGTGCTGGTGCTGGAGCTGCTGGCGCTGCTGGAGCTGGGGGTGCTACTGGAGCTGGTGCTGCCGTTAGGGGTGCTGGTGCTGTTCCTGCTGGTTCTGGGGGTGCTGCACGGCCGCGACCGTACTTCGTTCCGCTCCTTGAGCAGGTTCTTGGTTTTCTGCCCTCTACTAGTCCTGCTCCTCTCTTAGAGTGTCCGCCGCCTGTCCAGTCTGAGTCACAGTTACAGCCAGCCTCCCCACTGCCTGCTCCTTCTCCCTACACTGGTCCTACTGGAGGTCGTTTCCTCCTGGTACCCAGTGGAGCCTCCGGCGGCCAGTCTACGGTCTCCGCCAAGCACCCCGTGAGTGGCACGACACATTGAGGACTACACTTGCGGCTCTTGGGTTTGCTCCTTCTACTGCCGACCCGTCGTTGTTTCTACGCACCGACACCTCTTTGCCGCCATTCTACATCCTCGTGTACGTCGACGACTTGGTCTTTGCCACAGCTGACACTGCTGGACTCACCCACGTGAAGTCCGAGCTGCAGAAGAGACACACGTGCACAGACCTGGGTGAACTGCGCAGCTACCTTGGCTTGCAGATCACTCGGGACAGAGCACAGCGCACCATTACCCTGACTCAGTCACACATGGTGCAGCAGGTCCTTCAGCGCTTCGGCTTCACGTACTCCTCGCCTCAGGCCACTCCTCTGTCTACTCGCCACTCGCTCTCAGCTCTGCCTTCGGATGAGTCCGTAGAGCCGAGTGGCCCGTACCCAGAGCTTGTTGGCTGCCTCATGTACCTGATGACCTGCACTCGACCTGACCTTGCATACCCTCTTAGCATTCTGGCACGCTATGTTGCTCCAGGGAGACACAGACCTGAGCACATGGCTGCAGCGAAGAGGGTGTTGCGCTACTTGTGCAGTACGTCGGGCATGGGGCTAGTGCTTGGAGGGCGGCGTTCAGTGGTCCTCACAGGTCACGCAGACGCTTCTTGGGCTGACGACCAGGCTACGCAGCGGTCGTCACAGGGTTACACCTTCAACCTTGGTTCCGGCTCTGTTTCGTGGCGGTCTACCCGCTCGTCTTCTGTTCTCGGCTCCAGCTGTGAGGCTGAGATCTATGCGGGGGCCATGGCTGCACAGGAGCTACGCTGGCTCACCTACCTGCTGACTAACCTTGGAGAGCCGCCTCGTTCTCCTCCAGTTCTGTACGTAGACAACAAAGCCATGCTGGCCTTGTGTCGGGAGCACAGACTGGAGCACAGAACGAAGCACATTGCTCTTCGCTACTTTCTTGCTCGTGAGTTGCAGCAGCGTGGTCAGCTGCGACTTGCTTACGTGGCCTCTCAGGCCAACATTGCTGATATCTTCACCAAGGCACTCGCGCCTTGTGATCATCAGCGCTTCTGTACTCTGTTAGGTCTTGTGCCTACTTTGCCTCACCTACTCACTTCTTGACCTTGCTTGTACTGTGATCTATTTATACCTGCACTTGCTTGTTTACCTTTATATATGATCTTGCATGTGAACTGGCCTTGTGGCCTTGAACTTGTGCTCGAAATGTGTGGTGACGTTGTGATCCACCCTGAGCTTGCTTTGCTTTGCTTTGCTTAACTGGTCTTGTGACCCCTTGTTCTCCCCCACTTTGCCTATGGGGGTGTGTCAGACTGATATGATCTAGCCTGTGTAGGCTGTAGCGGGTTAGATACTGTCAAATATGTTTGTATACATTTTGTATAACTGCCTACAGTAGTGTAGTGTAGATAGCATTTGTATCAGTTGGTGGTGCACCCTCTCTCTCACCTATATGTTCACAACATTCTATAGTGAAACCCCTCCATTCTCGCTATCCTTTGGCACAACCCACTCGATACCCTCCTTGCCTAGGCTCCTAAGCCTAGGCATCCTAAACCTAAGTACCTCCTTAACTTTGAGATGATATCAGAGCAGGTCCGTTCTTAAGGACCTCGTTAATTTTATTTCGCCATGGCTGCCCTCGTTGCCATGGCGATCGTTGCAGCGCCCTTCGAGGCGCTCGCCCGGTGCCTGCCCCGATCTGCTCGCCCCGTGCTACCCGCCCCACGCGCTGGTCGCCCCGTCCCGCGCACTGTCGCGTCGCCCCGCCGCTGGTCGCGGACGCCAGCGCCAGCGCCTCCGACCGTCGCGAACGCCAGCGCCAGCGCCAGCGACGTGCGCCAGCGCCAGCGACTGTCGCGAGCGCCAGCACCAGCGCCAGCGCCAGCGCCGGTCACCAGCGCCACCGCCAGCGTCAGCGCCAGCGACATGCGCGAGCACCGGTCGCGAGCGCCAGCACCAGCAGCAGCCGCCTGCGACCCCGCCATCGCCACCCCGCTCCCCGCCTCCGCGCCTGCTGCCGCCCTCTTCTACGGGGGACATTGCGGGGGGGAGGTGGCAGGGCTCGCGCCCGCGGCTACGGGGGTACTTAAGCCCCCTTGAGCCCTCCCGCCCCTCCCTAATCCTCCTCCTCATCGCTGCCCGTGCATGTGCGGTGCGTGCCGCGTTGTGGGGGGGGGGAAGTGGGTATGGGGGTGGCGGGTATGTGACGGTAGCCGCCCCCCCTTCTCCTCCTCCTTCCGCTGCACTTCCTCTCATCCTCCTTCCGCTGCACCCTCTCCTCACTCCGGCAGCCGCCTCTCCACTCCTCCTCCTCTCCTCACTCCAGCAGCTGCCTCTCCACTCCTCCTCTCCTCACTCCAGCAGCCGCCTCTCCACTCCTCCTCCTTGCTTGCGTCAGCTCCAGCCGTACTGCCTTGTGGGGGAGAGGTTTGGGGGGGGTGGGGGGTGCCGTGAAGCCAGTAGCGCCAGTCGCCAGTGAGCCCGTTGCTCAAGTCGCCCGTGGGTCAGTTGCTCTAGCCGTACGAGCGGAATGCTCCAGGCGTACGAGCCCATTACCCCAGTTGCCCGTGAGCCAGTAGCTCCAGTTGCCAGTGTGCTAACAACTTCAGCCGCTGCCCACCTCCTCTCTCTCTCTCTCCTCCTCCTCGCTTGTCCTCTCCTCCTTCCGCTGCTCTCTACCTTGGTGCACCCCTGCAGGGAGTGTTGTCTGCACGTGGTTTCTACTGTGGGCAGTTAGGGGGTGTGTCAAATATGTTTGTATACATTTTGTATAACTGCCTACAGTAGTGTAGTGTAGATAGCATTTGTATCAGTTGGTGGTGCACCCTCTCTCTCACCTATATGTTCACAACATTCTATAGTGAAACCCCTCCATTCTCGCTATCCTTTGGCACAACCCACTCGATACCCTCCTTGCCTAGGCTCCTAAGCCTAGGCATCCTAAACCTAAGTACCTCCTTAACTTTGAGAGATACTAAGGGGTACACAAACTTCTAGGGTTTCATATTTGTATCACATTCATTCCTTAGTCATTCATCCTCTTGTTCATTCTCACAAAGAGAAGACACTGGACGCACTTCAAGTTCAGTCGCAGTTCGCGCACGTCTTAAAACTGCAAACGTCAAAGTCTTTCGACGGGAAGGACTTCTTTACCTGGTCGTTCGAATTCGAATTAATGATGGAAGGCACGCAGATTCTTGGCTTCTTCGACGGGTCCCTGCCATATCCAACACACGGCACACAATACGACAAGCAGCAGTACAGGTATCAGTCAATGATGACGTACACAATACTACTGAGAAACATCACTCCGAATCAGCAGCAGAATATACGGTCTTACCGGGGATACGGCAACTCTGCAGAGCTCGCGTACAACCACCTGAAGAACCTGTATCAAGCAACAAACAGCGTCAATCAAAGTCGGTTAATGGCGCAACTAACAACAGTCGAAATAAAACCGGGCAAAAAGGGAATGGCGTAAATCAGCCGGTTTCGCGAATTGCGCGACAAACTCCTTCGATGCGGAGGGTCGATTTCAGAAGACGCCTTCGTCACAGTCATCATCGGCGGCCTTGGTCCTCAGTGGCGCTCCACTCGCGCCATACTCCGAGCTCACGGAAAAATATCAGAAGCAGCACTCTGCGCCGAGATCCACGCTGAGCAGCAAGATATGGACCTGCAAGAAGAACGACACAAGAGGAAGGCATTAGTACCCGAATTCGCATTTCACACTCAACGACGCTACAACAACAACAACAATTGGCATCAACCGAAACCAGTACCTCCGTTCTGTCACCTTTGTAAGGCATCAGGTCACCCCCCGTACACACTGCCCAAACCGGCAGCAGTCAACGCCAACGCAGCGACCGCTTCGCCCTTCAAGCAGTCAAGTCACCTCAACGCAAGCGAATCCGACCACTCAAGTACAAGCCTCAACAACATCGACGGGACAACTTGCGCAAGGAACAAGAAACATCGTCAGTTGCATGGCACGACTGACCGACTCCTGCATCACAGAATCACCACCGCATTACTCACCGGAAGAGCAATTCGACAACAGCACGCCTCGCCGCGAGTCACTTCAACCAAATCCGACGTATGCAGCCATCGCTCAAAGCGAGCCGTCCGGGAAAGACACGTGGTTCTTGGACAGTTGCTGCGGACAGCACATGTGCTCTTCAGGACGTTTTGTTCAGCGCGAACACCAACTTCAACGCGAAGTCGTCATCATCGTCGCCAACAACCAGAACCTGCGCACACGACGACAAGGTGTGGTGCAACTTCAGTCACGAGAGACAAACGTGATACTGCAAATGTCAAAAGTATTAATTGCGGAGGGACTCGGCTACAACTTACTGAGTGTCAGTCAACTGATGGCGAAAGGCATCCACCTCGAAGCAGATAGCACAACACAGGAATTCAAGTTGTACCATGGAAGAGGAGGTCTCTACATCCGCAAGGCAGTCCTGAACAACAACGTCTTCGTCCTCGACTTCGTCCCAGATCTTGGCACAGCTGACAGCGACGGGATCGTCACCTTCACCTCCTGGACACATCCACCGGATCTTGTCCCCGACTTCAGTCCCGAAGGATTCTGGTACTCGCACACCATCCCTGAGGCAGAACGAACAAGAGCGTTAGCGACAATTCAACAAACATCGGCAGCAGCAGAGACAACACCGGCAGCAGCAGAGGCAACAACGGCAGCAGCAGAGACAACATTGGCTGCAGCAGAGACAACATCGGCAGCAGCAGAGACAACACCGGCAGCAGCAGAGGCAACAACGGCAGCAGCAACGGCAACATCAACACCAATCGCTGGCCCTTCAACGGCACCGATCGACGTCACTTCACCAACTCCTGCGCAGCAACTGAACCCAACTCAACGGGAAGTCCATCGAAGCGCCAACTTCACGGCCAGCCTTTACTCCAACTCCGACCTAGATCGGCGCTCACCCGGACATCGCTCCACCGAAGATATCTGGCACGCACGAATGGGACATCCAAGCAACACGGTGTTAAACAACATAATCAGAGCAGGCGTGCTCGATAAAGATTCACTGCTCCTAACCGACGGAAGCGAACTTCGACGAGCTCGCGGAACATGCTTTATCTGCCCCGAAGCTGACTTACCACATCGGCCGTTCACCTCTCACCACAATCCCAGCGCACCAGCTTACGCACCACTCGAAAAAGTGTACAGCGACATCCTGTACAACCGCGAACCTGGACAAGGAGCATACAGTTACACCATCACGTTCATCGATGCCGCTACGCGTTACGTTTGGCACCTCAACCTACCGAGCAAGGACATGGCCTTTGAGGCCTTCGTCGCTTGGCTCCCAGTAGCAGAACGAGAATCAGGCGTGAAGTTAAAAAGCTTCCAGTCAGACGGGGGAGGAGAATACACCTCACAGAGGTTCAAGCAGTACTTGGCAGAAAGAGGGATCAAGAGGCTCATCTCTCTTCCCTACGCTCACCAGCAGCAAGGCGTAGCAGAAAGGATGAACATGACTCTCCAGAACACCATGCGCAAACTGCTACGAGGCATGCGACTGCCCAACCACCAGTGGCCCGAAGCAATGGACCACGCTGTCATGCTGCACAACTTGCTCTCGTCATCATCGCTCCCGAACAACGCATCACCGCATCTGCTGTGGACAGGAAAACAGGGCAGCACAAAATGTCAGAGATAGTAGCAGAAAGTTAGAACAAGAAAAAGAGAGTTGCACTAGTAAGCAGGGCAGTACATATAGCAAACCCTAACAGGGTTGTACTCACTATAGAGTACCCCACTGCAGACTAGACAATTATAACATTCTGACACACCCCCATAGGCAAAGTGGGGTATAATCAGTACAGCATGCAGTCACAAAATAGTTCACAAGCACAAGTAAAGGTAGAGGTAGTCACAGAGGGCATGTGAGGAGGAGGGACTGTGAGAGGAGAGGAGATGGGAGGCGACGGCGGAAGCTGCAGACACACAGGAGCTGCTGGCTCAGTGGCGACCGAAGCAATGGCCCGGACTACAGGAGTAACCGGCTCCGCGGAGATTGTAGCCTCCTGACTGGAGCAACTGACCCACAGGCGACTGGCGACTACCGGAGATTGTAGCCTCCGGACTACTGGTGCTGCTGGCGACACGACTGCTACCTCCGCTCAACCTCCGCCAACTGCCCCACGCCCCTATCACACACCCCCTGCTGAACCCCTAGCTCTGCTCACCCGCCACCCCCCTAGTACCACTCCAACTCCGACGGCTCCAACACATCCACCCCCCTCAGCGGCAGCTGCAGCAGCGGGAGACGGAGGAGGAGGAGGAGCAGGGGACGGCGCACACACCCGGCACCCCCATACTCGCCACCCCCACACTCGCCACCCCCAAACCCTAACTCGGGCAGCACGGGGTAGGAGCGTGGGCTGCAGCGCGGGGGACGGCGCGCGGCTCCCCAGGGCGCCGCGACAGGGTAGCGGGGGGTCGCGCGCGGCTCCCAGGGCGTCGCGACAGGACGGCAGAGGCCGCGCGCGACACCAGGGCGCCGCGACGCGACGGCAGGGGCCGCGCGCGCCTTGCCAGGGCGCCGCGACACGACGGCAGGGGCCGCGCGCGACACCCCAGGGCGTCGCAACGGACGGGCGGGGGGCGCGCGCGGCTCCCTAGGGCGCCGCGACGGAACAGCGGGGGCGGCACGCCACCAGAGAGTAAACCGCCGTGCGCTGGGATAACAATTACGTCGCACGCCACGGGGCGCGCGACAGACCGAGTAGCAGCGGAAGCAGGTAGGTGGGCCCACAGGCCTAGGAAGGACAGGCTCTGATAGCATGTCAGAGATAGTAGCAGAAAGTTAGAACAAGAAAAAGAGAGTTGCACTGGTAAGCAGGGCAGTACATATAGCAAACCCTAACAGGGTTGTACTCACTATAGAGTACCCCACTGCAGACTAGACAATTATAACATTCTGACACAAAAATGTTAAGAGTTTTCGGCTGCATGGTACAGTACCGACCCCCATCTGCATGAGCAGACCGATTTTCCCAACGCGCACAGTGGGGACTACACATGGGCATCGAAAGAAATTACAACGCGTGGAAGATTTTCGACGTCCACTCCAAGGAAACAGTAGCAGCACGTGATGTCATCTTCTACGAACGACTCACCCTTCAGACGTACCTTGCCAACTTGGAAGAAGATCGGGACCCCACAGGTGGCTTCCGTGGTGACCGAGCCTTCGCCTCGGCAGCAGACGAAGCTGACTGGGACGAGCAGAATGTGGATGCAGCCTCGGAGGAAGCCGGACCTCTCCCTTACTACTCCGTCGACGTCCCAATGGATGACGAAAATCCTCGCGACAGCATCAACGCCGAAGTGTTTTACCACTTCGCCGACAACGGTTACGTTACACCTGCAGAAGTCAACACCAACGAAGCAGAACGCATAGGGCCTAACTTCATACCTGACCCAGAAGCAGGTGACGAAGCAGCTTATCCCGCGGACACAACACTCCCCCGCTACACACAGAGTGGCCTCCAGATACTCGGCCTCGTCACCGCGGTCCACGGCACTGAGATTCCTAAGGAGCCTGCCACAGTTCAGCAGGCTTTGGGGGGGGAGCATAGGGAAAAATGGCGTGAAGCCATGGACAAGGAGCTGAAAGCACTGGAAGAACGGAACACCTGGAAAGTTGTTCCCGTCGGCGTGGCACGAAACAAGACAGTACTCACCGGGAAATGGGTCTTCCGTGTGAAGACAAAGGCAGACGGCACCATCGACAAGTTTAAGGCGCGCTGGGTCGTACGCGGTTTCGACCAAGAGCACGGACGCGACTTCACCGAGACATTCGCCCCGGACAGCCGACACACCTCGCTGCGACTTCTCCTCGCGATCGCCGCCATGAAGAAGAAGAAACTGCGGCAAATTGACGTCGCCACTGCATTCCTCTACGCACCTGTCGACGCAGAAATCTTCGTCGAACTACCACATGGTTCCAACGGAGAACCTAATCACGTCTGTCAGCTGCTGAAGTCGCTCTACGGCATCAAACAAGCCCCGAGACTGTGGCAGCAGTACCTACACGCTCGACTTACTCGCATCGGATTCCGGCAGCTACCGCACGACCAAGGCATGTACCGGCTCACGAAAGGCGATAACTATATTCTACTAATCGTCTACGTAGACGATCTACTCTACATCGGGTCGACCGACAACGTCACCACCTGGTTCGAAAGGGAGTTACAGAAAGACCTCACGCTCACAGTCTCATCTACCGTCACGCAGTACCTCGGCCTCAACATCCAGGAAGGAGAAAGCGCGATCTACCTCAACGCCGCAAAATACGCCGACACCATCGCCAAACGCTTCGCACTCACGCCAACTACCATCTCTACGCCATATCGCTACACGGCAGGAAATCACAAGGAAAGGTCCACTCTACTCAAGCCTGCCGGGATATGCGACTACCAGAGGAAGCTGGGATGCCTTCTCTTCGCAGCTGTCACCTGCCGCCCGGACCTATCATACTCTGCAAGTCAACTCGCCACCTACCTTAAAAGGCCTGAAGCTGAACACATGGCGGAGCTCGACCGCGCTCTTCACTACCTCGTTAGCACGCCACCGATCGGCCTGACCTACTACAAGAACGGAACTACAACGCCTAAGTTAATCGGCTACGTCGACGCCAACCACGCCGGAGATTCTGACAACAGGCGCTCGCGCACAGGCTACATCTACCGCCTCGAGCCTATCGGACCTATCTCATGGCAGTCAAACAAGCAGGAATTAATCGCTCTCTCCTCAGATGAAGCAGAATATATCGCACTCTGCTCAGCCACCAAGGAAGGATTGTACCTTTGCGAACTCTTGGAGGAAGCGAAGCTGGCTCAGTTACCCAGCTTCACTCTGTTCTGCGACAACCAGTCGGCAATTCGCATAGCCAACAAAAACGGATTCGCGAACAGGACGAAGCATATCGCCCTGCGATATTTCTTCGTGAAAGACGAGATCGAGAAGGGGAGACTCGAATTATCCTATTGCCCCACGTCCTAGATGGCAGCTGATTACTTGACCAAGAAACTCGGAAAACATAAGTTCGAGTACTGCATGCTGCTGACTGGACAGAGCCACGTCACCAGCAGCGGCACTCCAGAAGCGAAGGGGAGTGTTGGAAACAATTGATTTAAGCGCCCCTGTCGTGTCGAAACACCAAGTCAGAAGCGAAGCACAACATATCGAAGCATCAGCGAGTCAACCCTCGGAGGTTGAGCAACTGCTGGAGGTTACGCGAAAGTCAAAGGTCAGCGACCTTTGACCTGACAAGTACAGCGCGACAGCAAGGACAAACAACTGACCCTCTATTGAGCAGTTGCCCGAGTCGTCACTGTATCGAACCGCAACAGCAACAGCAAAACCGTTATTAGTCATAACCCTTCATATTCCTTTGTACTATTATAAAAGCTTGTATCTCTTTGTTTTAATCAATCTACTTTGCCCCCACATACCAGCGCAAGGTGGTTCACAACCTTTCATTAAACGCTTCCGCTATTACATCAGTCCTACCAAGAACTTAGTCCTGCAAATATTCTAAGGGGTTTTTCAGCCCAACAATTTCAACGTGCTGCCTCCCTGTAAACCTGGTATGCGTGGAGATCTGAATGCACACTTGGCTAATTCAACGAGCACCTAATGTTTCTGGATTAACGAAATGGAGTATGTCAGCTTTCATTACGCCAAGGTGGGTTTTGGTTTCCGCTTATTATTGTTGTGTGCCAAATGCCGCTGGCCGACTTTAACCAGACCATTATCGGGTCTGGTATTCATCGTTGTACCGAGATCTACTCATATCGGATCATCTCGACCCGTTGAGTTGTCAAGAATCGTTAGAAGCACTGTCTGTGTCACACGCCGCTCTTGTTCCGTAATATCCGCAAAAGCGCTTGGCGATGTTGACATATCGAATGGTGGCCCTTCACAGACTTTTTTTTTGTTTCGGGACGGATGTTCCACGGATAAATGAGTTGCAGTATTGCTGCAGCATGGACACTCTCTGCTCTGACGATGTTTTGAAGTCTCGTACGTCCCTCGAACTCGTTAGTTTTTGCTACCGATCCTTCACGCAGTACTGAATGCAACCTATAAATAGTTTTTTGGGTGCTCGCTGGATTCGCCCTCACGCCCCCCATTGTCCTGTCCTGATCGCCGAGGGGCAATAAGCCCCTCTGCGGTACGTGAAACAGCCAATGGTTGGGCTGTACATTTCGCGCTTCGATTTCTCTATCCATAGAATCGAGCCGCGATAAGCTGGCCTGCGTGTCACGGTGATCTTCCGCCCTCCTTGCGACTACTGAAAGCCCTCACAGCGCTCACGCCCGACGCCCTACCTAGCGGTGACACATAAATCTGCGTTTCTAATCACCATTAGCCATCAGTCGAATCACCATCAGCCATCAGTACTGCTAAAGTTTCACCTCCACCATTCAAGCGATCCTGCTGAGGCAGCCTCACATAGACAGGACACTTCCTACCCCTCCCTTCCATACTGCGAGTAGTCCGTGGACTCTTTGTGAGCTCTTTCTCTTCGCGAAAATGGAGTTTGGTTGGGTGAAACGCGCGGCCATATGGACATTTGCTGGACTAGGCCTCGCGCTGGCCGTAATCTCCTGCTGCGAGATGGCCGATAACTATCTCGTTGTTTCCCACCCTGACGCCTGCATCACTTCATCCAATCGAACCCACTGCACGACAGAGTTTCGCGTGGCGCGGAGATCCCTAGGTGTCGTGCCGCAGACGCCGGAGCAAGTGACCGCGGCTATGATCGCAACGGTACAAGCGCAAGTCGCAGCGCTGATCGAGGCGGCCGAGGAGATTAAGACAAACAACGTGGAGGAAGATCATTTTACGAATGCAATGGCGAGGAGCTGCGCGCGACAAGCCACCATCGCGCTGCGCTACCTGGGGCAGGCGGGGGATGCGGTCGAGGCGGGCACGAATCAGCGTGACGTGCCGTACTGGTTGGCAGCCGCTGATACGCAGATCGGCAACTGCGTCGACGGCTTCCAGACTTTCTCACCCGCGGCACAAGGCTTCCCCGCCTACGTACACCTCGAGGTTCATTACAGATTCTTCAATGTCACATTGAATTTGGTAAAGCATTCGGCTCCTTTGCTCCCATGTGCCGCTTTTTGCACCAAGGTTTCCTCACTTGCGTATTTTTACCATAAAACAGCTTATTTTCTCCGCGCAACAGCAGCACTGGTTACTATCCAAATCTGAATTTCAGTGCTCGTCTCTCCTTATCCCCCACCTCCCCACTTCCCCTCCGCAGTATACGGCTAAGAGGGCGGGAAACACGCTTGAAGCACTCGTGTCCATTACCAACGCCGCCGCGAAGGCCGCCACATCCGCCGCTATCAGCGTCTCATCAACGGAGGAGGATGTTGCTCCTGTGCGTGGACGCCGCATGGCCGTCCGATCCAGTAGCTCGGGATCCGCGGGGAACGGCGCGATGGACTGGCTTGAACCGGGATTGTACGAGCAGCTTCAGGAGCTTCAAACGAGGCTGAACGCCGGATTTGCCGCTGCGGGCGGGGAGGATTCGGAGGGTGGTTCTACCTCGAGAAGGCGTCTGCTCCGCCACCACCACCATCACCATCACCACGACAAGAAAGACAAGAAGAGCAGCAGCAGCAGCAGCAGCAGCAAGAGCAGCAGCAAGAGTAGCAAGAAGAGCAGCAAGAGTAGCAAGAGCAATAAGAAGGCGTCGCCGACAGCCGGTCCGATGGTCGTGAGCCCGTCGCTTGCGGCCAGCGCGATCGTCGGATCCGGATACTCGACGATCCAGGACGTCGTTGACGCCGCGCCCGGCGGCACGCGATTCGTGATCTACATTCCCGCGGGAACGTACAAGGAGCAGGTGTTGATTGAAACGACAGATGTCGTTCTGATTGGTGCGGGCGCGGACAAGACGATTATCACGGGCGACGCGAGCTACGGCAGCGGGTCGGGGACCTTCGAGTCGGCTATAGTCGGCGTGGATAGCGATAGATAATACCGTTCTTTCCCCTTCTTCCCGTATATCTCTCCCGTTTATCTCTCCCGTTTATCCCTCTCCCCCGTTTCTGTCCTTATCTCTCTCCCCCGTTTCTGCCCTTCTCTCTGCTCTCCCCCTCGCTTCCATCTCACTCACGGCTTCCTGCCTTTCTCTTACTGCCCTTGCCTCATCTACCCACCCACCTGGTAACCACCCGTCAGGTTCGTCGCTTTCGGAATCAAATTCGAGAACACCGCAGGCCCCGAGAATCACCAAGCAGTTGCTTTCCGCGCCACAGTCAACCAATCAGCTCTCTTCGACTGCGCGTTCGACGGATCGCAAGATACATTGTACGTGGACGCGGGTCGCCAGTACTACAAAAACTGCTACATTGGTGGCTCGCAGGATTTCATTTTCGGCGACGCGGCCGTTGTTATCGACGCGCCGAAGATTCAGCTACACCCGAGCCCCTCTTTCGGGACTCTGACGGCGTCGGGCCGCGCCAAGGATACCCCGACGGGGATTGTGATTCGCGACGCTGTTGTCTCGGCGGACAGCGGCACAACCAAGGTGTATCTGGGCCGTCCGTGGAAGAAATGCGCCTTCAATGTTTTCATCAACGCCGATCTCCCCGCGGTACGCATTCCTTCCTTCCGTTTCTGTCTGCGCGGTTTCCGTTTCCGTTTCCGTTTCCGTTTCCGTCACTCCTCTGAGAGTAGGCAATGAATCACTCGACCGCGCCGTTCGTATCACTCCCCATCCACCTTTCGTTAACCGTAAACCCTGGATGGCTATGGTAGAACGAGAGCAAGCTGCATGTTTGCTTACCTACCTTCCTCCCACCTCCCCACCCCACCTCCCCACCCCACCTCCCCCCCATCCCATCTCCCATCTCCCATCCCCTCGCAGGTGATCGAGAAGGACGGGTGGCTGTCGTGGAACGAGGGCAGCTGCATGTTTCTAGCGGAGGCGGGCAGCAAGGGGCCTGGCGCTGCGTCTTCCCGCGCGGACTGGGTGGACCCTGGGATCATCACGGACACCACAGGATACGATGCCAACACTTTCACGCAAGTCAACAATTGGCTCACCTGGTCGGGCTAGTGTTTATCTTAGCGTTTTCAGCACCAGCAGCAGCAGCAGCAGCGGCGGCGGCAGCAGAGTTTCAGTAGCGGTCATGAGCACACAGGCAATGACTGTAGAAGCGCCAAACCAGTTAGAACAGCTACCTCTCCTGGCTGGGGTAGTGTTTATGGTAGCGTAAACACGAGCAGCAGTCATGAGCACCTGACTGCGGAAGCGCCAAACCCAGTTAGGAAATCAGAGTTTTCTAGATGCAGTTGCAAGTTATTTGTGCTCTTTTGTTTGACTCTTGTAGTACTACAGTAAAATGATTATACAAAACTATCTAAATATTATGTTGGTGGTTGGCAGTGATGGTCATTGGCAGTGATGGCCATGTGGAACACTTCTAGCTGGCCCGCAGCAGGAGCAACTGTAGAAAAGGGGGAAGTGAAGAGTGCCTGCAGTGTATGCACAGGTGAAGCGTCAAAATAATATCCTGTCAACACATGAAGTAAGTGCCGAACATGAAGACCTTGGCAAGGTGGCTGACGTTGCCATACCTAGGATGTGGCCTGGTCAGACAGGGCAGAGCAATGAGGCTGATGGTTTGAAGTGATTGCAGTGATAAGAGTGTAAATGGGAGCACCCCATGTAAACGTTTCTAGCTGACCCCCAGCAGAAAGAGGTGCAATGCAACTGTAGAAAAGAAGTATGTGAAGCGAAGCATGGCTGCAGTGCATGCAGTTGGGAACCATCAACCGAATATTCTAGGTTTGGTAAATGCTGTGCTGAATAATTGAAGAGCTTGTATGTAATGTACAGCTGCACCTACCATGTGTGTTGCTCACACAGTGACCAAGAGATTAGGTGTGGTCTTTCTTCCTGGCAACACAACCTTTGAAATTGATCAGTTATAAATCAAAGAACACTAAACACAGGACATGGCAAGCTTACAACAACGGCCCTTAAAACTAGAAACTCCAAGGGCAACATAACTGAACCAGGTCGTTCGATGCTCTTGAGAAATGGAAAAAAAAAAACAAGGGACTCGCCGTGTTCTAAGCTTAAACATACCTGAAACAGGTACCCGAGCAAAACAAATCAATATTATTAGAAGTTCCTAGGAACCAAAATGCAAGTGACTCAAAGAAGAAACTAAGGGTGCGTTCTTGGCAGTGTCATGCCCTGACACAAGGCTACTGACGAATTAGAGCATTCCACCTCTGTAGGCATGCTCAAATCGTCACCCCTCACAGCTTTGTGTCAGCAACTTGACACACTAGCTAAGAACGCAGCCTGAGTCTCTTGGAGCTGAAAACAAAAAGGAAAACGAATGAGCGGGAAAAAAAGAAAAGAAAAAAAAAAGAATGCGCGGGCGTGCGAACGAGGGAATGCGTGGAGAGCCGCAGATTGCTGTGCTTCCCTCCGCCGCCGTAACTCTCACGCCTTTACAGTCACACCGAACCTGTTGTCTTCAAAGCGAACCAGCCTGCCTCGTTTTCAACTTTCAATATTGTCACACCACCTTCTTAGTCACCCCCAGAGCTGGTGTTGTCCCCAGGCTTCTTTCAGTCACATCTTCCAGTAGTGGCGGCACCTTGACGTGTATTACAGCCTCACGGAAAAGGATCCTGACCACAAGCCAACCTATCAGTTTCCTTCCTCCATCTGCCTCTTTTTTATCACGCCGTTTACAGTCACATGATGATCTGACGGTGCAGCCCTGAGGTCCGTTCGACACGTGGGGCAGGTGGTTGTGGCGGCAAGCCAGTGGTCGATGCAGCTGACGTGGAACCGATGCGAACAGGGCAACGCACGAAGCAGCTCGCCTTCGTTATAGTCACTCAAACACACCGTGCACTCGTTGCTCGCCAATGCGAGCCCTCCAGGTTTCCCCTTCCCAGTAGCGCCGCCATGGGAGTGGTTGGCAGGTGGAAGGCAGCGAGGAGCAGGAGGAGCAGCACTCCTCCTGGCAGGAGGAACACGTTCAATGCGATAAGGTCTGACGGGGAACGATGCGAGCTGCGCTGGGTGCAGCCCGGAGGGGGTGCGGACCGGCACTGATATAGTCACTCTCGGTACAGTGTCAGTGTCGTCTAGCGTTGTATGCGAGTGGTCCACGTGGCTTCGAGCAGCACCATGGCGACGAGAGCGTGTCCACTGGAGAAAAGGCATCGCACGGTGCGAGGAGGAGTCGCTGACTAGGCTTGGGATTCCCAAGGCGCGAGGAAGGGTAAGAAGTAGGTAGTCGTAGTGAGGAGACTTGGTACCACGAGTGCTACTAGGAGTACTAGTAGCGGCCTTTAGTGGTGCCTGAAGGGTCCCTCCAAAGGAATGGGTAAAACTGGAGGGAGGGAGGGACGGTGAGACCTATATACACCCGGAGCACTATGAGTCGACTCAAAAGCAGACTCAGAGTACTAAGACTAAAAATAGGAATGAAGAGCAGCAGACAAGCCTCTTCGTTCTGAGATGTCTCCTGAACGAGCACGTCACGTGTGGTGCGGACGAACCTACCCGTTGATAGGGACTTGCTGGCGCCATCTGCTAGTCGCCTGCTTCGCTGGGCGCGTGTGGTGTGGTGTGGTGTGGTAGCGTGGCGATGATGAGGACACGAGCGGCCGTCCGAGTCGTATATTAAGCAGCCACCGCCGTCCTAGAGAAAAGTACAGTCTTTCTAGCTTCAAGAAAAAAAAAAAGACCCAGCCTAGGCCCATCATGCGTGCATCGCTGCCCCGCCCGCCCGCATACCTGCCTCGTGGTCGTGTCGCCGTGCACACGCGCCGAAACGAAGTCCTCCCAACCGTACCCAATTCCAGAGTTTCCCGTTCCGTTCCAGTCACCGCACAGCACCCCCTCCCCGTCTCAACGGGAAACTCATATGGCGACTCCTTACACCTAGCAAATCAAATCATCATGCCCTCCCACCCACCAAGGGCATTTGCAGAAGGGGCTCAGTAGCCCCCCCGCATCATCCTACTGTATTCGTCTGGCACGCCTTTCTCCCCGTCTGTTGGTGCTGCTCCCAGTAACTGCCAGTACGTCAGCGTGCATACACCAATAATTGACATCTGTACCTTGCAGTTACTTCCGGAATGCTTGACGCCATGCGGGGCAATCACCGCCACTGACACCGTAGATAGACACCGTAGATAGAGAGACAGACTGTACGATCTGTACGCAGCATGGGATGAGAGTATACGATCCGTACTCAGCACTGGTGCCGACCTCGTGGGTGGAATCTGACCCTACAAGACCGGAAAATGCAGCGAGTGGGTTGAGACTGTAAGAGCACAAGTGGCGTACTGTATAGCCAGTTTAAGTGCGGGAAAGACGGCGTGGCCAGTGGCTCGGTATGGAAGGGACCTGGATAAGCTGGGAGGGATGTTGTGACGACTAATGCGGTCCGCACAATTGCGTCTCTACATTTGGGACAGAGGTGAAGTAACTGTATGTCTAATAACTACAGCTGGGTGTGAGAACATGCCTGCCTACTGGGGAACGTTCGTGTAAAAAAAACCCTTTCCTTCGACAAGAAGGTGATGCTCTATTCGGGCCGAGGGTGTCGGATTCACCGCGAGGACAGGGCCGAGAGGAAACCCGATGCCCTCGCCGTCGTCACCCTGGGCACGCGAGCGAGGCCAGCCTGGAACTCCCCTGCCAACCGCCCACCTCGCCCGACCCTCCTGGCGAGGGAACCGAGGCCCGGCCCTTCGGAACCTGACCGGGACGCCGGGCCTCAGCTGCCCGTGGGGACCACCCCCCTGACTCACAACCGAACCGGGTGACGCAGCTAGCGGTAAGCTGGCTGACTCAGCTTTCGGAGAATGGACCAACTCACCTTGGGCCAGGTTACCCGGGGAAACGAATTTCGTAATTTCCCTGCGTTCTCATACGCGAAATAGGGATGTCCAGGCAGGCGGGAAAATCGTTACGAAATAAACGGGATTCAAACCATCAAGGCACAGAAAAAAAAAACGTAAGCTATGCTTGTAAATACACGCACGCTACAACAAATCAGTGTTGTGCTTGTGCGGGTACGTGGCACACAGTTTCTGGGCGCGAAAAAAAAAAATCTAGCGCGTAGTATTTCGCGGTTGTCCCGACCTGTGAATTTTGTTATTTTTTCGCACATGCAACAAACATAATATCAACACGGGGGACTTGTACACGAAAATTACCAGTGAAATGTGGTCACGAAAGGTACCTGTGACATGGGTAATAGGCGCGAAAAAACATATTTCGCAGAGCACAAGGGCGTGCAGTGTTCGATGTGTCTGTGTTCTTGCACGTGGGTGTGTTCGTCTGGTTCTATGGGAACCGTACAAGACCAGCGAGCAGTCCCTGCTCGATTTACAGCACTGTTCGCGCCTACAAAACGAGGCTGCTCCAAACTTCGGGGACACGGGAAAACTGCTTTGCTTTTGCTGGCAAAACGGGGAAAGTCCCGGATTTTAACCGTTCGTAAATGCGTGTTCGTATTGTTTTTTTGTCACACCAGCAGAGTTGCTGATTTGCAATGTTTTCGCGTTTCTGCTATAGGGTTTGAAATTCGCCTGTACGAATTGTCCGCTTGAGACACGAACAAACGCACAAGCACTTCCTGTGTTTTTTCGTGCCCCCGAAAACAGAGGGGTGCTTCAACATTGCTTTGCTGTGCGTTGACGGGGTGTAGGTGCGAAAAGAAATTCCCGACGGCTTTCCCTGTGTTCGTGCCCGTGGATTTTCGTCAGAAGCCCGAGAATTGACGGGTTTTCCGAGGGAGTGAAACTCGCTTGTGCGTTCGCGGAGTTATCTAAAAGCGATGGAGGTCGCGCGGGTGTAATTTTTGCGATTTTTCTTCTGCTTAAAGCCCCTAGGTAAAGTTTTTCAAAGATTACTAATCCTGGATTCGCTTCCCCGACGAATTCGTGTAGGAATTTGTCCAAAATGAAACAAACTTGGAAAGTTGAAACAAATGGGTTTTAAAAATTTCTTCATAGCATGAGTTTTGGGGAAGCAATCACGCGGGTGGAAAATCGCATGCAATTTCGGGGTTTAAAAAATGCGAAACCAAAGGCGTGGTTTCGTTTCCTATTCCACCGAGCCCTTAAACTTGTTGTTCACATGCGTTTTAGACTGTTCGCGCCTTGTGAAAGTGTGCGGGCCCGTGTGTCTGGAGCATGATTTTTACCCGTGCTTGTGCATGAAAACCACCAGTAACGTGGGGTAGAAAATCTCGTGTGTTTCAAAATTTCCGTGAATAACAGAGTAGTGGAATGCGAAAACAAGCACAACTTCCGATTCACGCTCGCACCTGCACAAGCAATGATTCACGCTCTAGGCTCGAATCAAGAAACTCTTGTGCCACGCAAACTTGAAAGTATTATGAGTGGGATTTTTCGCGCCTTCGCTAAATATACGTTTTTCTCATGCGCGAATGGTTCAGGGTGCTTCCAGTTGCACACGTGGTTGTATCATCCCGATTCGCATCGCTGGTGTCCGTAGTAGGGCACCCGCGGGTTTTTTTGTGGTTCGTGTGCTAGTTGAGCCAGGTGTCAATACGCATTCACGCTGGTGGAACATCGCCCGTGTGTTCGCGGATTTCTTTTCAAGTGGTGATCTCGTATTGTGAAAGAATGAGGAATGAATGCACTAGAAAACAGGTGGGTATAAGTAGGAAAACCTAAAAGTGTTGTACCCCATATTGTCTACCCCACTACAGCCTACACAGACTATAGCATATAAGTTTGACACACCCCCATAGGCAAAGTGGGGGAGAACAAGAGGTCACAAGACCAGTCAAGCAAAGCAAAGCAAGCTCAGGGTGGATCACAACGTCACCACACATTCCGAGCACAAGGTCAAGGCCACAAGGCCAGTTCACATGCAAGATCATATATAAAGGTAAACAAGCAAAGGCAGGTATAGAAAGATCACAGTACAAGCAAGGTCAAGAAGTCAGCAAGTAAGGCCAAGTAGGCACAAGACCTAGCATCGTACAGCAACGCTGATGATCACAAGTCGGAAGTGCCTTGGTAAAGATATCAGCAGTGTTGGCCTCAGAGGCCACGTAAGCAAGGCGTAGCTGACCACGCTGCTGCAGCTCACGAGCAAGGAAGTAGCGAAGAGCAATGTGCTTCGTTCTGTGCTCCAGTCTGTGCTCCCGACACAAGGCCAGCATGGCCTTGTTGTCTACGTACAGAACTGGAGGAGAACGAGGCGGCTCTCCTAGGTCAGTCTGCAGGTAGGTGAGCCAGCGTAGCTCCTGTGCAGCCATGGCCCCCGCATAGATCTCAGCCTCACAGCTGGAGCCGAGAACAGAAGACGAGCGGGTAGACCGCCACGAAACAGAGCCGGAACCAAGGCTGAAGGTGTAACCCTGTGACGACCGCTGCGTAGCCTGGTCGTCAGCCCAAGAAGCGTCTGCGTGACCTGTGAGGACCACTGAACGCCGCCCTCCAAGCACTAGCCCCATGCCCGACGTACTGCACAAGTAGCGCAACACCCTCTTCGCTGCAGCCATGTGCTCTGGTCGGTGTCTCCCAGGAGCAACATAGCGTGCCAAGATGCTAAGAGGGTATGCAAGGTCAGGTCGAGTGCAGGTCATCAGGTACATGAGGCAGCCAACAAGCTCTGGGTACGGGCCACTCGGCTCTATGGACTCATCCGAAGGCAGAGCTGAGAGAGAGTGGCAAGTAGACAGAGGAGTGGCCTGAGGCGAGGAGTACGTGAAGTCGAAGCGCTGAAGGACCTGCTGCACCATGTGTGACTGAGTCAGGGTAATGGTGCGCTGTGCTCTGTCCCGGGTGATCTGCAAGCCAAGGTAGCTGCGGAGTTCACCCAGGTCTGTGCACGTGTGTCTCTTCTGCAGCTCGGACTTCACGTGGGGGAGTCCAACAGTGTCAACAGTGGCAAAGACCAAGTCGTCGACGTACACGAGGATGTAGAACGGCGGCAAAGAGGTGTCGGTGCGCAGAAACAGCGACGGGTCGGCAGTAGAAGGAGCAAAGCCAAGAGCCGCAAGTGTAGTCCTCAGTGTGTCTTGCCACTCACGGGGCGCCTGGCGGAGACCGTAGACTGGCCGCCGGAGGCTCCACTGGGTACCAGGAGGAAACGACCCAGTGAAGCCAGGTGGGCGGCGCAGCCAGATCTCCTCGTGCAAGCTGCCCTTCAAGAAAGCTGTGAAGAAGTCAAGAGAGTGAAGCTCGTAGTCGCACTGAGTGGCTATGTGCAGCAGCACCCGAAGAGTGGTCATCTTTAGGGTGGGAGAGAAGGTATGAAAGTAGTCAACTCCCTGCCGCTGACTGAAGCCTCGAGCCACGTAACGCGCCTTGAAGACTGGCGGAGAACCCGGCGGCCGCTTCACCCTGAAAATCCACATGCCACTGACGATGTTCGCCCCAGGTGGGGGAACCTCGTCGACGTAGGTGCCTGTGGACTTCCAGGAAGCCATCTCTGCGTCCATGGCTGCCTGCCACTGAGAGGAGTAGGGACCCTCTATCGCCTCCGCGTAAGAGCGCGGAGTCGGGATGTCTGGTGCATCCGGGTCTCCCTCAGGGGCCAGCAGCATGGACACGAGATGAGGTGAAGCAGCAGCAAAGCACTGGAACTCCTCCTGCCTGTCCTCAAGGACGTCCGTGCCAAGGGCACACTCACCCCCGACGGACGGAGGACAGACAGACTCAGACTCAGCAACAAGACTAGCAGCGTAGTCTAGACGACAGTGAGCAGCGAAGTCGACCAACTCAGCAACTAAGGCAGACGCAGCAGTGGACTCAAAGGAAGGGTCAGTGACAACAGTAGCCAGGAGACGCGTGACAGTAGGACTGGCAGCACGAAGAGAGTCCGACTCCGGGTCAGCAAGAGCAGGAAGAGAGGACTCCGGAGGAGACGGCAAAGGGACACGCTGCGGAGCAGTGGAAGGACGCAGTGCCATCTGGTGCGTGCCCGGGACTGCAGGAGGACGCTGACGCAGAACACGACGACTAGTGCGAGCAGCACGAACAGGCGACGCAGGACGAGACGCAGGCGCACGACGCTCAGCAAGACCTCCAGTAGGACCAGTGTAGGGAGAAGGAGCAGGCAGTGGGGAGGCGGGCTCTAACTGTGACTGCGACTGGTCAGGCTGTGGACACTCTAAGGGAGGAGCAGGACCAGTAGAAGGCGGGAGACCAAGAACCTGCTCAAGGAGCGGAACGAAGTACGGCCGCGGCCGCGCAGCGCCTCCAGAAACAGCAGGGACAGCACCAGTATCCCCAGCGACAGCGCCAGCGCCAGCAGCACCTCCAACTCCAACACCCCCAGCAGCTCCAGCTCCAGCAGCACCTACTCCAGCAGGACCGCCAGCTCCAGCACCGCCAGCAGCTCCAGCACCAGGAGCACCTCCAGGCCCAGCAGCTCCAGTACCCCCAGCAGCACCAGCAGCTCCAGTACCTCCAGCAGCACCAGCAGCACCTCCAGCAGGACCAACGCCAACAGCTCCAGCAGCACCCCCAGTCCCAGCAGCTCCAGTACCTCCAGTACGAGCACCTCCAGGACCAGAGGCTCCAGCACCTCCAGCCCCGACAAAAGGGTCAGCAGCAACACCAACTCCAGTAGGCTCAGCGCTCTCAGCTCCAGCTCCAGCAGCACCACGGAGGCTGCAACAGTACCGAGAGTACCACTCACGCAGCTGCTGGGAAGAGACGGTAGAAGGGGACCGACTCGTCAAACGTGACGTCCTGGGAAGACAGAACACGGCGCGAGGTGGGGTGGTAAAACTGCCAACCAGGCGCGTCAGGGGGGAAGCCAAGGAAGACGCAGGGAACAGCGCGGGGGGACAGCTTGTCCGCAGACAAGTCGCGGACAAAAGCCCGAGATCCCCAGACACGAAACGCAGACGCATCGCCAACCTTCCCCGTCCACCGCAGAGTAGGGGAGGTCTCCGGCAAGGAGACCCGAGGCTGAAGGTTGATCTGATGCGCCGCGTACTGAACCGCGAACGGCCACAGAAAATGGGGAGCAGCCGCATGGATCATGGACGTACGAGCGACGTCCATGACCATGCCAATGCGGCGCTCAGCAATCCCATTTTGCTGTGGAGAGGCCGGAAGCGTGAAGGTCTGGCGGATGCCCTGTGCACGACAGAAGGCTCCCAGACGGGCAGAGTAAAACTCCCCGCCTCTGTCAGAGTGCAGACGCAGAACAGGAAAGTCCGAGCCGAAACTCTCTCTAAGCTGGAGACGAGCTGCGCGGATCCAGTCGATCAACACCTAAGTGACCTCACCCTTGCTGCGCAAGGGGAAGACTGTGGTGTAACGCGAGTAGTCGTCAACCACCAGCAGGAAGTAACGCTCGTGACCCTGTCCACGGACGCGGGCTGGGCCCCACACGTCCATGTGAAGCGTCTGCAGCGGAGACTCTGTCGGAGGAAACTCGGAGGAGTGAGGAGCGGCGCGCTGCCGCCCCTCGACGCAGGGAACGCAGGTGGGGGCAGGCCCCAGAGGAAGAGAAGGGAGGGACCGGGGGAGACCCGAGACAAGGAAACGAGAGGCCATGCCTCGAAGACGAGGCAGGGAGGGGTGACCAAGGCGGTGGTGCCAGAGGAGAGTCTGGTGAGACAGGAGACGACACGAGCAGGGGGTAGACTCAGGACCAGACCTGGACGCTGCAGCAAACACCTGACTCGACGCAGCTACCTGAGGAGACTCAGTAGTCAGTGTGTACAGGCTCGACCCCGGCTGACGGGTAAACGTGGCCAAGTGTCGGCCCGTCCGAGCACACGTACAGTGGGTCACTCGTTGACGCGCAGGAGTGAACTGGTCAACCCCTCCATCCTGTAGGTCAGCACCACTCACCAAGTTCGTAGAGAACGAGGGGAGGTAAAGACCTGACAGGGAGCCAGAAGGGGCCGCCGGACACGGTAAGACAGTGGAGAAGTGGGCAAGGACAGGACCCCCAGAGGGGTCTGCCAGGGAGACTGCAACCGGCCGACTGAGCGGCGTGAGTGTGGTGCGGTCTCGAAAGAAGGAGCGGGAAGCACCCGAGTCAAGGGTGAAGGTGTGTAAAACCTGAGCCGACGTGGTACCTGAAAGAGCAGACTCACCAGCACCTGGGGCAGCAGACTCACCAGCACCTGGAGGAGTAGACGCACTAGCACCTAGAGCAGCAGCCTCACCAGCACCTAGGGCAGCAGCCTCAATGCCCGGGTCAGGCGGAACACACAGGTAACAGTCACCCACATCACTAGTAGGCAATGCATACATGGAAGTGAGGATAACATCATAGTCAAGAGCATAGATATCTACCCTCCGCCTAAGCAGCTCCACCCAGTCGGGGAGCTCAGCGGCGTCGCCAAACTCCGTACGCCAGGCGTCGCTCAGACGGGCGAAGCAGCGGGACTCTGCGTGACCAAACGTCCCGCAAGGCTGACCAGTCCGAGCACCAGTGCGAATGACGTACGGACAGCGAGCAGTACTCCGTGACCCTCCACGTTGAGCGTACCACTCACGAAGCTGCTGGGGCGAAAGGACCGCGCGCGGACTACGCTGCAGCTGCACCTGACCACTACAAGCAGCTCCCGAACTACTCACGCCAGAACGACTCTCACTACGGCCACCCCGACAACCCCAAGTAGCGTACCACTCACGAAGCTGCTGGGGCGTGAGGGACTCACGCGGACGTCGCTGGAGCTGCATCTGGCCACTGCCTCGGGCAGCAGGAGCAGTGGTAGCCGCAGTGGCAGCAGTACCAGTGCGGCCACCCCTACAACCCCAACTAGCGTACCACTCACGAAGCTGATGGGGGGCGAGGGACTCACGCGGACGGCGCTGGAGCTGCATCTGGCCACGCTAGGAGCAGCAGTAGCAGTAGAAAGAGCAGTAGTAGCAAGAGCAGCAGTAACAGCAGCAACAGCAGTAACAGCAGAGCTCACCAGTGGCAAGAAGGGCAGGAGTACGACAGCGGCAATGGTGAGGCCGCTACCACCGCAGGGCGAGGGCTCCGCGGCTGCTACAGGGACTGCTGCTCCAGAGGCCAGGGGCGGCTGCTGCAGGGGCGGCTGCTCCAGGGGCCAGGGGCAGCTGCAGCAGCGGCGGCTGCTCCAGGGGCCAGGGTGCCGCGGCGGGCAGGGGAGGCGGCGGCTGACACGGCAGCGGCGGCGGCGGCTGCTGGTGTCGGCGGCTGCGGCGGCTGCTGCTGTCAGTGGTGGCGGCGGCTGCTGCGGCCGGGGCAGGGGCGGCGGCGGCGGACACGGCAGCGGCGGCGGCGGCTGCTATCGTCGGCGGCGGCGGCGGCGGCTGCTGCGGCCGGGGCAGGGGCGGCGGCTGCTGAGAAGGGGCCGCGGGGCCGCGAGGGGCCGTGAGAGGGGCCGCGAGGGGCCGCGAGGGGCCGCGAGGGGCCGCGAAGGGGCCTTGAGGGGCCGCGAGAGGGGCCACGAGGGGCCGCGAAGGGCCGCGAAGGGCTGCGAGGGAGCCGTGAGAGGGGCGGCAGCGGCTGAGAAGGGGCCGCGAGGCCGCGAGGGGCCGTGAGAGGGGCCGCGAGGGGCCGCGAGGGGCCGCGAGGGGCCGCGAAGGGGCCGCGAGGGGCCGTGAGAGGGGTCGCGAGGGGCCGCGAGGGGCCGCAAGGGAGCCGCGACGGGGCCGCGAGGTGCCGCAAGGGAGCCGCGACGGGGCCGCGAGGGGCCGTGGGAGGGGCCGCGAGGGAACCGCGAAGGGGCCGCGAGGGGCCGTGAGAGGGGCCGCGAGAGAGCGGCTAAGGGGCCGCCAGGGGCCGTAAGAGGGCGCGACGGGCCGCTAAGGGCAGGGGACGCGATGGGAGGGCAGGCACACGGGGCGCGACTCGGGCAGGGGCGAAGCGCGCTCCGGGCAGGAAAAAAATTTCGATTTTCGGTGGGCCCTAGGAAACGTTCCCACTAGGGAACCTGCTCTATACCATGTGAAAGAATGAGGAATGAATGCACTAGGAAACAGGTGGGTACAAGTAGGGTCTACCCCACTACAGCCTACACAGACTATAGCATATAAGTTTGACACGTATTTCCGCGGGTATAATTTTCGCCCATTCGCGGCCCATGCGTCCGTAAAAGCGCGTAGTTAGGCTTTTTCGCGGGTGTGAAAATTGCCCTTGCTTTCGCATATTTGAACAGTCCGTGCTCGACATTGCTATCGTGCTCATCGTTTCGGGAAGGAACATCGCTTACAGTTTTCGAGAAGGCGTGTTAGAATGAGAGAAGTGGTTGCACTAGGAAGATCGAGAGTACAAGTAGGAAAAGCTAGAATTGTGTACCCCCTAAGGCTAAACCCACTATAGCCTACATGACTATAACATATATAATGTTTGACACACCCCCATAGGCAAATTGGGGGAGAGCAAAGGGGGTCACAAGACCAGTCAAGAAAGGCAAAGCAACCTCAGGGTGGGTCACAAAGTGACCACACATTCTGAGCACAGGCAAAGGGCCACAAGGCCAGTTCACATGCAGAGGCATATATGCAACACAAACAGCACAGTGATCTATATCTAGCAGTGCAAACATGCAGGTACATATATATAGATCACAGTACAAGCAAAGCCTACAGCAAGTGAGGAAAAGTGGGCACAAGCCCTAGCAAAGTGCAGAAACGCTGATGATCACCAGACTGAAGTGCCTTGGTGAATATATCAGGAGTGTTGGCCTGAGTGGCCACGTAACGCAGACGAAGCTGACCACGCTGCTGCAACTCTCGAGCCAGGAAGTAACGTAGAGCGATGTGCTTCGTTCTGTGCTCCAGTCTGTGCTCCTCACACAAGGCAATGGCAGCCTTGTTGTCGACGTACAGCACTGGAGGAGAACGAGGCCGCTCTCCCAGGTCGGTAAGCAGGTAGGTGAGCCAGCGCAACTCCTGTGCAGCCATGGCTGTGGCGTAGATCTCAGCCTCACAACTGGAGCTGAGAACTGAAGACGAACGTGTAGAACGCCAGGAAACTGAGCCAGAGCCAAGGCTGAAGGTGTAACCCTGTGACGACCGCTGAGTAGCCTGGTCGTCAACCCAAGAAGTGTCTGAGTGCCCAGTGAGAACAACTGAGCTCCTCCCTCCAAGCACGAGCCCCATGCCCGATGTACTGCACAAGTAGCGCAATACCCTCTTTGCAGCATCCCAGTGCACCTTTCGGTGCCTACCAGGAGCCACGTAGTGGGCCAGAAGGCCAAGAGGGTATGCTAGGTCAGGACAAGTGCACGTCATCAGGTAGTTGAGGCAGCCAACTAGCTCTGGGTAAGGACCACTCGGCTCTACGGACTCATCCGAAGGCAGAGCTGAGAGCGAGTGACCTGTAGCCAGAGGAGTGGCCTGTGCTGAGGACCAGGTGAAGCCGAAGCGCTGAAGGACCTGCTGCACCATGTGGGATTGAGTCAGTGTGATGGTGCGGCGTGCTCTGTCCCGGGTGATCTGCAAGCCAAGGTAGCTGCGCAGTTCAACCAGGTCTGTGCACGTGTGTCTCTTCTGCAGCTCCGACTTCACCAGGACGAGAGCCTCAGTGTCAGCAGTGGCAAAGACCAAGTCGTCGACGTACATGAGGATGTAGAACGGCGGCAGCGACGTGTCGGTGCGCAGACGCAGCGACGGGTCAGCAGTAGAAGGCGCGAACCCAAGAGCCGCAAGAGTAGTCCTCAGTGTGTCGTGCCACTCACGTGGCGCCTGGCGGAGACCGTAGACCGGCCGCCGGAGGCTCCACTGGGTACCAGGGGGAAACGACCCAGTGAAGCCAGGAGGGCGGCGCAGCTAGATCTCCTCGTGCAGGCTGCCCTGCAAGAAAGCTGTGCTAAAGTCAAGAGAGTGAAGCTCGTAGTCACGCTGAGCGGCAACGTGTAGTAGCACCCGAAGAGTGGTCATCTTTGGGGTAGGGGAGAAGGTCTGAAAGAAGTCTACTCCCTCTCGCTGACTGAAGCCTCGAGCAACGTAACGAGCCTTGAAGACAGGCGGAGAACCTGGCGGCCGCTTCACCCTGAAAATCCACATGCCACTGACGATGTTCGCCCCAGGAGGGGGAACCTCGTCGACGTAAGTGCCAGTGGACTTCCAGGATGCCATCTCTGCGTCCATGGCTGACTGCCACTGAGAGGAGTACTCACCCGCGATCGCCTCAGCGTAAGAGCGCGGGGTCGGGATGTCTGGAGCATCCGGGTCTCCCTCAGGGGCAAGTAGCATGGACACGAGATGAGGCGCAGCGGCTACAAGACACTCAAGGTCCTCCTGTCTGTCCTCAAGGACGTCCGTGCCTAGAGCACACTCACCCCCGACAGACGGAGGACAGACAGACTCAGACTCAGCAACAAGACTCGCGGTGTAGTCTAGACGACAGCGAGCAGCAAAGTCGACAAGCTCAGCAACTAGGGCAGACGCAGTAGCAGACTCAAAGGAAGGGTCAGTGACAGCAGTGGCCAGGAGACGCGTGACAGTAGGACTGGCAGCATGAACCCGGTCAGACTCCGGGTCAGCAAGGACAGGAAGAGAGGACGTAGGAGGAGACGGCAGAGGGACATGGAGTGGAGCAGTGGAAGGACGCATAGTCATATAGTGCGTGCCAGGGACAGGTGGAGGACGCTCACGCGGAGCACGGCGACCAGTGCGAGCAGCACGAACAGGCGACACAGGACGAGACTCAGGCGACACAGGACGAGACTCAGGCTCACGACGCTCTGTAAGACCGCCTGTTGGACCAGTGTAGGGAGAAGGACCAGGAAGTGGTGAGGCAGGCGGTAGCTGAGACTGCGACTGGACAAGCGGAGGACACTCTAAGGAGGGAGCAGGACAAGGAGGAGGCGGCTGACCAAGAACCTGCTGGAGGAGTGGAACGAAGTACGGTCGCGGCCGTGCAGTGCCCCCAGAACCAGAAGAGACAGCACCAGAACCTCCAGCAGCAGCTCCAACTCCTGCAGCACCACCAGCAGCTCCAGTACCTCCAGCATCACCAGCAGCTCCAGTACCTCCAGTAGCACCAGCAACACCTCCAGCAGCACCCCCAGTCCTAGCAGCTCCAGTACCACCAGTACGAGCACCTCTAGGACCAGTGGCTCCAGCACCTCCAGTGCCGACCCCAGGGTCAGCAGCAACACCACCTCCAGTAGGCTCAGCGCCCTCAGCTCCAGCTCCAGTAGCACCACGGAGGCGGCGACAGTACCGAGAGTACCACTCACGCAGCTGCTGGGAAGAGAGAGCGCCCCCAGGCGCAGTACCCCCAGGCTCAGGACCTCCAGACTCAGCACCCCCAGGGACAGCACCCCCAGGCTCAGCACCCGCAGTCTCAGCACACCCAGGCTCAGCACCCGCAGTCTCTGCACCCCTAGGCTCAGCACCCGCAGTCTCTGCACCCCCAGGCTCAGCACCCGCAGTCTCCGCACCCCCAGGCTCAGCACCCCTAGTCTCCACACCCCCAGGTCCAGCACCACCAGGCTCAGCACGCTCAGGCTCAGCACGCTCAGTACCTCGCGGAGGACCAGAGTCGACAACTACCTCGACAGGCTCGACCGGGTCTACCTGGGAAACACCTGAGGGAGCAGGACCCTGGGGAGGTAGGGGGTCTACCAAAGCAGCACCTGGCGTGAGGAAGAGCGGCGGGGGGGGGAGCGGGGTAGTGCGGTTGGGGAAGAGACGGTAGAAGGGGACCGACTCGTCAAACGTGACGTCCTGAGAGGCGAAGACCCGGCGCGAGGTGGGGTGGTAAAGCTGCCAGCCAGGCGCGTCAGGGACAAAGCCAAGGAAGACACAGGGAGCAGCGCGGGCGGAGAGCTTGTCCGCGGACGTATCGCGGACAAAGGCACAAGATCCCCAAACCCGGAACACAGACGCATCGCCAACCTCTCCCGTCCAACGCAGTGTCGGCGAGGTCTCCGGAACGGAGACACGGGGCCAGAGGTTGAGCTGATGCGCGGCGTAGCGGACCGCAAACGGCCACAGAAAATGGGAGGCAGCCGCATGGACCAAGGAGGTACGAGCGACCTCCATGACCAAGCCAATGCGGCGCTCAGCAACCCCATTCATCTGAGGAGAGGCCGGAAGCGTGAACGTCTGGCGAATGCCCTCCTCCTGACAGAAGGTCTCCAAGAGACCGGAGGAAAACTCACCACCTCTGTCAGAGTGTAGTCGCAGGACGGGAAGGTCCGTGCGAAAGCGCCTCTCCAACTGGAGACGGGTAGTGCGGATCCAAAGGATCAAAACAGCAGGGACCTCTCCCTTGGTGCGCAAGGTGAAGACTGTGGTGTAACGCGTGTAGTCGTCAACTACCAGCAGGAAGTAGCGCTCTCCTCCCTGTCCACGGACGCGGGCTGGGCCCCATACGTCCATGTGAAGGGTCTGTAGAGGGGCCTCCGTCGGGGGAAACTCAGAGGAGTGAGGGGTGGCACGCTGCCGCCCCTCGACACAGGGAAGGCAGGGAGGGGCAAGGGACGGTGGCAGGGGAGGCAGTGACCAGGGGAGACCAGAGACAAGGTAACGGGAGTGCATGCCACGAAGGCGCTGCATCGAAGGGTGCCCAAGGCGGTGGTGCCAGAGGACCGTCCGGTACGACAGGGTGCGACACGAGCAGGGGGCGGACAACTGACCTGATGCAGACGCAGACGCCGCTACCTGAGGGGACTCAGTGGTCAGTGTGTACAAGTCCGACCCCGGCTGCCGAGTGAAGGTAGCCAGGTGTCGACCCGTCTGGGCACACATGCAGTGTGTCACACGCTCGTAGGCAGGGGTGAACTGGTGAACACCCGCATCTTGGAGCGCGGAACCTGCCACCAAGTTCGTAGAGAACGAGGGGAGGTAAAGGCCCGATAGGGTGCCGGACGGGACAGCAGGACAAGGGAGGGCAATGGTGGAGGTCGCAAGGACCGGACCCCCGAAGGGGTCAGCCAGGGAGACAGCAACCGGCCTAGGGAGCTGCTCAAGGGCAGTGCGGTCGCGAAAGAAACAGCGAGAAGCACCAGAGTCCAGTGTGAAGGTGTGCAGTGCCTCAGTAGACGCAGTACCTGAAAGCGCAGACTCACAAGTACCTGAAGTAGTAGACACACCTGCACCTAGAGCAGCAGCCTCACCAGGACCTGGGGCAGCAGACACACTAGCACCTAGAGCGGCAGCCTCACTGGTCGTAATGCCTGGGTCTGGTGGCACACACAAGTAACAGTCACCCTCAACACTAATAGTCAATGCATACATGGCTCCAAGGATAACATCAAAGTCAAGTGCAAAGACATCAATGTTCTTTTTAAGCAGACCAGCCCAGCGGGGCAGCTCAGAGGCCTCAGGGAACTGTGCACGCCAGGCATCGTCGAGACGGAAGAAGCAGCGCTGTGGCGTGTGGAACCGCCCACACGTCTGACCAGCGCGGTCACCTGTGTGGATGACATACGTGCAGGTACCCCCGCCCCCAGACCCCCCATGCTGAGAGTACCACTCACGAAGCTGCTGGGACGACGGGGTCTCTCCAAGACGCTGCTGCTGGCGCTGGACACCACCCGAGCCTCCACGCTGCGTCGGTCCACCCCGACCACCACCCGAGCCGCCACCCCCACGCCCACTGCCTCCACCACCACCACCTCCACCCCGGCCTCCTCCACCACCACTGCCGCCACCACCCCCGCCGCTGCCACCCACCCCCCTAGCCCCGCTACCACCCCCACCACCGCCACCACCCCCACCGCCCCCACCGCCGCCACCTCCACCTCCACCTCCACCTCCACCTCCCCCGCTAGCACCACCAACACCCTTGCCCCCCTTAACCTTGCCGCCCTTGCGCCTCCAGCTAGGAGCAGACGCAGCCCCGACTTCCTCAGCACCAAGGAAGTCGACAGCGGCAGCAGAGGCAACCGAGGGGAGAAGGGGGGGAGGGGAACACCCGTCAAAGAAGGGCGTGCGGGGGTCGCCACGAGAGGCACCTACAGCAACTATGCTAGACTCAGCTGCAAGCAGATGCTTCTCGAGGAGGTCAATGGTGAGCTCGGTGGGGCAGAGGGCGAGAAAGTGGTCCCTGACTGCGCGAAGAGAGTCAGGGAGACGAGTGACTAGGTGGTAGAGAACGAGGTACATCGGGGGGGGGGATTCTTGGCCAGGAACTCAGCAGGAAGGGCGGCTCCGTAGTGAGTGTCACTAGTGCGGAGGTGGGTAATGAGGTCAGCGACTGTGGGAAAGGCGGCGAGATCGGGGAAAAGATAGGGCAGCGAGAGACGGCTATCGTAGCAGAGGCAGGCGAGGAGTAGCGAGCGACGACTGCATCGTACAGTGCCTTAGCAGTCTTATGCTGGCCGAAGTGGGCGCGCTCATCTAACGACAGGTGGCTGCGAATGGCTAGGCGAGCGTGGGCGTCACGAGTCTGCCACTGGGAGCGAGCGGTACTGTCAGCAGTGTCACCAGGCGCTAGAGCGGTTCCGGACGCGTGGTCATACAGCGAGACATCGTCCTTAGCGGTGATCTGGAGGAACATATACAGATCGTCAAGCCAAGCTTCAAACTGGAGCGGACGGCCCTCAGCATCGAAAGTGAGAACTGTGGGAGAGGCCATAGTGGCTGTAGAAGCAGTAGCAGTAGTAGTAGTGGCAGTAAGAGCAGTAGCAGTAGCAGCTGTAGTGAGAAGAACATCTGTAACAGCAGGAACAGGAACAGCAGGTGTCAAACACATATGATCTAGCCTGTGTAGGCTGTAGCGGGTTAGACACTAAGGGGTACACAATTCTAGGGTTTCATATTTGTATCACTTTCATTCCTTAGTCATTCATTCTCGTTCTAAACTTCACATGGTATAGAGCAGGTTCCCTAGTGGGAACGCTTCCTAGGGCCCACCACGATCAACTTTTTTTTTCTGCCCGGAGCGCGCTTCGCTCCTGCCCGAGTCACGCCCTGTGTGCCCTCCCTCTTGTCGCGTCCCTAGCCCTTAGCGGCCCGACGCGCCCTCTTAAAGCCCCTCGCGGCCCCCTTTCACGGCCCCTCTCGGCCCCTTCGCGCCGCCCTTAGCGGCCCCTTACGGCCCCTCGCGCCGCCCTTCCCGGCCCCTTACGGCCCCTCGCGCCGCCCCTCGCGGCCCCTTCGCGGCCCGACGCCGCCCTTCACGGCCCCGTCGCCGCCCTTCGCGGCCTCTCACGGCCCCGTCGTCGCCCTTCACGGCCCCTCACGGCCCCTTACGGCCCCTCGCGCCGCCCTCCAGCGGCCCTGCCGCCGCCCCTAAGCGGCCCCGTCGCCGCCCTACCGCGGCCCCGTCGCCGCCCTCTAGCGGCCCCACCGCCGCCCTTCAGTGGCCCCGCCGCCGCCCTACCGCGGCCCCGTCGCCGCCCTCTAGCGGCCCCACCGCCGCCCTTCAGCGGCCCCGCCGCCGCCCTACCGCGGCCCCGTCGCCGCCCTCTAGCGGCCCCACCGCCGCCCTTCAGCGGCCCCGTCGCCGCCCTACCGCAGCCCCGTCGCCGCCCTCCAGCGGCCCCGTCGCCACCCTCTACACCGGCCCTGCCGCCGCCATCGCTGAGCCGCCGCAGCTGCAGCTGAGCCGCCAAGCAGCCGAACCGCCACCGAGCCGCCAAGCAGCCGCCGAGCTGCCAAGCAGCCGCCGAGCCGCCGAGCCGCCGCCGAGCCGCCGCCGAGCCGCCGCCGAGCCGCCGAGCCGCTGCTGAGCCGCCGAACCGCCGCCGCCGCAGCTGCGGACCTGTTCCTACCGGCGCGCCCCGGCCCTCCCCCACTCGGACTGGTGAGAGCTTTCCCGAGCAGCGACTCTGCCACTGCCCTACCTCTAGCCTGCCGCTCTCACCCCTAGACTGCTGCTGTCATGGCCACCCCTAGTGTTCTCACCTTTGACGCTGAGGGTCGGGCTGTTGACTTTGAGGTCTGGGTAGATGATCTGCAGCTTTTCCTACAGTGCGATAGGGCAGACGGTCTCTCCCTGTTTGACCTCACTTCTGGTGCCTCTCCTGCCCCTGCTGCTGATGCTGACGCCACTGTTCGCTCACAGTGGGCCACGCGCGATGCTGCTGCCCGCCTTGCTGTGCGCCGCCACTTACCGACCGCTGAGCGCGCGCATTTTAGCCAGTACAAGAGTGCTAAGACCTTGTACGACGCTGTAGTTGCACGCTACTCTTCCCCCGCCACTGCTGCTCTTAGCCGCCTCATCCTGCCGTACCTCTTCCCTGACCTCGCCGCTTTTCCCACAGTCGCTGACCTCGTTACGCACCTTCGCACTAGTGACATTCGCTACCGTGCTGCGCTTCCTGCTGAGTTCTGCGCCAAGAA
Source organism: Closterium sp. Naga37s-1 (assembly GCA_947471745.1). NCBI lineage: Eukaryota > Viridiplantae > Streptophyta > Zygnematophyceae > Desmidiales > Closteriaceae > Closterium > Closterium sp. Naga37s-1. Next base: position 1,637,150 of record CANJKZ010000096.1, on the reverse strand, counting down.
CCCCCCCCCTATGTACATCACCCTCTACTACATAGTCACCCGGCTCCCTGACACCCTTCGCTCGGTCAGGGACCACTTCCTCTCTGTTTGCCCCACCACACTCACCGTTGACCTCCTCGAGGAGCGCCTCCTAGCAGCAGAGAAGAGTATAGTCGCTGTAGGAGCCTCTCGTGGTGACCCTCGTACCCCTGTCTTTGAGGGGTGCTCCCCCTCCCCCCTCTTGCCCTCTGTTGCCTCTGCTGCTGCGGCCGACCTTGTTGGTCTTGAGTCGGTCGGCGCGGCGTCTGCCCCTAGCGGGAGACGCCGCCCAGGCAAGGGCAAGGGGGGCAAGGGCGCTGGAGGGGCTGGCGGGGGTGGTGGAGGCGGCGGTGGAGGCGGCGGAGGGGGTGGGGGTGGCGGTGGGAGTGGTGGCGGGGGTGGGGGCGCTAGTGGCGGCAGTGGAGTCGGAGGAGTCGGCGGTGGTGGCGGTGCGGGCGGAGGTGGCGGAGGTGGAGGCGGTGGTGGAGGTAGCGGCGGCGGAGGTGGAGCTGGTCGGGGCGGCTCTACGCAGAGGGTCGGCTCCGGTGGTGATCAGCGCCAGCAGCAGCAGCAGCACCGCACTCGTGAGACCCCTTCCCCCCAGCAGCTTCGTGAGTGGTACGCTGCTCGTCAGCGGGGTGGGGGTGCTGGCCCCTGTACCTACGTTCTACGCACCGGCGACCGCGCGGGTGAGCAGTGTGGGGGTCCGCACTCCACCCAGCGCTGCTTCGGCCGCCTGACGGACGCGTGGCGTCATCAGTTCCCCGACGCTACTGAGATCCCTCGCTGGGGCGAGCTTTTTAGGGCGGGTGTTGCGATCTTTGATCTTGATTATGATGCTATTCTTGCTGCCATGTATGCTGTGACTATTAGTGATGAGGGTGACTGTTACCGGTGTTTTCCGCCTGACCCGGGCATTGAGGCTGCTGCTCTAGGTGCTGGTGAGGCTGCTGCTCTAGGTGCCAGTGAGTCTGCTGCCCCAGGTACTGGTGAGTCTGCGCTCTCAGGTACCGTGTCGGCTCCGGCCACCCACACCTTCACCCTTGACTCGGGTGCTTCCCGCTCCTTCTTTCGAGACCGCACCACGTTCACGCCGCTTCGCCGGCCAGTGGCAGTCTCCCTGGCAGACCCCTCTGGGGGTCCTGTCCTTGCCCACTTCTCCACTGTCCTACCGTGTCCGGCGGCCCCTTCTGGCACCCTGTCAGGTCTTTACCTCCCCTCATTCTCTACGAACTTGGTGAGTGGTGCTGGGTTCACCAGTTCACTCCTGCGAGTCGGCGAGTGACTCACTGTACCTGTGCTCGGACGGGCCGTCACTTGGCCACGTTTACCCGTCAGCCGGGGTCGAGCCTGTACACACTGACTACTGAGTCTCCTCCAGTCGCTGAGTCTGCTCAGGTAGCCGCGTCGGATCAGGTGTCTGCTGCGGCGTCCAGGTCTGGTCCTGAGTCTGCCCCCTGCTCGTGTCGTCTCCTGTCTCACCAGACTCTCCTCTGGCACCACCGCCTTGGTCACCCCTCCCTGCCTCGCCTTCGAGGCATGGCCTCCCGTGTCCTTGTCTCTGGTCTCCCCCGGTCCCTCCCTCCCCTTCCTCCGGGGCCTGCCCCCACCTGCGTTCCCTGCGTCGAGGGGCGGCAGCGCGCTGCTCCTCACTCCTCCGAGTTTCCTCCGACAGAGGCTCCGCTGCAGACGCTTCACATGGACGTGTGGGGCCCAGCCCGCGTCCGTGGACAGGGTCACGAGCGTTACTTCCTGCTGGTGGTTGACGACTACTCGCGTTACACCGCCGTCTTCCCCTTGCGCCGCAAGGGTGAGGTCACTGAGGTGTTGATCGCCTGGATCCGCGCAGCTCGTCTCCAGCTCAGAGAGAGTTTCGGCTCGGACTTTCCTGTTCTACGTCTGCACTCTGACAGAGGCGGAGAGTTCTCCTCTGACCTTCTGCGAGCCTTCTGTCGTGCACGAGGCATCCGCCAGACCTTCACGCTTCCGGACTCTCCGCAGCAAAATGGGATTGCTGAGCGCCGCATTGGCATGGTCATGGACGTCGCTCGTACGTCCATGGTCCAAGCGGCTGCCCCCCATTTTCTGTGGCCGTTTGCGGTTCGGTACGCGGCGCATCAGATCAACCTTCAGCCCCGGGTCTCCATGCCGGAGACCTCCCCTGCCTTGCTGTGGACGGGGAAGGTTGGCGATGCGTCTGCGTTCCGTGTCTGGGGATCTCGGGCGTTTGTCCGCGACTTGTCTGCGGACAAGCTGTCCCCTCGTGCTGTTCCCTGTGTCTTCCTTGGCTTCCCCCCTGACGCGCCGGGCTGGCAGTTCTACCACCCCACCTCGCGCCGTGTTCTGTCCTCCCAGGACGTCACGTTTGACGAGTCGGTTCCCTACTACCGTCTCTTCCCCTACCGCACTGCGTCCCTTCCCCCCCCGCCTCTCTTCCTTACGCCAGGTCCCCCTCCGGTAGACCCCCTCCCCCCTCAGGGTCCTGCCCCCTCAGGTGTGTCTCAGGTAGACGCAGTCGACCCTGTCGAGGTAGCTGTTGACTCTGATGTTGCTAGGGGTGCTGAGCCTGGGGGTGCTAACTCTGGGGGTGCTGAGCCTGGGGGTGCTGACTCTGGGGGTGCTGAGCCTGGGGGTGCTGCGTCTGGGGGTGCGGAGTCAGAGGGTACTGGACCTGCTCGTGTGGCGTCTGGCGGTGCTGGGCCTGGAGGTTCTTCGGGTGCTTCGTCCCGACGGGAGCTACTCTCTCCACAGGAGCTGCGTGAGTGGTTTGCCCGGCGCTGGAGGCGTGCTGCTGGAGCTGGAGGTACTGCGGGCGCTGGAGGTTCTACTGCTGCTGAGGGTGCTGGTGCCGCGGGTCCCGGAGGTGCTCGTACTGGGAGTACAGGAGCTGTTGGGCCCGCGGGTGCGTCTAGTGCTGGAGCTGGTGGACCTACTGCGTCTTCTGGTGGTCCGGCTGGAGCTGGAGCTGCTGGGGGTGTTGGAGCTGAGGGTGCTTCTGGTGCTGGTGCCCCTGAGGGTGCTGGAGTTGGCGCTGCTAGAGCTGGGGGTGCTGCTGGCGCTGGTGCTGTCCCTTCTGGTGCTGGTGCTTCTGAGGGTGCTGGCGTTGGTGCTGCTGGAGCTGGTACTGCCGTTCGTGGTGCTGGCGCTGTTCCTGCTGGTTCTGGGGGTGCTACACGACCACGGCCGTACTTCGTTCCGCTCCTTGAGCAGGTTCTTGGTCTTCCGCCCTCCACTAGTCCGGCTCCTCCCTTAGAGTATCCACCCCTTGTCCGGTCTGAGTCACAGCTACAGCCTACCTCTCCTCTGCCTGCTCCTTCTCCCTACACTGGTCCTACTGGAGGTCTTGTTGAGCGTCGTGAGCCTGCGTCTCGTCCTGCGTCGCCTGTCCGTGCTGCTCGCACTGGTGGTCGTGGTTCGCGTCAGCGTCCTCCCCCCGTCCCTGGCACGCACCGGATGTCTCTGCGTCCGTCCACTGCTCCTCTGCGTGCCCCTTTGCCTTCTCCGCCTGAGTCCTCTCTTCCTGCTCTTGCTGACCCTGAGTCAGACTCCCTTCGTGCTGCCAGTCCTACTGTCACGCGTCTCCTTGCTACTGTCGTCACTGACCCTTCCTTTGAGTCCGCTGCGGCGTCTGCCCTAGTTGCTGAGCTTGTCGACTTCGCTGCTCGCTGTCGTCTAGACTACGCTGCTAGTCTGGTTACTGAGTCTGCGTCTGTCTGTCCTCCGTCCGTCGGGGGTGAGTGTGCTCTTGGCACGGACGTCCTTGAGGACAGACAGGAGGACCTCCAGTGTCTTGCGGCTGCTTCACCTCATCTCGTGTCCATGCTACTTGCCCCTGAGGGAGACCCGGATGCACCAGACATCCCGACTCCGCGCTCTTACGCGGAGGCGATAGAGGGTCCCTACTCCTCTCAGTGGCAGGCAGCCATGGACGCAGAGATGGCTTCCTGGAAGTCCACAGGCACCTACGTCGACGAGGTTCCCCCACCTGGGGCGAACATCGTCAGTGGCATGTGGATTTTCAGGGTGAAGCGGCCGCCGGGTTCTCCGCCTGTCTTCAAGGCGCGTTACGTGGCTCGTGGCTTCAGTCAGCGGCAGGGAGTTGACTACTTTCAGACCTTCTCTCCCACCCCGAAGATGACCACTCTTCGGGCACTGCTGCACATAGCCGCTCACCGTGACTACGAGCTTCACTCTCTTGACTTCAGCACTGCTTTCTTGCAGGGCAGCCTGCACGAGGAGATCTGGCTGCGCCGCCCACCTGGCTTCACTGGGACTTTTCCTCCTGGCACCCAGTGGAGCCTCCGGCGGCCAGTCTACGGTCTCCGCCAGGCACCTCGTGAGTGGCACGACACACTGAGGACTACACTTGCGGCTCTTGGGTTTGCTCCTTCTACTGCCGACCCGTCGCTGTTTCTGCGCACCGACACCTCTTTGCCGCCGTTCTACATCCTCGTGTACGTCGACGACTTGGTCTTTGCCACAGCTGACACTGCTGGACTCGCCTACGTGAAGTCCGAGCTGCAGAAGAGACACACGTGCACAGACCTAGGTGAACTGCGCAGCTACCTTGGCTTGCAGATCACCCGGGACAGAGCACAGCGCACCATTACCCTGACTCAGTCACACATGGTGCAGCAGGTCCTTCAGCGCTTCGGCTTCACGTACTCCTCGCCTCATGCCACTCCTCTGTCTACTCGCCACTCGCTCTCAGCTCTGCCTTCGGATGAGTCCGTAGAGTCGAGTGGCCCGTACCCAGAGCTTGTTGGCTGCCTCATGTACCTGATGACCTGCACTCGACCTGACCTTGCATACCCTCTTAGCATTCTGGCACGCTATGTTGCTCCTGGGAGACACAGACCAGAGCACATGGCTGCAGCGAAGAGGGTGTTGCGCTACTTGTGCAGTACGTCGGGCATGGGGCTAGTGCTTGGAGGGCGGAGTCCAGTGGTCCTCACTGGTCACGCAGACGCTTCTTGGGCTGACGACCAGGCTACGCAGCGGTCGTCACAGGGTTACACCTTCAGCCTTGGTTCCGGTTCTGTTTCGTGGCGGTCTGCCCGCTCGTCTTCCGTTCTCGGCTCCAGTTGTGAGGCTGTGATCTACGCAGGGGCCATGGCTGCACTGGAGCTACGCTGGCTCACCTACCTGCTGACTGACCTGGGAGAGCCGCCTCGTTCTCCTCCAATTCTGTACGTAGACAACAAGGCCATGCTGGCCTTGTGTCGGGAGCACAGACTGGAGCACAGAACGAAGCACATCGCTCTTCGCTACTTTCTTGCTCGTGAGCTGCAGCAGCGCGGTCAGCTGCGCCTTGCTTACGTGGCCTCTGAGGCCAACACTGCTGATATCTTCACCAAGGCACTCGCGCCTTGTGATCATCAGCGCTTCTGTACTCTGTTAGGTCTTGTGCCTACCTTGCCTCACTTGCTCACTTCTTGACCTTGCTTGAACTGTTACACATATATATACCTGCTCTTGCTTGTTTAGCGTTATATATATGTTATCATGCATGTGAACTGGCCTTGTGGCCTTGACTTGTGCTCAGAATGTGTGGTGACGTTGTGATCCACCCTGAGCTTGCTTTGCCTTGCTTTGCTTGACTGGTCTTGTGACCCCTTGTTCTCCCCCACTTTGCCTATGGGGGTGTGTCAAACATATATGATCTAGCCTGTGTAGGCTGTAGCGGGTTAGACACTAAGGGGTACACAATTCTAGGGTTTCATATTTGTATCACTTTCATTCCTTAGTCATTCATTCTCGTTCTAAACTTCACAGCAGGTGCTGTAGGTGGGGCGGCGCGGCTCGGTCAGGGCGGCGCGGCTCAAGCGGCGCGACTCGGGCGGCGCGGCTCGGGCAGGTAGGGCGGCTCGACGGCGGGCCCGTGCTTTGTGCGTGGCGGCGCCTAGGGTGCAGCTGCGCGCAGGCCGCGGCTGGGTTCGTGCTGCAGCTAAGCGCGAACTGCAGCTAAGCGCGAGCTGCAGCTAAGCGCGAATTGCAGCAGCCGAAGCGCGACCGCCACTGCGCGTGGGCTGCGACCTGCGGGCGGGCGGCGGTGGTTCGTGCGCCGTCCTAGGGGCGAGCGGTCGAGCGTGGGCTGCAGTCGCGCGCGGGCGGCGGTCTACGAAAGTAGGGGCGGCGGCCTACGAAAGCGACGCGGCTGCCTACGGGCGGGGCTGCGTTGCGCTGGAAGGGCCGCCGGGCCGGTCGACGGGCGGCTAACGGGCTGCTCGTGGGCGGCGCTAGTCGCATGGGCGGCCTACGGTTCAGGCCTTGCACGGGTGGCTAACGAGCAGCGCGCTAGAGAAAACAGGCCGCGCGCGGGTGGCTAGCGAGCTGCGCACGAGCAGCGTGTAAGAGAGAGGCGCACGAGGGCGCACTAGGAGAGAAGCGCACGAGGGCGTGACGGCGAGAAGGCGCTCGAGGGCGCTACTAGCGGAAGCGGTCCTAGGTTCCTAACCTAGGCTCGTAATACCATGTTAGAATGAGAGAAGTGGTTGCACTAGGAAGATCGAGAGTACAAGTAGGAAAAGCTAGAATTGTGTACCCCCTAAGGCTAAACTCACTATAGCCTACATAACTATAACATATATAATGTTTGACAAGGCGTTCACGCGGGTGGACATGGCATGTCAGATCGCGGGCCCCAAAATTCAGGGTTTCTTTTCGTTACGACCAGCCCGACTTCATGCATTGTTTCTGCAGCATATGTTTTCGCGCTATGCGACACATGACATGGATGTTCGTGTTCGTGGGTTCTTGTTCGTGTGCGACAGACGACATGGATGTTACGCTCGCGAGAACACGTCATGTTTCGTTTATCGTTCGTCAGCCTCTAGTTCCTTGCCGCGTGTTATTTACGACGCATGTGACGTAAACACGTGGCTCGCGATGGCGGAACTTCGGTTCCCCCTGGGGTTTCCGCGAGATTTCAACGGCCAGTAATCCGTTCGGTAACCCGTAGGTGTTCCCTAGGGCCGTCGGGGCGAGGAAAAAAAATTCCTCAGCGAGGGTCCCTTGGGAATCCCTCGCGGCATGCACCCTCCCTCGCTTACTGGCGGACACGTGTTCCGGATTCCTGCACGAATCCGTCCCCTCGCCTGTTTCACGTGCGCGGATCCGCGAAAATTTTCACTGTACATATGTATTAGATGTCGTGTTCGATAGCAGGGTGACCCCGACTGTAAAATTTCTCCCACGATGGGAGAAAATGGGCGGAAAAGGGTCTACGACTCCATGCGACTCTTGCGAGCCCCGTGCGATGAGGTTGAATTCCCGCCAGCGCGAACGAAAACACTGCGATGACTTGAGTTTCCCGCCCTCGCGCGAAAACTAGGCGGGAATTCGAACAGTGTTTCACACCCCAAAGCGCACCCTAAAAGTGACTGCCGGCGTAATCATTACAGCGGCATCACAGCTCCTCTCGGCCCTGTTCGATAGCACTTTGGGCACCCACGATGCAACCATTTGGTTTGGCTCTGTTGCCTATATGGTTCAGCATCGCGACAAAATGCAAGTGGTTTAGCCTCGCCGACAGTGTAATTATTGCGACCGTTCCACTGCCGGCTCAATTAACCAAATACAACGGCCAACATGGCCGAAAACCACCACCCCAACGGCCCATTGAAGGGAAGTGTTCCTCGTCGAGGGTTCCCCCAGATGTTACTGGGCCGCGGAAAAAAAGGCCAGGAAAAATATTAACGACAAAAAAAAAAAAGCCCCACAACGCATAGCTCCTCCCACAAACAACGGCCAAGTCGAGAAGGTTGAGATGTGCATGGCTTTACGGGGTTTTTTTTACACTTCATTTGGGCAGTTATGCTTAGGGAAACCTGTCGTTTAGACTATCCCTAAATACCCCATTGGTTTGGCACTGGGACGACCTTTTTTTAAATCAACATTGGTAATGATTCCACTATGGTCTGGTGTTTTACTAGGCAGGGGCTGTAATCATTAGGCGGTTGTTGTCAGAATCAAGAAGTGATTGAACTATGAAACATTGGAGTACAAGTATGAAACCCTAGAGTTGTGTACCCCATAAAGGCTAACCCACTATAGCCTACACAGCAATAACACATATATAATGTTTGACACACCCCCATAGGCAAAGTGGGGGAGAGCAAGGGGTCACAAGACCAGTCAAGAAAGGCAAACAAGCTCAGGGTGGATCACAACGTCACCACACACTCTGAACACAAGTAAAGGGGCCACAGGGCTAGTTCACATGCAGAGGCATATATGCAACACAAACAGCAAGGTGATCTCAACCTAGCAAAACAAACAGGCAGGTATACATATATAGAGATCACAGTACAGGCAAAGCCTACAGCAAGTGAGGAAAAGTGGGCACCAGCCCCAGCATAGTGCAGAAGCGTTGATGATCACCTGGCTGAAGTGCCTTGGTGAATATATCAGCGGTGTTGGCCTGAGTGGCCACGTAACGCAGACGAAGCTGACCGCGCTGCTGCAGCTCTCGAGCCAGAAAGTAACGGAGAGCGATGTGCTTCGTTCTGTGCTCCAGTCTGTGCTCCTCACACAAGGCAATGGCAGCCTTGTTGTCGACGTACAGCACTGGAGGAGAACTAGGCCGCTCTCCCAAGTCGGTCAGCAGGTAGGTGAGCCAGCGTAGCTCCTGTGCAGCCATGGCTGTGGCGTAGATCTCAGCCTCACAACTGGAGCTGAGAACAGAAGACGAGCGAGTAGAACGCCAAGAGACTGAACCAGAGCCAAGGCTGAAGGTGTAACCCTGTGACGACCGCTGAGTAGCCTGGTCGTCAACCCAAGAAGCGTCTGAGTGCCCAGTGAGAACAACTGAGCTCCCTCCTCCAAGCACGAGCCCCATGCCCGATGTACTGCACAAGTAGCGCAATACCCTCTTTGCAGCATCCCAGTGCACCTTTCGGTGCCTGCCAGGAGCCACGTAGCGGGCCAAAAGGCCAAGAGGGTATGCTAGGTCAGGACGAGTGCAAGTCATCAGGTACATGCGGCAACCAACTAGCTCTGGGTAAGGACCACTCGGCTCTACGGACTCATCCGAAGGCAGAGCTGAGAGCGAGTGACCTGTAGCCAGAGGAGTGGCCTGTGCTGAGGACCAGGTGAAGCCGAAGCGCTGAAGGACCTGCTGCACCATGTGTGACTGAGTCAGTGTGATGGTGCGGCGTGCTCTGTCCCGGGTGATCTGCAAGCCAAGGTAGCTGCGCAGTTCACCCAGGTCTGTGCACGTGTGTCTCTTCTGCAGCTCCGACTTCACGTGGGCGAGAGCCTCAATGTCAGCAGTGGCAAAGACCAAGTCGTCGACGTACACGAGGATGTAGAACGGCGGCAGCGAAGTGTCGGTGCGCAGAAACAGCGACGGGTCAGCAGTAGAGGGCGCGAACCCAAGTGCCGCAAGAGTAGTCCTCAGTGTGTCGTGCCACTCACGTGGCGCCTGGCGGAGACCGTAGACCGGCCGCCGGAGGCTCCAGTGGGTACCAGGAGGAAACGACCCAGTGAAGCCAGGAGGGCGGCGCAGCCAGATCTCCTCGTGCAGGCTGCCCTGCAAGAAAGCTGTGCTGAAGTCAAGAGAGTGAAGCTCGTAGTCACGCTGAGCAGCAACGTGCAGTAGCACCCGAAGAGTGGTCATCTTCGGGGTGGGGGAGAAGGTCTGAAAGAAGTCTACTCCCTCTCGCTGACTAAAGCCTCGAGCAACGTAACGAGCCTTGAAGACAGGCGGAGAACCCGGCGGCCGCTTCACCCTGAAAATCCACATGCCACTGACGATGTTCGCCCCAGGAGGGGGAACCTCGTCGACGTAAGTGCCAGTGGACTTCCAGGATGCCATCTCTGCGTCCATGGCTGACTGCCACTGAGAGGAGTACTCACCCGCGATCGCCTCAGCGTAAGAGCGCGGGGTCGGGATGTCTGGAGCATCCGGGTCTCCGTCAGGGGCAATCAGCATGGCAACGAGATGAGGCGCAGCGGCTGCAAGACACTCAAGGTCCTCCTGCCTGTCCTCAAGGACGTCCGTGCCTAGAGCACACTCACCCCCGACGGACGGAGGACAGACAGACTCAGACTCAGCAACAAGACTCGCAGCGTAGTCTAGACGACAGCGAGCAGCAAAGTCGACAAGCTCAGCAACTAGGGCAGACGCAGCAGCAGACTCAAAGGAAGGGTCAGTGACAGCAGTGGCCAGGAGACGTGTGACAGTAGGACTGGCAGCACGAAGAGAGTCAGACTCCGGGTCAGCAGGGACAGGAAGAGAGGACTCAGGAGGAGACAGCAGAGGGACACGCTGTGGAGCAGTGGAAGGACGCAGAGTCATAAAGTGTGTGCCAGGCACAGCTGGAGGACGCTCACGCTGACCACGGCGACCGGTGCGAGCAGCACGAACAGGTGACACAGGACGAGACACAGGCGACACAGGACGAGACTCAGGCTCACGACGCTCTGTAAGACCGCCTGTCGGACCAGTGTAGGGAGAAGGACCAGGAAGTGGCGAGGCAGGCGGGAGCTGGGACTGCGGCTGGACAGGCGGAGGACACTCTAAGGAGGGAGGAGGACTAGGAGGAGGCGGCTGACCAAGAACCTTCTGAAGGAGCGGAACGAAGTACGGCCGCGGCCGTGAAGTGCCCCCAGAAGCAGCAGAGACAGCACCAGAACCTCCAGCCGAACCAGCACCAGCAGCACCTCCGGCAGCTCCAGAGCCTCCAGCAGCACCGGCAGCACCTCCAGCATCTCCAGAACCTTCAGCAGCACCAGCAGCACCTCCAGCCGCTCTAGGACCTCCAGCAGCACCAGCAGCACCTCCAGCAGCTCCAGGACCTCCAGCAGCACCAGCAGCACCTCCAGCAGCACGGCCTCCAGTTGGCGGTACCTCAACACCAGGAGCTCCACTCCTGAGGCTGCAGCGCCGAGCGTACCACTCACGTAGCCGCTGAGGGGAGGGAGGCTCTGGCTGCGGCACTGCACCTACGGGGCCACCAGCCCCGACTCCAGCAGACCCCCCAGCTCCAGTAGCCCCACGACGGAGGCTGTAGTGCTGGGAGTACCACTCACGCAGCTGCTGTGAAGAGGGAGCGCCACCAGGCTCAGCACCCCCAGTCTCAGCAACCCCAGTCTCAGCACCCCCAGTCGCAGCACCTCCAGGCTCAGCACCCAAAGTCTCTGCACCCCCAGACTCAGCACCCCCAGTCTCCGCACCCCAGGCTCAGCACCCTCAGTACCTCGCGCAGGACCAGAGTCAACAGCTACCTCGATAGGCTTGACTGGGTCTACCTGGATAACACCTGAGGGAGCAGCACCCTGGGGAGGGAGGGGGTCTATCGACGGGACACCTGGGGTGAGGAAGAGCGGCGGGGGGGGGAGCGGGGCAGTGCGGTAGGGGAAGAGACGGTAAAAGGGTACCGACTCGTCAAAGGTGACGTCCTGAGAGGCGAAGACACTGCGCGAGGTGGGGTGGTAAAACCGCCAGCCAGGCGCGTCAGGGACAAAGCCAAGGAAGACAAAAGGAACGGCACGAGAGGAGAGTTTGTCCGCAGACGTATCGCGGACAAAGGCTCGACATCCCCAGACTCGGAACACCGACGCGTCTCCAACCTCCCCCGTCCAACGCAGGGTAGGCGAGGTCTCCGGAACAGAGACACGGGGCCAGAGGTTTAGCTGATGCGCGGCGTACTGCAATGCAAACGGCCACAGGAAATGGGGGGCAGCCGCATGGATCATGGAGGTACGAGCGACCTCCATGACAAGACCAATGCGGCGCTCAGCAACCCCATTCTGCTGCGGAGAGGCCGGGAGAGTGAACGTCTGGCGGATGCCGTGCTCCGCACAGTAGGCTGCCAAGAGGTCAGAGGAAACTCGCCACCTCTGTCAGAGTGCAGACGTAGGACAGGAAAGTCCGACTGGAACCGCTGGCGGAGCTGGAGACGAGCAGCGCGGATCCAGGGGATCAAGACATCAGGGACCTCACCCTTGGAACGCAAGGGGAAGACCGTGGTGTAGCGCGTGTAGTCGTCGACGACCAGCAGGAAGTACCGCTCTTGGCCCTGTCCCCGGACGCGGGCGGGGCCCCACACGTCCAGGTGGAGAGTCTGCAGGGAAGCCTCTGTGGGAGGGAACGAGGAGGAGTGAGGAGCGGCGCGCTGCCGCCCCTCGACACAGGGAAGACAGGGAGGAGCAGGCGAGGGTGGCAGGGGAGGGTGAACTCTGGGAAGACCAGAGACAAGGTACCTGGAGTGCATGCCGCGAAGGCGCTGCATTGACGGGTGACCAAGGCGGTGGTGCCAGAGGACAGTCCTGTGCGACAGGGAGCGACACGAGTAGGGGGCCGACAGCTGACCTGACGCAGACGCAGACGCAGCTACCTGAGGGGACTCAGTGGTCAGTGTGTACAAGTCCGACCCCGGCTGCCGAGTGAAGGTAGCCAGGTGACGACCCGTCCGGGCACACGTGCAGTGCGTCACACGCTCGTAGGCCGGGGTGAACTGGTGAACATCCGCGTCCTGGAGCGCGGAACCCGCCACCAAGTTCGTAGAGAACGAGGGGAGGTAGAGGCCCGACAGCGTGCCAGACGGGACAGCAGGACAAGGGAAGGCAGTGGTGGAGGTCGCAAGGACCGGACCCCCTGAGGGGTCAGCCAGGGAGACAGCAACCGGTCTAGGGAGCTGCTCTAGGGCAGTGCGGTCGCGAAAGAAACAGCGGGAAGCACCTGCGTCCAGTGTGAAGGTGTGCAGTGCCTCAATAGGTGCGGTACCAGCAGACGCAGACGCACTAGCACCTAGGGCAGCAGCCTCACCAGGACCCGGAGCAGCAGACGCGCTAGCACCTAGAGCTGCAGCCTCACTGGCCCCAATACCCGGGTCGGGCGGTACACTCAGGTAACAGTCACCCTCAACACTAATAGTCAATGCATACATAGCAGCATGGATAGCATCATAGTCAAGAGTAAAGATATCAATTCCCTTCTTAAGCAGATCAGCCCAGCGGGGCAGTTCAGAGGCGTCAGGGAACTGCTCGCGCCAGGCGTCGTCGAGGCGAAAGAAACAGCGCTGCGCCGTGTGAAACTTCCCACAAGTCTGGCCAGAGCGGTCACCTGTGCGGATGACGTACGGGCAGGTACCTCCACCCCCAGACCCCCCACGCTGAGAGTACCACTCACGGAGCTGCTGGGGCGAGGGAGTCTCACCGGGACGCTGCTGCTGCTGCCTCTGGCCACCGCCGAACCCCCCACGCTGCACCACTCCACCGCGCCCGCCACCCGCTCCACCGCCGCCACCACTGCCACCACCGCCCCCACCACCCCCACCACCGCCGCCGCCACTACCCCCTGTGCCGCCACTGGCCCCCCCACCACCCGCGCCACTCCCACCTCCGCCACCGCCCCCGCCCCCTCCACCCCCTCCACCGCCGCCGCCCCCGCCTCCACCTCCACCACCCCTGCCCCCCTTGCCCCTGCCGCCCTTGCGCCTCCCACTAGGAGCAGACGCAGCCCCGACCCCCTCAGCTCCGAGGTAGTCGACAGCAGCAGCAGATGCAATGGAGGGGAGGAGGGGGGAGGGGGAGCACCCCTCAAAGAAGGGGGTGCGGGGGTCACCACGAGAGGCACCTACAGCTACAATGCTCTTCTCAGCTGCTAGGAGTTCCTTCTCGAGGAGGTCGACAGTGAGGTCAGTGGGTGAGAGGGCGAGAAACTGGTCCCTGACAGTGCGAAGGGAGTCAGGGAGGCGGGTGACAAGGTGGTACAGTGTGAGGTACATCGGGGGGGGGTTCTTGGCGAGGAAATCGGGGGGGAGTGCGGCACGGTAGCGGAGATCACTAGTACGGAGGTGAGTGATGAGGTCAACTACAGTGGCAAAGGCAGACAGATCGGGGAAGAGGTAGGGCAGTGAGAGACGGCCTATCGCAGCAGTGGCAGGGGAGGAGTAGCGGGCAACTACAGCGTCATACAGCTCCTTAGCGGTCTTATGCTGGCCGAAGTGCTCGCGCTCATCTAACGGCAGGTGGCTGCGAACGGCTAGGCGAGCATGGGCGTCACGAGTCTGCCACTGTGAGCGAGTAGTACTGTCAGCAGTAGCAGCAGGTGCGGGAGCAGCGCCGGACGTGTGGTCATAGAGGGAAACATCGTCCTTGGCAGTGATCTGGAGGTACAGGTGAAGGTCATCAAGCCAGACATCGAACTTAATCGGGCGGCCCTCGGCGTCAAAGGTGAGAACAGTGGGACTGGCCATAGTGGCAGTAGCAGTAGCAGTAGTAGCAGTAGCAGCAGTAGCAGTAGCAACAGTAGTAGCAGTAGGAGTAGGAAGAGCAGTTGCAGCAGGTAGGGCGGCGCGGCTCGGTCAGAGCGGCGCGGCTCGGTCAGGGCGGCGCGTGTCGGGCGGCGCGACTCGGGCGGCGCGACTCGGGCGACGCGGCTCGGGCAGGTAAGGCGGCGCGACGGCGGGCCTAGGCTCGGTGCGCGGCGGCGCCTAGGGTACAGCTGCGCGCGGGTCGCGACTGCGTTCTAGCGGCAGCTAAGCGCGAGCTGCAGCAGCCGACGCGCGATCGCCGCGGCGCGCTGGCTGCGACCTGCGGGCGGGCGGCTGTGGGTCGCGCGTCGGCCTAGGGGCGAGCGTGGCCTACGGGCGGCGGCCTGCTGGGGCTCGCGAGAAAAAATCGGGCCGCCCTAGGCGGCGGTTTTCCTACGCGCGCTAAAACGGCAGGGCCGCGCTCGGGCTGCTAGCGGGCTGCACACGGGCAACGTGAGAGGAGAGCGCACGAGGGCGCACTAGGGGAGAGGCGCACGAGGGCGCTAAAAAAAAGGGGCGCACGAGGGCACCTCTAGCGGAACGGTGGGCCCTTAGGTCTAGAACCTAAGCTCTTAATACCATGTCAGAATCAAGAAGTGATTGAACTATGAAACATTGGAGTACAAGTATGAAACCCTAGAGTTGTGTACCCCCTAAAGGCTAACCCACTATAGCCTACACAGCAATAACACATATATAATGTTTGACAGTTGTAACTGTTCCTGCGCGCTGTGATGTCAAACTACAACGTTGAAATACCCGCCAAGTTTTTGCAGGAGCGCGGGAAACCTTGGGGGTCGCAGGGGGGTCGTTCGCGCTGGCGGGAGTTTTTTACCATCGCATGGTGTCGCAAACCTTTTCCCTCCACAGCATTGAGGTCACCTCAATGATTTTCGGGCGTGGTCACCCTCGCTATCGAACAGGGCCCTCGGGCAAAACGCCCCACCATTGTGGCACCATTACAATTTCTACTTTCAGGAGAAGTGGACACCAATGCCAGAGGAGGGGCTATTTAGGGATAATTGTAACAAAAGATAGGTATAATCTAGTGTTTCGCCTAAACCTTCTGACACCACTCACATGTTCTGGTACCGATCAGCACCACTGTATTTGATTTTCGTCACAAACATTCTGGGTGCGGTCCTTTCTCTGACGCAGACCGTGGATCCGCCAGGGCCCGGGTCAGAAAAAAAACTCAACATGTTTCCACCAGAATGGTAGCTTCTCCCACCATTGGCCATGTTCGATAGCGAGGGTGAACTGGACGAAAAAACTTTGAGGTGACCTTGTTTATGGGGCGGGAAATGGTTTGCGACGCTTGCGACCCCCATGCAACGAGATGAAAATCCCGCCAGCGGGAACGAACCCCCTGCGATGAGACGAGTTTCCCGCTTTCGTGAACGACCCCCCTGCGATGAGTAGAATTTCAGGCCCACGCGGGAAAACAAGGCGGGAAGTTCAGATGGGGTAGTTTGACACCACAACGCGCAAAAACAGTGACTGCCGCGCAATGATTACGGCATCTATACAGCTTCTCTCTGGCAAAACTCTAGACCATTAGGGGGTCATTGCCAATGTTCATTTTGAAATGAGTGGCCCCAATGCTAGACCGTTTAGTTAATTCTTGGTACTCTAGACAAAACAACGGGTAACCTGTGAGACGCGATATCCTTTCGACACATGGAAATCGCGTCTGAACCGATCGGGACCATTTTATTGTTTTTTCGCCTCTAACATTTTGAAAGCGGCATCCTTTTTGACACTGACCGTGGATCCCCCAGTCCTCTGTGTTTCACAAAGGGCCGTTGGGGTGGAGGTTTCCATCCATTTCGGCAGTTACACTTGGTTAATAGAGCCGGCTCCAATGATTACACTGCCGGCGCAGTCCCACCACTTGCTTTTTGTCGTGACCCTGAACCATTTGGGCGACAGTGCCAAACCAAATGGTTGCATCGTGGTGGCCCAAAGGGCTATCGAACAGGGCCATTGTCCCATCGAACAGGACCACAGTCCCACCGTTTTCCCCCAACTCGGCCGTTAGGGCGTGTGTGATTTAGGGGTTTAAGAAAAGTTCATGTTTCTGACTCGATTTGAGCAGGGTTTAGAAAACTGAACTTGACTCGACTTTGAGCGATGACAATGTTCGAACCGCGGATGACAATGCTTGTAGATTCACAATCACACACGGAGGTGCGAATTTGCAAGTTCGAATTTACAGGGGGGGAACCGAGCCGCATATTGGCACTGTAGGTTACACGGTTTCAATCACTTGACAGCGCGACACGTCACCGAAGCGCAGCTAAAAAAAGAGCACGCTAGACCTCCAGCACGGCTTAGGGATAGTTGAGCACGCTACAGATATCCCCGTGCTGGGCCAGGTCTCCAACTCAGCATCACACAATGACTCCCATACAGCTCGTGCGTTTTCTCGGAATTGTACTTCAAGGCTACATGCGATGCTTCTTACTTCCGACCCTCACCGCCATTGGTGCTGTCATCCCCTCACTCGTCGCATCATTCACTCTGCGACAGACCCGTCTGTTCGTTTGTGGGGATCGCCAGGATGCTCGCATGCGGTGGTTCAACCTGATTACCCTTCTGCCCGTGGACAAATTTTACGAGTACTGCGCGTGGACCGGCGTGTATTCATTTATCTCGTGCGGCAGTACCAGCGCAACAACACCTCTACGCAGACGCATCCGCTCCACCACTTCATTTTCATCGCGCTGGGACTTAAACGTCTCGGGCATGGTCTTACATTTCGTCAACTCGGTCTGCACTTTGGGTATTCTTATTCTCACGCCCTGAAACTTTTCACGCAGTTTCTTGACTTCGTTAACAGGGTCCTACTGGAGAAGTGGGTCATCTGGCCCGACTTTGACATGTGTCAAGTCTTCGAGCGTGAATTTCGTATGGAGGCGGGTATTCCTGGTGCCGTGGGTGCCATGGATGGCACCTATATCCACTGCCAAGGTCAGGGGCCACACTGCGAAGATTCTCGAAATCGCAAAGTTTATTCAACATTATTGCACAACTAATCTGTGACTGCAGTGGCTACATCTACGACTTCTACGTCGGATGGCCGGGAAGCGTCAATGACGCGAGGGTCTTTCAGCACGGTCCAGCACGACACAAGATCGAGCTAGGTGGTCTCTACGACTACGCCATCGTCTCCGACACCGCCTATGGTCTACGGGACTACATCCACACCCCCTACAGGGCGCTGCCAGGCCGCGGACTGCAGGACGAGCAGCGCGTGTGGAACTTGCAGCAGAGCCGCGCGCGAATGATCGTCGAGCAGGTTAACGGTAGGCTCAAGACGCGCTGGCGGATGCTGGATGGCAGGCTGGAGTGTGACGTTTTCCGCGCCCCTCAGTACGTCTCTGCCTGCATCGTGCTGCACAACATTGATCTGCTCCTCGGCCCCCGTCCCCGGCTTCGCCCTGAGTGCGAGCGCAACACGTGGTGGCAGCACGGCCCCGCCACCGAAATGCCGCACTTCACGCCGCGGGTTGAGGGCTTCACTCCTGCTCGTCGTCGCGCTCGGATGGCGGCGTGCCTCTACGCTTCCTCGAGGCTGGGGCATCCTGAGCAAACGCAACCAACTCTTGGGTACGTTCCATGAATTGGGCAAACTGTGATTGCATTGCACCCTTGACCGACTCCGCAATGATTGCGGCTATTTCCTTGCATAATGCCAAATCACTAGCATTCATCAAACTCCCCAATGCATGTTCGCCCGGATCGTTTACTGTGTTCACATCACTCGCAGTCGCAGGCCCAGGCCGACGGTTGACTCCACGCCCACGGAGCGAAGCTCCTGTGCGCGCACCGAGGACGTGTGAGCGGACAGGAGAGTCCGCCGCGGCGGCATTTGTGGGCTCGTCCGCTGACGCTGGCAGCGAAGTTAGTGGCCGGTTCGAGGGCGACCCACTCGGCGAGGATGTCGTACGCTGGCGCGAGGAGGTGCGATGCATCGCCCTCGGCCGATTTGGCGACGCCGTTGGTGTTTGCACGGCACGACCTGCAAGAACAACGGTCAAGTAGCCGGAGTTAAGAGCGAGGGGTTAACGTAGAAGTAGTAGCTGAAGCATTGGGGTTAAGGTTTCTAGCTATGTATTTCTTCACTTATATGTAGCTAGTACCTTTTATCAAAGTTGGTTGTCTGACAACTTACGAAGCAAGGAAAATCATCCCAAAACACTTACTTGCAGAGGTGCTGGTTGACGGCAGGTTAACCACATTAGCCCCAGGGAGGCTACCTGTTAGCGCGGACGTGCATTCGCGCGATCCCCCAAGATGCGGTCGAAGATGTCATAGAATATTGGCAACTTCGGGGGGCGTCCTTTGCCTGAATCTTTGAGTAGGAGATCCCCCACATGCCGATATTGGGCCTCCATCCGGAAGACTTTAGCCTTCACAGAGGCCAGATTATGCTGGAAGTCTGGGTGGCGCTCCCGCAGCTTCTGGAATAACATCACGTCCCGGTTCTGCCCTTGCAAGCGGGTCTGGCCGCGCCATTGGGAGTCGTAGTCATGGCGGATCCACGCCAGTTGCATCACCTCGTGCGGTTCCCAGCGAGGCCGGTCGGACGGCATCGCGGGGTCAGTGTCCTCGTCGCCGGTGTCTTCTAAGTCGCAGTCTACCTCTCCGGCGTAGAAATAGGCCAGCGTGTCGTCGGTGGCGTTAAGTAGGGTGTTGTGCGAGGGAACTCGAGCAATCACTTGATCGAGATCTATCACGTCTAATCGGCGTGCGGTAGTATTATCTATCGTTGCACGTCGACGGCGGGCAGGAGTGCTAGCAGCAACTGGAGCAGTGGTAGGTGCCGTGGTTCCATTGGCTTCATTATGTGACGCGGACATGGTGATCCGATTCTACGCTGAAGGCACAGCTTGAATGCGGGGTATGGTTACCTTTAATCCCTGTGAGCTGCTTTCCGTAGGGGGGGTTGGGGGTTGAGGAAGATGTCAAGATTGTTGGCGGGATTGCATAGCCCAATGCGACGCGGCGGGTGAGACGCGCAAACGATACGCCATCGTGCCACGACGCATGCCACATGGTGGGCTTAGCGCGATGGGCGATGCGCAGGGTCATGGATGTGACTCCATTGGTGCACGAAAGAATCGCGAGGCTCGCTGAAACCTCGTACGTGCCTGAGACAACACACGTTCGGTTCATGGTGGTCGACAGGGTTTGTGCATATATTCGAATCTTGTTCACATTTATAGGTTCGCACTTAGAGAAGTTGGTGATGGAGTCAAGCTTGACGAAAGTTTCTGCGAACATTGGCGACATGGGTAACCACACCAAGTTCGACCCGTATTACGAACTCCAAAAAAAATCACACACGCCCTTAGACTTGGTGAACGAAGCCGGCCAAGGGCCTGCGCCAATGATTACGCTGCCGGCGCTGACTCGCAACTTGGGATTTGTCGTTTTACTCCCACCATTGTGCGACCACAATGGTGGGAGCATGGTTGCCTATTTCCTATCGAACAGGACCGTTGGCTGCTGTTGGTGTTCTGTGGTGAATGCAGCAAGATCGAGGGTCGTCACAGTAAAAAAATGAACCGTCACCCTTAGGGCGCGTTCCTATCCCGTATCAGACACGAAGCCAGACACGAAGTTGAGGTTGGGAAGACCCATAGGGACTCGGTATGCTGTGAAACTTACGAAACAAGCTCTCACCTCCTTCGAAAGCACCTCGAGGGTGATGAAAGACACCCTCCAGTACGTGGGGGTTACAGTGAATCGAAAATGCACTATAGATGGTTTTCCAGCACTGGAAACAAAATACCCAATGTCGGGTTTTACATCCCGTTACGATGCCAAAAAGTCCCATATTTCACACTTGTAAACATTTTGGGCGACCAGCTGTTGAGATCGAGAAGAACTAGTATACACTGCAGTTTTGAATGTACTGTACGTGTTATGAGATGTTCAAGAGAGTTGAGCAAAATAAAGAATATCATTATTCAGCTTTCGTGGAAATGACAACTCTGGATGGATTGGATTGAATCAAGGAAATCGGGATGGATCTCAACAGGCTTCCTCGGACTTGTAAAAGTACCAAAGCATGCTATAAACGTACGGAAATGCAGGCTCTCCGTGACGCGAGTCTTTGTCACGAGAGATGCACCATACAGTATCCAAAACCGGGACCAGTAAGTGGGTATCAATACAGTAGAGTGCGCTTACCGCGTCCGCTCATCTGGTTGTCCTTTCAAACCAGGTGGTGGCGAGCAGCCGCATCATTCCGAATCGTGAGAAAGCTAGATTCACCGAATGAAAACGCGCTACATATATATCCACCCCGAATCGCCGCACAGAACCGTAGAGAAAACCAAGGAATCGAACTGGGTTAGGGAAACAGTGAGGAACAATAAGTCCACTGCGAGTCCCAGTGATCAGTCCAGTGCCCCAGTGGGCCACCAAGCAAGAAGCAAAACATCAAATTAGCCGCCACAAGCCAGATACACCAACTTTTCATGGCACTGATATGGGTTCTGCTGAATGTGTTGCCCTCCCATTGAAGTGGATTGAATAAAAGATTGTAAAATTCTGCCTTTCACCGTGTTCCCCCACGTTTTGCGAAACACGGCTCGTTATTTCAACCCATCCGCGACACGACTCAACCGCGCATCAGCTGTAGGACGCAGGAGCGTTCGTGGAAGACTAGCACCCACCATGCACTCAAAGCGCACCTAGGAAATGACGGGGACGGGATGTGACAACGATGAGCCCAGCCAGCCAACTCGTCAGCTCAGCTCAAGTCAACGATCATCACCTAGAAACACACTCGGGACAGGTTGATAGCTGGGCTGATCTCCCATCTATTCTCTCACGCGAGCTCCTCGTTACAAACATCGTGTAAAAACAACGCATTACGCGGTCTTGTCCGCCCGAAGTGGCCGTTTCTCTGCTGCTAGCAGGATAAGGTTATTAATATTAAGTTATATTCAGCTGCTGACTCCATTTTCAGTTTGTGTGCACTGAAGTTGTCGAAGCTGCATTGAAAAGCAGCTGGGGGTAATACAGCTGCTGCCATCACAGGATCTCAAACATAACCTTTTTCCCCGTTCTTAGCGACTCTAGGTAGCAGCCTGCTGGTTGCATCAGCCCTAGTAGGGTTCGACAAAGGGGTTCCTCACTAAGCGTCGTCGACTGAGTTGCCACTCAAGCCATTCAAGCCTCGTCATAAGCGCAGGCCATGTCTTCTAGGGTACAGCTGCTTCCTTCACCTAATTTTAGCTTTCGCTTCGTAAAATGCGCGACTTTCACGCATTGCGATGACTTGACGGGCAATGCCGTTTCTTACGAGATAAGGAAATGCGAATTATGATGTGAAATAGAAGCACGTTTCGGGTTACCACTAGATCACCGTAGCTCAATGTATTATTACGTTTTCAGTCTCATCTGACGTGCTTCTTCTATTTTCGCTGCATCCCGTCTCGTGTCTCAGGGAGGCCTTCGGGCGTGTCGAGTGACTGTAAAGGTGGTGGCCATAAAGGACGTGGGGTCGCTGAGTAACCCTGTGGTTCAAGTCGCCGTGGAAGACAGCTATTTTCGAACTTCAGACATACGTAGTAACGCCACGCGCCGCTCCCCTCCCCTCCGCGCAGCACCGCATGCTTCCGTGATAAAGATCTCCGTTTCGCTGCATTCTATAGTTCTTTCCATTGTCCGATATTCAGGGAGAAAGAGAGCAATTTCCTAAGAGTTCGAAAAGTTGATAGTCTAGTCTGGTTGCAGTGTCATTTCCCCCCCCCCCCCCCCCCCCCCCCCCCCCCTTGGTTGTACTTCTTATCAATGTCACGGTCCTGGGCAGGTCCTGCTTTCGTTCGCGTTATCAGCAATCGCGAATTTAATTTATACCCGTTGTCATTGCTGTCTCGGTTGGTGAATTCAGGTGCACGAGAAGACAGACGACGGTTTGATCACATTCGACCAAGGCCACTCGTTCGACGTCAAGGATGAAAAAGTAACCTTCGCCTCTTTCGCTTACTCTTTCGTTCACTTCTCGCACTTCTCCCTTTCCCTTCCTCCATTTCTCCCTTTCCATCACCCTTCTCCCCGTCTCCCTCCTCTCCTCCCCCGCGCGCTCACCTCCCCGACTTCATCCCCCATTCGTGCCCTCAGTCGTCCGGCTTCCCTTCCGCCTCCGCCATTTCCCCTGGCTTCCCCTCTTCCACCCACCCTCACTTTTTTTTTTTTTTTTTTTTTTTTTTTCCTTTCCGCCCATCCCCCACCCTTTCTCCCCCCGCTCCACCATCCCCCGCCCTTTCCTCCCCACCCTTTCCACTTTCCGCCTGTTCTCCCCGCCCCCTGTATCCGCGCAGTCGGCGGAGGTGCGCGTGGCGGTGGTGGGGAAGACGGCCATGGGCATGCGCAAGGTGCTGGGGTCGATCAAGCCGCTGCGCGTGTGTGACCTGCTCGAAACTGACCCCGGCAGGTGAATGGGGGAACATGCAGCACTGTGGGCGTGCGGCGAATGTGGGGGCATATGGGCTGGCGGATGAGGGGGCATATGGGCGGGCGGATGAGGGGGCATATGGGCGGGCGGATGAGGGGGCATATGGGCGGGCGGATGAGGGGGCATATGGGCGGGCGATGAGGGGGCATACGGGCGGGCGGATGAGGGACCATATGGGCGGGCGGATGAGGGGGCATATGGGCGGGTGGATGAGGGACCATATGGGCGGGCGGATGAGGGACCATATGGGCGGGTGAAAAAGTGGGTTCTGGGGTCCATCAAAGCGCTGCGCGTGGAGGGGCTACTTGAAACTGACCCGGGTGAGAGAGATAGGGAGTGACCGAGTGACAAGGCACAGGGTACAGACAGACGGCCATGGGCATGCGCAAGGTGCTGTGGTCCATCAAGGCGCTACGCGTGTGTGACCTGCTCAGAAACCGACCCGTGTATGTGAATGGGGGAGCATGCAGTACTGTGGGCGTTGGGGCTTGTGGGCGGGCGTGCGGGCGTGCGGGCATGGGGGGGGGGGGGGGGGGGGCGGGCATGTGGAGGCCGTGTGGGTGACTTTTGAGGCGCCTCTAAGGGTGTGCGGGCGTGCGGGGGTGCGGGCATGGGGAGGCCGTGTGGGTGGGTGGGGGCCGAAGTGGGGGAGTCCATCAAGCCGCTGTGCATAATCGTGGCCAAGGAGGGGAAGATAGCTGGTCTCGTTCAAACGAATCAAACCTCGCCCTCCAACCTGGCTCTCTTCTTCCATCCATTCTCCCCTCCCCTCCCCTCTGCAGACCGCACACTGGAGCCCTTATGGTACGAGATCGTGGCCAAGGAGGGGAAGATATGTTTGACCACCCCCGTCAGCTTTCCAACCCCTCTCCTGAATCTGGTTCTCTTCTTCTCCCCACCCTCCCCTTTCCTTTTGCAGACCGCACACTGGAGCCCGAGTGGTACGAGATCGTGGCCAAGGAGGGGAAGAAATCGTCTGTAGGGAAGGTGAGATCGGGAGGGAGACAGGTGAGTGAGAGGGAGAGGGAGGTGAGAGGGAGGGGGGTATGAAGATGAGAAGTTAAAGGGGGGGAAGCAAGAAGGCATCTGTAGGGAAGGTGAGCGAAAGAGGGAGAGGGAGAAGGTGGGAGCGGGGAGTGGGGGGGAGAATTCAACAGGGTGAGAGGTGGGGGGAAGCAGAAGGTGAAGTGTGTAAGAGCGAGAGGGAGAGGGAGGGAGCATGTTATGGTTTCATTCTACTGCATGAGGAGCTTACACGCATCTTATAATAAATACCCTGCAATGTTACGATTCCATTCAGATTCAACTGCACAAGGCGCTTACTTACATTACACGCGTCTTCTCTCTGAGTTCCCAGCAGCACCCCAATGCTCCCCTTCCTCCCCCGCCTGCCTTCCCTCCTGCCCTGTACTTCCTTCCCCCTCTCTTCCTCCCCCTTCTCTTCCTTCCCCCTCTCTTGCCCTGTGCTGCTACGCGGTGGCAGCGCGAGCCCCCCTCCACAGCAGTTTTTTTTAGTCGACTCAAACCTTCCCCCCTCCTCCCAACCTCCCCTCCTCCCACAGGTGCTGCTGCTTGGTGGCAGCACGAGCCCTTCCAGATCAGTTTAGATTCAGTTGACTCGGAACCCTCCCTCGCTCCCAACCTCCCCCCCCCCCCCTCCCACCCCCTTCCCCCCTTCCCCTCCCCCCCCTCCCTTCCTCCTCCCCCTCCCCTCCTGCAGGTGCTGCTGCACGTGGTGGCAGCGCGGGCGCCGCCACAGCAGCCCATCAAGCTTACAGCCTGAGATGTTTGAGCGGAGAAATCAAATGCTGTTACTTACCCCAAATCTTGCCTCGTGCCCTGCCCTGTAATCCTCCCCCTCCTCTCTCCCCTCCCGCAGGTGCTGCTGCACGTGGTGGCAGCGCGGGCGCCGCCACAGCAGCCCATCAAGCTGTTTATCGGGTCGTGGAACGTGGGCAATGCACCCCCGGTAGGATGAGGGGATAGGTAGGGGTTACGAGGAGTTTTGAGGAGTGGTGGATGATGTGGGCTGTGCACGTGGATGTCCATCCAAGTGGATGCCAATATGTTGCATGTGCATGTGCATGCCTACATCTCACACTTGTGTGTGGGCATCTCTGCATGCACATGCCGTCCCGTGACCCATGCCGCATGCCCCGTGCCCCACGCCCCATGCCCCATGTCCAATGACCCATGCCCCATGCCCCATTGCCCACGCCCATGACCCATGCCCCATGCTCCATACCCCATGCCCCATGCCCCATGAACCATGCCCCATGCCACGCCCCATGCCCCATACAGCCTGACGACCTCCCTCCCTGGCTCCCCAAGGGCACAGATCACGAGCTCATTGCCATCGGCTCGCAGGTCAGTCCCTCATGCATGTGCATGTGCATGTGCATGTGCATGCCTACAGGCATCTTGCATGGTGCCGCCCGCCCGCTTGCCCCCTCTCGCCCCCTGGCTCCCCAAGGGCACGGACCACGAGCTCATTGCTATCGGCTCACAGGTCAATTCCGCTGCTCCTCCCAGAAACGATTGAGCAACAAAAGAAACCATTCCAATCCAATGTGCTCATTCTCTCGCTCTCGCTGGCTCCCAACGGGCCCGGACGAAACTTGTGCTCGTTTCGTCTTGTCTCGTCTCGTCTCGTCTCGCAACCATCGATCAACTTCTGAAACATCTCAAAACGCAATATCTGAGATCTCTCGAAACTTCTCCCGGGCTTTATACGTGCACGCACGCACGGAGCATATTTTGCATGCATTCGTATCGACTGCTTGCTGCTTGCGCGGCTTATCCCTTCGCTCTCATTCATCGAGTCATTCCGCCCTTTTCTGTCCTTTCCTCCCCACTCCACCCACCTCTTCATTTTGCTGCTCGCCTTGGCTTTGCTTTGTCAATGCCCCACACTCTGCTGTATGCCCCACACTCTGCTGTATGCCCCATACTCTGCTGTATGCCCCACACTCTGCTGTATGCCCCACACTCTGCTGTATGCCCCACACTCTGCTGTATGCCCCACACTCTGCTGTATGCCCCACACTCTGCTGTATGCCCCACACTCTGCTGTATGCCCCACACTCTGCTGTATGCCCCACACTCTGCTGTATGCCCCACACTCTGCTGTATGCCCCACACTCTGCTGTATGCCCCACACTCTGCTGTATGCCCCACACTCTGCTGCATGCCCCACACTCTGCTGCATGCCCCACACTCTGCTGTATGCCCCACACTCTGCTGTATGCCCCACACTCTGCTGTATGCCCCTCACTCTGCTGTATGCCCCACACTCTGCTGTATGCCCCACACTCTGCTGTATGCCCCACACTCTGCTGTATGCCCCACACTCTGCTGTATGCCCCACACTCTGCTGTATGCCCCACACTCTGCTGTATGCCCCACACTCTGCTGTATGCCCCACACTCTGCTGTATGCCCCACACTCTGCTGTATGCCCCACACTCTGCTGTATGCCCCACACTCTGCTGTATGCCCCACACTCTGCTGTATGCCCCACACTCTGCTGCATGCCCCACACTCTGCTGTATGCCCCACACTCTGCTGCATGCCCCACACTCTGCTGTATGCCCCACACTCTGCTGTATGCCCCACACTCTGCTGTATGCCCCACACTCTGCTGTATGCCCCACACTCTGCTGTATGCCCCACACTCTGCTGTATGCCCCACACTCTGCCGTATGCCCCACACTCTGCTGTATGCCCCACACTCTGCTGTATGCCCCACACTCTGCTGCATGCCCCACACTCTGCTGTATGCCCCACACTCTGCTGTATGCCCCACACTCTGCTGTATGCCCCACACTCTGCTGTATGCCCCACACTCTGCTGTATGCCCCACACTCTGCTGTATGCCCCACACTCTGCCGTATGCCCCACACTCTGCTGTATGCCCCACACTCTGCTGTATGCCCCACACTCTGCTGTATGCCCCACACTCTGCTGTATGCCCCACACTCTGCTGTATTTCCCATCTCCCTCCGCATCTACGAATGCAACTATCAGACATGACTTGTTCCCACACTCTGCTGTATTTCTCTTCTTGATGCGCTATTTTTGATCTCCCTCCCCACCCCAACCAGGAGTGCGAGTATCAGCCTCGTTCTGGCTATGCCACCTGCATGGAAGACTGGGTCGCTGCATTGTTAACCGACCAGTAGCTCTCATGCATCGATTGCTTGCACCCTTTTCCCCTGCTTCACCTGTCACCTCCGCTCCACAGGAGTGCGAGTATCAGCCTCGTCCTGGCTATGCCACCTGCATGGAAGACTGGGTCGCTGCTATAAAGTAAGTGCCTGTCTGTCTTGGAATTGAGAAAGTGCCAGCTGTGTTTTAGTAAGTGCCATTTCTGCTTTTCCAGCTACGCCACCTGCATGGAGGATTGGGTTGCTGTTATTAGGCAAGTGCCGTCCCCGATGTGAATGAGCTGTCAGTTGTGCTGTAGTTAATGTCGTTTCTTCTTTCGTGTAGCTACCCCTTAATCAATCAGTCTCACACCTTTTTAGTTTTTTCATAAATCGCTCGCTTTCTCAATCCCTTGTTTTCTCGCCACACACACACCCATGTCCTCAAGCGCACACTACTTATCTCGCACACTCCGTTTCTCACTCCCTCGTTTTTCCATGCACACTCGTTTCTCACGCTCTCTCCTTTCCCCACACACGCTCCGTTTCTCACGCTCTCTACTTTCCTCACCTCACGCACGCTCCGTTTCTCACGCCCTCGTTGCCGTGCAGAGCACACTTCGCTCCGCACTACAAGATGGTGAAGGGCACCACACGTGGCCAGATGCGACTCGTGGTGCTGGTGCTGGAAACCTCACAGGTGCGATCATTGTTGATGCTGCTGCTGCTGCTGCTGCTGCTGCTGCTGCTGCTGCTGCTGCTGCTGTTCTGTTGCTGCTAGTGGTGCCAGTGGTGGTGCCGGTGCTGGTGCTGGAAACTTCACAGGTGGGATCATTACTGCTGCTGCTGCTGCTAGTGGCGGCAGTGGTGGTGGTGGTGGTGCTGCTGCTGCTGCTAGTGGCGGCGGCGGTGGTGGTGGTGGTGGTGCTGCTGCTGCTGCTAGTGGCGCCGGTGGTGGTGGTCTGCTGATTCTGCTGTTGCTGCTGCTGCTGCTGCTGTTGCTGCTGCTGGTCCCAGCTCAACTCTTGCTCATGCCCACCTACTGTCACTGCCCTGACCCATTTCCTCTCGCCTTTGCCCCAACTGCTTCGCTTTCCCACCTCACTATTTCCCTCTCTCTTCTCCTGCGCTCGGCATGTGTGGGCAGCAGAGAGCCACCACTGACGTGTTAGCCACAAGCGGGGTGACTTTGAGTGGACTCAAGAGTCACCTTGTGTGGGCAGGGCACCAGAGAAAGATAGCCACCACTGACGTGACAGCCACAAGCAAGTCATAACCTCTCCCTTCTCCCCCCCCTTCATCTCTCTCCTTCCCATCCACTCCCAACCCTCTTCTTCCCCTTCTCTCCCCCCCCCTCCCCCTCCCCATGTGTGCCACAGAAAGCCATCACTGATGTTACAGCCACAAGCGAGGCTACTGGTATCGGCCATGTGATTGCCAACAAGGGTGCTGTCAGCGTCTCGCTCAAGGTACGCTCTCTAAGGCGTCTCGAACGGCATGCTCCTTCCTTCCTTCCTTCCTTCCCTTCCTTCCTTCCTTCCCTCCTTCCTTCCTTCCTTCCTTCCTGTTCATGATCCATCTCGTCTCCCTACTCCCCACGTCCCGGGCCCCTCCGTCACCATCAATTATAGGACACGACACCTCTGTTGATGTTGCTTTTGAGAATTCTCAAAAGCCACATCCCCACGTCCCAGGCCCCTCTGTCGCCATAAATTCTTCTAGGACTCGACACCTCTTCTTCTGCTTCGTTAGCTCACACCAGGCAGCACACTAGTTCCCCCTCCTCTCGCCCTTCCCCGCCCTCCCCCTTCACCCCTTCTCTCTTCCTCCCGGGCCCCTCCCGCCCTCACCGTTCAGTTCTGGGACACGTCCTTCTGCTTCGTCAACTCACACCTGGCAGCACATGAGGGGCACTGCATGACTCACAACGACAACTACCGGGGTGAGAAAACGAGGGGTCTTTTTTTTTGTATCTATACATATATATATATGTATATATCTATATGTGTATGTATGTATCTGTGTGTGTATGTGCGTGCATGCGTGCATGTGTGTATATATGTGTTATGTATAACAACATGCTATAAGTTCCCCCATGTCCTGCGTGTAAGCGATCTCAACAACCGATATTAATGCAGGGATTGGTTCGGTGCAGGTCATGGGAAGGCATCTATCGTCTCTCACTCTCACCCTCACTCATGCTCCCTATTTCTCTCTCTCCCCCCCCATGCGCAACATGCATCCCCCCTCTCCCCCCCCCCCCCCATCCCCCCCCCAACCCTCCAGAGGTGATGCGCTACATGCATCCAGGCCTCTCCAGCATCGAAATCCTCTCACAGTTCCGTCCTGTCAACCTATGTCTCGCCCCATCTCTCTCCATCTCTCCCCATCTCTCTCCATCTCTCCCCATCTCTCTCCATCTCTCCCCATCTCTCGCAGAGGTGGTGCGCAACATGCACCCGGGTTCCACCATATCTTCTGGATGGGCGACCTCAACTACCATCCCTCTCACCCTCTTTCTTTCTCCCACAGTCCTTTCTGTTACTGCATGGGGTGTTACAGGAAAACTGCCATGGGAAGGAAGGAAGCCATTACCGTCTCACTCTCACCCTCACTCTCACACCCTCACACTGCCACCCTCGCTCATTCTCACTGCCTCTCCTCTCCTCTCCCCATTCACAGAGGTCATGCGCAACATGCACCCAGGCCTCTCCAGCATCGACCTCCTCTCGCAGTTCCACTCAACTATCT